>JAOTOL010001424.1:0-400000 GCA_034440575.1 Imbricaverruca yamaguchii | reverse complement strand
TTTGGCTTCAGACGCAAAAATGATCATGGAAAACATACTGAAAATTTGTCTGCGCTGTACATTGTCGTTTTCTCCCTCTCGCCAAAAAATCCTTAGGTGGGAGAGGCGTAAAAAGACACCCGAGTTAAAGCAAAGTCACCATTGTCACGCCATGGCTCCGGGTGCTCGAAAACTTTTAGGTTTTCTGTTCTGAGGAGAAAAAAGTTGATGATTTTGTGCTTCTTTGGTAGGATGTCAAGATAAACTAACTGAAATACGATGACAATTCAGTTTCAGTAGGTTTCGCTTACTTAGACCTGCGTGAGCTTGGTGGCTTGCCGAAAATTGGCTCCCTCAAAAGCGACCACCTGGATCCGCTCCTGCTCTCCAGGACCTGACATGACGTCTGCATTCTTGCCTCGCAAGGCTGGCAGGGGATGCCCCACCAGCTGTGCGGAGCGGTGGCGTGCCAACGCGCGCTGCTTTTTATCGGTAGGGAAAAAGCAAGCCCCGTAGGGGATGGGGGCTTCAGTCGCCTGCTACTAGCGAGGGTTGGGGCTGTTCCGCTGAGTGTTACACCGGAAATTCACAGTTATTGGTGTAGGGCAACGGTCTTGGGCGTAGGGAATTGACAAGTCAATGGGATCCACGGCCACTCCAGCTTTGTCAGTTTTTAACCATTGTGCCAATGAGACAAAATGGCTTTGGCTTTACGTTTCACGAGTGTTCATATGCTTCGACTGGGAGGGGGAGGGTCGCAAGTACCCGCTGATGTGCTTCCTCGCAACATATTTCGCAGCTTCGGCAGCTTTTCTTATAGGCAAGCATTACTATGCAGAAAACATATCTTACATATGTACTGCTTACCTGCAAACCATTTTCTTCTCTTCTCGTGCTGCGATAGTCCACACGCGCAGCTGTATTTTGGGTCTGCTCCGGACATTTCGGAGTACCTCCGGGCCTGCTGAAGGCGCACCTGTATCTTGGGCTCGCTCCGGACACTTCGGAGCACCTCCGGTCCTGTTGAAGGCGCGCCGCGTGGGTCATCTCTGGCTCAGACATGCATCAGAGCCACTTCCGTGGCACAACATGATCAATTGGACTGTGCTCTGTCATGACGTAGGTCTGCCCTGGGGAAATATCCTGATTGCCAGAGCCGGCAGGCGGTTCATGCCAGGTGTTCAGGAAGACCCACAAGGATGACCCACAAGCACACGCGACGATTCATAGCTGATGGCACGAATATCTTTTCCCGCTTCCTCGCAGCGTAATTAACTCCCAGCCAAATAGGCAGTGCGAGTGCGACGCAATACCCTAGGTGTTGCGCAATCGCGTGTTGGCGCCACCGGCAAGTCAACTTCTACTCGATTCGTTCTGATACAATTGGTATACTGAGACCCATGTTTCACGTTCGTTCATGCAAAAACATCTACGCGAGCTGCTAGCTCATGGGATGGGATGTAGTTCTGAAAGAGGGCTATGGTGCCTGTCGGCTAATTGTGTATCCTTTTATTGCAACACAAGGCATGGCAAACACACGATGAACTCAAAACAGCAGTGCATGTTTAGCATCACTGCATGATGTTGAACCAGTTGGACCTCGACCGCCGCCGCCACCGGTCACTCAGGAGCGCTGCTCCGATATAAATGTGTGAGACAGCGAGCCACCAGTGATCTCGAGTTTTCAAGAACCGCAGAAAGCTGGTTATTGGTTATTTGTCTTACGACGCATCGACCGTTGAGTCATGTAGTGTCGCCAACCTCTCACGCCGATTGGTCGCGGGCGAAGAGAAGCGACAGGTGAGACTCGAACCAACAACCGTTCGATTGTGAGACGAGCATCTTACCCCTAGACCACTCGTCCCCAACCGCAGAAAGTGGCCCGGAGAGTACATCCAGTGAGGAGTGCTGAGCGCTGAGGAAGTGCTGAATGATGCCACGGCATCTACAGCCAAGGGTGGAGCTAATCTGAAATGTTCTTCAGGGATTGCCTTATAAATGAAGAGCTGAAAAAGATTACCCGGGAGCAAATCAAAGCGGCAGTTGCTGAAGCGATGGCGGCTGAGGAAGGTAAAATCGCAGCTTTAAAGGAAGACCTGAAGCAAACAAACGAGATCATCAATGATTTAGAGTAGTCTTCGCGCCGTGCATGCCTGAATATAAGTGACATTCCAGAGAAAGCACGTGAGTTTCAAACAAGATTGTGATGGATGTGTCCGAGATGGCAGGCGTAACAATCACAGCCGCCCACGCAGACCACTCCCACAGACTCAGCCAAAGCAGAGATGGCAAGACTCGGGTAATCATTGTCTGCTTCGCCAGCTTCAGTGAGCGCCAGGAGCTGTACGACGTCCGTCTGGAATTCAGGAAGTCGTGAGGAGACAGTACCAATGCTATTACAGCGGACGAAGTGAGAAACATTTTTGTAACTAACAGCCTAGCACGTGGAAATCAGCGTGCGCTGTACATCGCCAGACAAATGAAGAACGAAGGCAGACTTCACTCGGTGTTGTCGGACGCAGGCAGAATGAAGCCTCGCCGACACGAAGGGGCGCCAGCAAAGGTAATCCGATCCATAAACGAGCTGTCCAAGATGGCCGCCTCAGAACGCTAAGCTCGTGCCGCTGCCGGTGCCCGAACCGACCCGACTACGGACGGGCACAGGCTGGTCGTCAGTGTCCGGGGTCCAGGTCGTGATGCGACTGATTGAGAACTGAAGTCGCCCCGCTCCCCGTGTCCGCCGCTGCGGAGTCTGCTGCCGACCCCCGCCACCGCTCAGCCTGGCGGCGCCTATCTGCTCACCGACCCGTCGACGGTGTATCACAATCTCCACAGCTCACAACTTGTGGGTTGAATGTGTGGAGGTTATGAGCTTTAGAGGTTATGAGCTGTCGAGGTTATGATACATCTCCGACCCGTCAGGTGAGAAGTCATGGAATGCGTGACCGGGTCGCCGGGTGCCGGCCCGGCCTCAGATTTAGCTCAGCTGGATTGTGCATTCCACCCGCTATCCAGCTGGTGGCAAGCCAATGTTGCAGAAATGTCATTAGAATAGCCACGACTTTTTATTCTTGCTACACTACATCGGTTTGACATTATGGCTGACCTAGTGCATAAATTGGGAGCTTTGTAGCTTTTCGACACTCCGATTTTTACCATGTAATTCTAGAATTCACGACCTAAATAGTAACAAACTTGCAATGCCCGACCTAAATTACCCAACGGAACCAAAACTATTAATCATAATTATTGTCAAGATATATAGGTCATCACATCCCAGGCCTATATCTTTATTTATATTTTTCTTAAGCTCACACAAGGGAAAATATATTGCAGTGAAGCTTTCCACATGATATACATTTCGCAGTCTTTACGAAATATATGCATTTAATTTGTATTGAAGGTCAGCTCAGTGACGAAAGGTAACTGCCAGCTTGGGCCCATTACGGACCAGTGCGAATATTTTGCAAGATTCGTGGTGTTGTAACTATCAAATGGTCCGCGCTTTAATTCTGTCTACCACAAATTGATACATGAAATGTTTCTAGAGAAGTTCATTAAAATCGCCATTTCGAGCATCACAATATCTAAGAATATCAAATGAGGTCATTGGCGGGCCTAACTCGTCGGGGGTTTTCCAACGACCCCAGTTCTTGTTCACGCACCGCTTAGTTCAAAAGTTAGAGGGTGGGGCCTTTTAACATCCCCGCAGCCTATCCCCGAAACGGGATACGATGATCTGACCGGAAAGGCCGGGGCGGGTTAACACGATACGCATCAGCCTACACGATAAGTGATATCACATGACTGTAAAGACATCGGACGCATGTTCGAACGGTGGAGCGGGTTAAGTGCCAATCAGCATTCGAGAAGTGAGAGACAGGCCGTTTGCTTTGTTGATCCTTTCCGTGCAATGTCGATAGATTTAGTGATTACGATTCAGGAACACGGTGGTGCTGGAACGCGGCGGTGAACGTGAGCATGGCTCATGTTCTCACACCATGGGGTAATTTGTGCACCCACCCACGCGACGGGCAGCCGGCAGCATCTGCAATCAAACAATGAGACGACACCAGCACGACCGTTCATCGCGACACTCTTCAGCCGGCCGGAGACAGTGTGTTGGCGACCTTCACCCGTGACCCCGTCAGCTGCTCCTGTCTCTCGCAGGCATTGTTGTCTCCTGCGGCCGCACCCCTGTCCTGGAGCGGCTCCAGCTACCGAGACCGCTCCTGTCTCCTGATGTCGCCCCTGACTCCCAAAGTGGCTCCTGCTAACAAGACCGCCCCTTCCTTATGAGGACACCCCTGTCTCCCGAAGGGGCTCCTGCTAATAAGACCACCTCGTCTCGCCAGGCCTCCCGTGTTGACGACACGCTCCTACCTGACGAGGCAGCTGGTCGGCCGGCACGTCCGGCCTGGTCGGTGACCCGGCCTGTCGCCTCTGCTTCGCGCGGCTGCTGCTCTCTGCTCGGAGGCTGGCCGCGCCCCACGGGACCGGGCCGCCCACGTCACGGCGACCCCCACCTGTGACCTGGTCAGCCGCGCGCGCCTCACTGGACGCGGGCGGTCGTCGGAGCCGACGCGACCGAGCGTCGCGCAGATCGATGTTGACGGCCGGCAGGCACGCTCGGGTTGTGGCCAGCGGGAGAGGGGGCGCCGGTGGGGGCCGGCACGACGGCGCCGCCTGGGGCGGGATGCAGATGGGAGGCGTGGGTGGGCAGAGAGGCAGCGCGGACCGCTCTGAACTGAGAGCACAGTGTTGCTCCGGCAGATCCGGGCGGGAGGGAAGAGTAATTGGGATGGCATTGCTTGGCTTGCTTCGCTCGTTGCTTTTCTGCAGCCAAAGGAAACCCAATTCAGCATCCATTGTTTTGTCATATCTGTTGCTGGCCCTTCTTCCTCTCTCCCTCGAGATCGGAGGTCGCAGTGTGTCGTGTCGCAGTGTCTCACGGGGAGTATTTGTCATGCAGAGCATCTGTCGTGCAGAGTATTTGCCATGCAGAGTATTTGTCATGCAGTGTATTTGTCATGTTGTGCAATACAATATGCATAATGCTAATTCGCCTTCAACCAAGTTTTGTTTTTTAAAGCCGGTGCGGGGAAACTACACCAACGCCTGCACACTGAACTGTTCAGGCAGCGCCGCGCCGACTCTCTGCTCAAGTACGGGCTGCCAATGTTGGTGGTGGGGGGAGGCAGTGACAATTTCCCTGTCTGACCATTCCGTAGTTGCGGTGCTTGCCCGTCCCCGTACAATCTGGCTTCAATAATGATAATCGCGATTATGATTACAAGCGTGACATTGCAAGTTCAGACCTATCAACACTGGGCACACAAAACAGCCGACCCAATGACCAGAGATAAGCTGCAGATGGTATAATCATACCTATAGCTCCCGTAGAGCTATATGTATGAAATCCGTTGAGCCCGAATGTCGCTCCTCTGCTATATTGTGACCCATCCCAATGTCATTCCTCTGTGTCATCGTGACCAATTCCAATGTCACTCCTCTGTAACATCGTGATCATTCAAATGTGACTCTTCTGGGATATCGTAATCCACTTCAATGTCGCTCCTCTGGGGCATCGTGACCAATTGCGATGCTCCTCCTCAGGGATACCATGACTCATGCCAATGACAAATAGCTGCATGCTAACTGAAAATCATTATACATTTATGCAGCTTTCAGAGGCGCAGCCAAGGCGGCCTCTTAGCACCCACAAATACACACATTAAAGAAGATATTTGGAGATGTTCACATTACAAACCTTACATTTCTGGCGAGCGAAGCACGCCTGAAGCTTGCTCTGTTTCATCACGGTTGTTTGGGTCAGCCCTCGCTTGGAAAATACTGGCCGCACCCCTGGTAGGCTTGATCAGAGCTTCAACCAATCAAGTAATATGTGTTTACGATAATTATAATAAAAAATGTAATCACGTTAGGTGTGGCTAACAGGCAGGTACACTGGTAACGATATGTGACTAAAAATGGAAATTGTCAGCGCTCCTTCGGATGTCTTCACTGGAGATCTGAGGGTCGCGTTTGAAACAAAAATATGATCATGAATGAAATTACACCGCATAATGACAAAACATTGACTGTGGGGCCTGTGTTACACAGTCACGTTGCCGTTTTTATTTCCAGATGGCTTGAGGGCCAACCTACAAAGTATTTGCGAGCTTTCAGCGCGCCTCCGGCCATGAAATCTACACCTTGTGCCAAATGCGCCATCAACACCAAATGTCAATTTGTCAGATATTTTATTAGGTCATTGCTATGGCGTCATCAAGGATACCTCGCTTTCCGATCGACATCCTGGACTGAATACGAATGCTCCTGTAAGCATGCTGGAGGTGCAACATTCATGCACCCTACTTATGGATCCGAGCGACGGATGACCTCAATGCAGACCAACGCGGAATCAATGTTGACCACTCCTGACTTCACACAGGTCATCGCAGGTCACATTCGTATCGGTTGAATATTGGTATCAGAATTAGCTCTATCCGTCCATCAGCTCTATCCGTTTGATCAGCTCTATCCGTTTGATCATCTCTATCTAGTCCGTTTGGATCAGCGCTATCCGTCCATTGGTCGCTGGAGTAGTGTTATCAAGACCTTTCAAATCAGCTTCATCCGTCCATTGGTTGCTTGCATGGTGTTATCGGAACCACTTGAATCAGCCAGATCCCTCCATTGGTTGCTGTACTAGTGTCATCAGAACGCTGGAATCAGCACGATTCATCTATTGATTGCTGAGATAAACACGGAGCAATAGACAACCACCAGGCGTTCTCCAGGCTTGCCTTATCTACCTCAACTTGTCAGCCCCTCTATCGTCCAGAGCCATACCTGACGATGCTCCTGAATTGAAAATGTCGCATAAGTGATTGGACTGATGCGAGAGCAAAACACTTGTATTTGTCACGTTGGTTCACTTGCGGCGAAATAGCGCAGCTCCACAATCGTTCGTTGTGAGATAATTATTCCATGGGCCATTTTTGTAAACTCAGGACGCCTTCCTGTAGAACTTGCTGGTGACATGCGTGAAATTGAACGTGCCGCCCATGAAGAGACACCACGATTTACGCCAATCGCCCTTAGCTGGGATCATTGGATGGCCTTAGAGACCTGGCCAACGACAAGCTTTCCGCAAAATTCGATGGCATTCACATCCAGCCGCGAATTACTGAAAAGTTAAGGTAACCACGTACTTCGCACCTTTCCACCAGACGCTTCATAGTCACACTTATTTGAGTCTAGTGAAGCACCATGTATGTTACTTAGATTCACACGTTGCTATTTAGCTCTGTTTCGGATGTAAACAGTTGCAACTTATGAAACGGTTGTGTATTATGGAATTGGCGACGGAGACGGAGAGTCTGTGCCCAGTCCGCTGACTTTGAAGCCAGGCACTTACCTCTGTGGACATAAAACGGTGTGGGTTTATAAATTCGTGGCCATCATAGCTGTCCTATGGAGGGGGCCAATTTACCACCATCGTTTCTGAGCCAACGAATTTCAACCACAACTCCCCAATCCTGTTCCAAGGTATTTAGATTGTTATCACTTGATAAGCCACCTCACACTGGGGAAATTACACCTATACAAATCGATTGAAGATGCACAATTTTCCAATTTTAGGCATGCCAGTTAAGAACATCCTATCCCCAAAACGCCGACGTTCGTGCACGTGTACACCCACCTTGCGCATTTCCCGCATTCGCTACCCCTCGTGCGATAATACGGCTCCTGCTAGGCCTTCCACGTTTTGCTAATTGCTGCATTACATGATATCCTGGTGCTATTTTAGACATGTAGAATGCTTCGTATGGGGGTGCGCTGGGAAAATCCGATGAGTTTGTCCTCTTTTTCTCATATTTTCTGATGATTGGGAATTCCGGATACTTGCTCATTTCCCAGTTCGAACACATATTTGAGATTCATGCTCTGTTTTCGCTTTTATAGTTCTGTTGATTTTTGTTTTGTACAGAAACGATATGTTTCAGGTACCGTCGTGTTTTCGAAGACTCCCATGTGTTTATTTAGTGCCCGACCTTTTTGTTCATTTTAGGGCCATGGCTCTTTTTGAGGGCCTCCGTGCGGTCTCGTGACCCGATTACTTGGGAACCCGGATCGATATTTTTAACCCATGCGAATGGTTTTTGGGCGACCCAAGAGCTGTTTTCTGGGCTGGACGCATTTTTATGGCTTGTCCTAAATTTCGTAAATTCAGAGTTCTGGCCAGATTTGTCTGCTCCTCGGCGCCATGTTTGTGTATCCCGTCGTGATTCTTCAAGCTCAGTTACGTTTTTTTTCTGGGCCTTATGCGATTCTCGAAGGAATCTGGTGGTATGTTGGAGATTCCGGAGCGATAACTATCGGCGATACTTCCTGGGTTCCTGGCATGATTTCCAGGTGTCCAAACCAGCCTTTTTGAGGTCTCAGTGTGATATTCGAAGGCCCGTCGCGACTTTCCGAGGGCTCCGGCGCGACGTTTCCCCAGCAGTAATTCAAGGACCAAAGTTCCGCGTGTTGGAGCCCAACCGTCGTCTTTAGAGCCAAGAGTGATTTCTGGGGCCCTTAAGTGATTTCCAGAAATCTTGATGCGATTTTGTGGGCTTCAGCGTCATTTCCAGCGGTCCCTGCGCAGCCTTTTGTCCCCAAATATAATTTTTGGATCACAATGTGACTTTTAGTGACCCGGTGCGATTTTGGTGTCCGCGGCGGGATTTTTTATGGAGCCTGGCTCAGTTTTTCCGAACTGCGGAGCGATTCATGGTGACCCTACAACTTCTCAGGAGGAAGGAACTGCTTCCAATTCCACACTCTTGGATACGCCACTGGTTATAGGTGGCTTTATTTAACCGGTCGTAGGTCAATGACCTTAACAAGCTGATATCAATTGTCATGAAATGGGCAATTTATACGGGAATAGGTGTGTCAAGCATGCACTTTTCTGGTTTGATCTAAAATGGTTCCCGAGCGTCTAAGAATCTACACATGTGTGACACTCCTCTCGCTGAAGAAAGGTTCACAGGTACCGAAATTATAATTATTCTGCCGCTGGAGTAGTATATTTGGAAGCTTCTACTGGGTGTTAGATTTCACCATCGGGGGTGGGGGGAGGAGTTCATAATTGGCAGTGTACAAGTACGCTACTACAGACCTTTCTTGATTTTTTCCAAAGAATGTTACTAAGGATTTTTGCGTTTTGTTTTCCAGATGAAAGTAGCCTTCACCGTCCGTGGCGAGGGTTTTCACGTACACGTTTAGAATGCTCCTTTGGCAATTGCGGATCCAGGTGAAGAGAAACTGGTGGCATGCTTTCACATATAGAGATGTGGCACTCGTCGACTGGAAAAGGGCGCTCCTTCAAGACACTCGAGTTTACATCCTTCCCCCTCCTACCGCTCAACGAGTATTTCAGCCGATGGAAGCACTCAAGAGTTTAAAAGGAGTCCCTCGCCTCAGTAGAAATAGCGCCCATGCGGAACAAGCGTCCCCCACCGAATTTCATGGATACACCTCTGCTCTGCGGAAGCTTGATCACCTCTGTTTCTGTTCGATTTTCCGTTGCTCCTTGGCCGCTGCCACCTTCTCACAGCGATCTGTGTACACTCCCATCAGCGTCCGCGTAAGGTGGCGACATCTGACACTGCTTCCGCGTACGGTGGCGACATCTGACGCTGCTTCGTCGGAAGTTTTTTTCTTATCGGCTGGTCCCTGCTAGTGACGGCGATACTTGGACTTCTACGATTGTCCTCATTTTGCATGGCGAACCGTGCTTATACATGCATGCTTGTTTGTACGCATTGGTCTGCGGCACACCGCTACCACTTCCCCCGTGGTCTGTAGCACACAGCCACCATTTGCTCCGTGGTGTCCGCCACCAGATGTACGTGGCATGTTTTTATTTGAGCAGATATGGAGCGAGTCAAACATCGGCAAACAGAGACTGATATATGAGCCGCTGCAGTCACATAGTGGCAGTTCGGGTGGCCACGCTGCACCTCGTTGTACCATGCCTTCAATGCGACCAAAGTAACGACAACTTATGCACAACGTTCCAGAATGGGACTCGTACTGATACGGGAATCAAACAGAACCAACAAATTAACGTATTCACTGCGGGTGCACACAAGATGAGCAGTCTTCTCTCGGCTTGCGAATAAGCTCGGCAAGCAGTTTATTCACAGACAAATAAGCGATAGGCATCTGACCAAGCCGCCTGGCACGTCAGCCGAGGGTACGGAGGTCGCGGAAGATGGCGCCAGCCTCGGTTGGCGAGGGCCAGGGCTGGGCCAACCCGGCGGAGCGCGCCGGCAGATGGGGTTGGTCCCATGGATCATCCTTCGGGAGACGCGGTCGTGGAAGTAAAGCCTACCGCCCAATCCAGCCACGCCACGCCACTATTGAATGCCAGCTGTAAATGCGCTTCGACAACACGAATCAAGTGCACATCCAGGGGAGACAGCGAAAGGTCGACATGTACAAAGGTCTTGCATACAGACACATGCCAACACACATCTTGCACCGCCGTGTACGTACGTTTGCTTATCACATCAACGTTGGTACAAAGGTACGAAACCAGTCTACTCAAACGTCTCGCACCATACGAGCCGTGGGCGCCCCGCTCTGCATCCCACTCGGGCCGCCGCTAACCTAACTGAATCGACTAGAGCAGGGGGTGATGAAAGTCGGCTTCAGTCGACCCTTGACCTTTCGAACCCCTCAATGTTTCCGTGTCACACTCACACTCCAATTGCTTCTAGTACACTCACTTCCGTATGCCGTCCGCCAGACGGTGGAGTCTGTGTCACTGAGGATCCATCTCGCGCGCACACTCGGCACCTGCCGGCAGCCGGCTGCGGTGCGAGGACTGAGATCCGTGTTCGGCTGGATTGTCGGCTGTCTGTTGTCGGCCGACCGATGGCTCGCGGTGCAGCCGCGCGGCTTAGAGTGCCTGCTCAGCTCCGACGTGTCTGCGAGACGACGGCCGCATCACTGGCCGAGTGTTCGGCTTGACCGAGCATCCGCGCCGCGCCGGCTGGTACGCGACGTCCAGGACTGGTACCCAGTACCAGGTACTGGTACCTGGCTGGCCCGAGACTGCACTGGTATCCAGCACTAGGTACTGGTACCTGCTGGCCCGAGACTGGATTGGTACCCAGCACCAGCTATTGGTGTCCAGTACCTGCCCGCCCGGGACAGGACTGGTGCCCAGCACCAGGTACTGGTACCTGCTGGCCCGAGACTGGACCGGTACCTGGCATTGATGGGCATTCGGCCCACCGCGCTCACACCACTAGCCATTAACGGTGCCCGTTTAGCCGTTCACACCGCTCGACAGACGGATACGGAGACTCGGCAGACGTAGACTCGGCAGACGGAGACTGGGCAGACGGAGACTGGGCAGACGGAGACTGGGCTGACGGAGACTGGGCAGACGGAGACTGGGCCCACAGTACGGAGAGTATCGCACCCTCGGTCTGCCTCATGTGTTGACGCCACACCATGGCGATCCGAGACGAAGGGACGACGTGAACTCTTGACGTAGGCCGCACATAACCACACAACACCGAAACCCAGCCAACCACAACCTAGCTGGCCAGCTACTGGGTGGGTTCCTTGTACTGTGTCTCCGTGTTGACATCGAAGTCGCTTAGGTAGGATTGGAGATACTCGAAGGTGGGCCGCTTCTCGGGCTCCAGGTTCCAGCAGGAGAGCATCGTCTCGTACAGGGCGAGCGGACACTCGTAGCTCACCGGAACCGGCATCCGGAAGCCGCGCAGCAGCGAAGACACCAGCTCTGCGTTGGTGATGCCTGCGACGACGGAGGAAACCCTTGTCAGTCGACATCTCGTGCTCACATGCATCTGCGTTTAGGTATATTTGCTGTGCGCATATCCGAGCATGCGAACTGTGCCTGCGATCTATTTAAAACAAGCAGTTAAAAATACCAAATATCTCATAGTAGTTGCGGTCGCTCAGAAGACGCAGCCGACTTATGCTCCACTGCCCACTAAACACTACCGAACGAGATGTTCTGCTCGCAAATACTCAGACCACAAGAGTTACAGCAACAATCTCTCACAGACGGAAACGCTGAACGCGCTTATCCTTGTGATTGACCCGACACTGAGGATGAACCAGTGGCTTGGTGGAATCCGAACACCCAGATCAATTCAAACATTCAATACATTCCGAGAGCCCATAAGCAGCATGCAGTGACGCACGCGCAACTTGGACAACATGCAGCATCGCGCGCCGCGAATCCAGTGCGTGTGCGCTGCCGCCAACTAGCACAGTCGGGCGCTACGTGTTGTCGCGTTACTTGTAGACACCGATGACGTGGTGGTGAGAGCTTAAGCTTTGTTCTCGTGCAGGCTTGGAAGACCGGGCAAGGATGCCAACAGAGGAGTGACATTGCAAAGCATGACGACACGGACGAGCACTACACTGACACTACAGTACGTAACATCTCTATTCAGTAGTCTATTTCTTACTGGATGCAGGCTGTGCGATGGAACGAATATCGTCCGTGCGAACTCTTTGTGGAACCCGAATAATCTAACACGAATCTCATTGTAGAATGTGACAAAGCCATTGAATAATGTGAAAGTCAATCTGCTTGCGTGCCAGTGCAGTGCTTGCTTTTGTACTTCTGGCCTTCTTGGAGAGACTTTGAGATTGTTCTCAACTGCTGTTCGTTGCAGAGCATCTTAGTTTGTGTGTGAATTCACTGTCTTCATATCTACAATTACAAGTACATTTGCTTGCCCACAACTGACACTACACTTATCCTCAAGTATATTTGTCGCAGTATCATCGACCAACCAGGTAGTTATACCATTTCAAATCGGTCGTAGGTGGGCAGCCGGTTGCAATGCCACCCATGACGGGATCCACTCCCACTCCACGGTAACCATGGTAACCGACCGCACTACAGCCGGCAGTTCTACCGAGCATCGCTTGTCACTCCAAATCTGGAGCCACAACGCCCGCATCACAATTTCGCCTGCTGCACTTTGACTACGACGCCACTAGCTGGGCTGTATTTGGGATTACACGTGGCAAAACTCTGCTGGACGGCGCGTATGATTACATTTAGCGGAATTCTGCTGGGATGCACGTGTGATTACATGCAGCGAGAACTCTGCTGGGCGGCGAAACAATTATTAGATAATGACTTGCTGCATTGCTGGTGCCCCCGCATATTCGGCCACCAGTAATGCAGCGACATCGCAGCGAAGTATGCGAGATGTGGCATGGATTATTAATGTTGTACAACACGTCGCGAGGTCATCACATTTTGCGCCACCAAATTCGGCTCAGAATTGTGTGTATTATTTTCAGCAGCGATGAACCTTCAAAATGGGGCAGCTTTTTGTGATGCAATATGCCCAATTCTGATGCGGAGTATTGCATCGCTTGTAAATTGTGCTCGTCAACCAACATTAATTTTCAACTAAAATCAAACAGCTCCACGGTCCTTCTAGTTGGTGGATTCGATGGTAGTAATCTTGTTTCCGAAGTGAGACACACATGCAATTTGTGAAAACACATTTCGTACTTTTACTACAGCGGGACATTACAAAGCACACCATTATCTTGAAAGTATGTGGAATTGGAATAAACAAATACATGCTTGTTTCAAAAACAAATTCCATCCCAACTTTTTCGGAGGTGGCCTTATGAACCAGGATCCAATTGGTGGGCAGAGCTTGTTGTGCTACCCCTGAACCACCACTCGATCCGTAAATTGCAATTCAACGGAATAATTTCAACCAGAGTTCAACGTGCCATCAATGTATCGACGGTGCCGCCTCGGTGTCTCCTCCCCGGCCTTATCGGGCCAGTTGCCAGCTGATCCTCCCGGCCGGGGGATAAATGAGAGTGTGCGAAGCGACCGGAACGCTGTCTTGCCAGGAGAGGGGAGACCAGCGCAGGCCAGCGCTGGGACAACTGAGCTATCGGGGCGGCTTTCAAGGCATTGCAAAACATGACCCTTGCGGATAGCCAGATAATACACGAATGGTGGGCTGTTTACACTCCTGGCCGGGAGAAATCAGAGTGGTAACAGCAAGGTGAGTTGGCTGGGAAACATGGCGCAACAGCAATACCAGGAGCAGACGCGTCTCTAGCAGTTACGTCCAATAGATAATATGTGCAGTCACTTCGGGTGACACTACCCATGGAAGAGCAAAGCCTGCAATAATGGTGACTCATACGAATAGTCCTAATCATCGACACGCCATTATACACAGAGAGATGGTTCATGTACAATATCTGACCAGCGATCCATGCAAGCAGTCGGCGTGACGCCCATGCAACTTATCGGCTACACCACCTACCTTCTCGAATGTGACGAACAGGAGCATCGCTGCCTATCTAGAGGCGACAGGAATATCACCTCTGACCTAGTCCTGCGCTTCCGCGGTGTCAGGCACGCATCGTTTATCGGAGCGGTGGACAACAGACGCGCCGCAGCTCACCTAGTCGTGCACCTCCCTGTAGGGCAGCTCGGAGCTGATGGAGAAGTCGTCGAGGAAGTGGAACGTGTACTCGAAGGTGGGCCGCTTCTCGGGCTCGCTGTACCAGCACTGCGCCATCAGGCTGTAAATGGCGTCTGGGCAGAAGGCGTTGGCCGGCTTCTGCATGCGATAGCCGCGCTCGATGTGCTCGATCACCTCGCGGTTGTGCATGCCTGGCGGCGCGGCATGGGCGGCGCGGGTCAGCCGAGGTCGGCCGAGGCCCGGCGGACAGTCGAGGTCGGCTGGAGTCGGCACGGTGGCGAGGCGCGGCACCAGCCATGCCACCAGGCGACAAGCTCGGGCGGCGCGGCTGTGGCGGACAAGGCGGGGAGGGGAGGCGCAGGGACGCAACAGGCTGTCGTGGCTGAAGCGCGTCAGCCACGACGACAGGTGGCGCCGGCGGACGTCCGCCACCCAGGAGCATCAGGAGAGCATCGGGAGCAGGAGGGAGCTCCGGGTGGGGAGCTGGAGCATGCCGGGGAGAAACAGGAAGCAAGGACAACAAGTTGCACTCCTGGCCACTCAACCGCATCCAACGGCCTGGAGAAGTTACAACGGGGCTCGGCTCTGGCGTCCTGGAGACTCTTCTCCATTCGGCTTTTAGGAAGGTGTTAATGACAGGTTGGGACAACTGTGGTGTCATTTCGGCTTCTAAGTGCTCAGAAAAAACCCTTATAGAACGTTATCACATCCCTCCAGGAAGCATTGTAAAGTTTTCGTAGGCTGCTGGACATGAGTGCCAGTGCCATAATGAGCATTGCTAACAATCCTGCCACAAGTCGACGGTAGCTTCACAAACCACATGATTATATTCCAAGGAGCATTCACCACCACCACAGAACCAAAGCATACCGGGAACACAGACACAACAGGATCATACCTTGCATAGAACTTAGACACAAGACCAAACCTTACCGGGAACTCAGTCACGACAAGACCATACCTTATCGGGAACCCAAACACCATAGGATCATGCATTATCGGGAACTCAGTCACAAGACCATACCTTGCAGAGAACTCACACGACAGGACCATGCATCGCAGGGAGCTCGCATACCACGGGACCACATATCAGAGCTTGCTTGCTAGAGTATCACGCTCCACCTTACCAAGACCGAATCACGCAGAATACAACTGTGCACTTCCTCGCAACTGATCCCATTGATAACTACTTCCAGAGAAGCAATGCCCCGGAGTTCAGATTTGCTCACGGCAAGCGGATCCCCTCCTGCATCCCTAACCAAAGCCCGGAACCGGGTCACGCAACCTGCGTAGCCTGCAAGCAGCCGATTGCAATAAGCTCAAGCGGACTGTGTCCCGGCGAGGCAGCGGACAAGCTGGGTCGTTGACCCTGCGGCGGCAGTGGGGTCTGTCTGATTGGGTCAGTGACCCTGCAGCGGCTGTGTGGTCTGTTTTATTGTGCCAGTGGCCTTACAGTAGCAGCATGGTCGGTTTCATTTGGCCAGTGACCCTGCGGCAGTACTGCGGTCGTGTTGTCGGGGCCAGTGACCCTGCGGCAGTACTGCGGTCGTGTTGTCGGGGCCAGTGACCCTGCGGCAGTACTGCGGTCATGTTGTCGGGGCCAGTGACCCTGCGGCAGTACTGCGGTCATGTTGTCGGGGTCAGTGACCCTGCGGCAGTACCGCGGTCGTGTCGGGCTGACTGCGGCAGTCTGCGGTCATCTGAGTGACCCTGCGGCAGTACTGCGGTCGTGTTGTCGGGGCCAGTGACCATGCGGCAGTACTGCGGTCATGTTGTCGGGGCCAGTGACCCTGCGGCAGTACTGCGGTCATGTTGTCGGGGCCAGTGACCATGCGGCAGTACCGCGGTCGTGTTGTCGGGGCCAGTGACCATGCGGCAGTACTGCGGTCATGTTGTCGGGGTCAGTGACCCTGCGGCAGTACTGCGGTCGTGTTGTCGGGGCCAGTGACCCTGCGGCAGTACTGCGGTCGTGCTGACGGGGCCAGTGACCCTGCGGCAGTACTGGAGTCATGCTGACGGGGTCAGTGACTCTGCAGCTACAGTGTCGCCAGCGCCACGGAGTCGGTGATTGTGGTCACAGTTGACCGCCCCAGTCGCCCTGAGCACACCCACCTGGGTACGGTACGGCGCCGTACGTCACAATCTCCATCAGCAGCACGCCGAAGGACCACACGTCCGACTTGATGGTGAACTTGCCGTACATGATGGCCTCGGGGGCAGTCCACTTGACAGGGAACTTGGCGCCTGATGACACAGATGCCTGTCGTCAGCCCAGAACCAATTGCACCTATTATTAGCCAGTCCCAGAATAAACGCACGCAAGGACCACTCAACCTACACCTCTCCCGGTGCAATTCGAGGACCTCGTGATAAAATGATAACACCTGAAGTCACGCATAGCGATAATTCAGAAATAGGAGTTTCTGGATAGCCCTCGAGACTCTTTGAAAGCATTGAATAGTTCATGAACATTAATATGCGGAAGATGTTAGTTACTAGCATATTATCTCATAGTGAAACCCCTAGCATCTTTAACTTTCGTCACTTCACGACCGAAAACGCTTTAGGCCTCAGGTGTAATTTTATTTCCCAAATTAATGTGGAAAAGGTCTTAACTTCATTTTTTATACTCCTAGTTAATTATGCTGTTCTTGCGTACACCCTCGTAGGATCGTGAACTTGTGAAATTCGTCAAACATATAATTGGGCAATTTCAATGCCACTCTTCAATCTCCTTCGAACACATTATATATATCCGTGGATGGCTACCTACCCTGCTTCGGACAATATTCATTATCTTCAATGGCTCTGGCCAAGCCGAAGTCGCATATCTTGACCTCGTTGGTGTCACCGACAAGGATATTTCGCGCGGCAAGATCACGGTGAATCAGGCGCTTCTCCTCCAGGTACGCCATGCCGCTGGCCACCTGCCAAAAAAGGCCACCTGGTGTCATCGGGGACAAACACAATTACCGCCACACTGGCGACATGGGCTGTCAGGAAACACGTTCACCCAACACTGGCCATCCGGCGATCAGGGAGCACAAACAGTTGGATACCAATGACTATCTGGTAGTCATGGAAACAAACACAGCTGCATACCACTGACTATCTGGTTGCCAGGGAATCAAACACAGTTGCATACCAATGACTATCTGGTTGTCAGGGAAACAAACACGATCTGTCCATGATAGCCACTGCACGTGGAGAGAATGTATCGTGAAATACACTTTTGTAATGCATACTACTGGTCGCCAGGGGGCCAGTGCACAAGAACAGGAGAGTGGCTCAATGGTCCTGGTGTAGGAGTACCGGCCCCAGACCGAATGGCAGCGAGTTGGTATTCCACCGGTCAGTGCGCCTGCTCGTGACCAATCGGCGGGAGAGATCTGCGTCGCTATTGCACCGAAAGCAGCCAAAGCATCGTGAAACAGACAGCCAAAGAGACGAAAAACAAGGCATCACAACACAGATATAGGTAATAAATGGTCACAGTCGCATCGAGGACACATATTCCATTAATAACATTGTCGAGTGGAAAGCGTAGCGGCCTCACAGGAAATTCGCAGCACATTTCTGATGAATCGCCGTTGGCTATTGTTATTTCGTCAGTTCCCATTTCAACCCTGTACCGCCATCTTGAAAATAAGCTTAAGGTGAATCGGACACCATTGATGGTCGCATCTTAGTACCATCGGCGCGGTGGATGTCCGTTAGTTGCCGTTAATGGTGAGATCTTAATTTATCTTCGCACGGAACGGCATATCGGCGGAACGGCATAATATATAACGCACCGTGAAACTGGACTCTAACCCTTGCGTTTCTACTGCCTTAATAGCGTTCCTGGTTCTTCTCGTACTGGATTATCATTGGGTGGGCCTGTGTATGTCGGTGCGCTAGACTACCCTCCAATTTCTACCGACTGAATTACACTTATCCTTCATATCGTTCCTAGATCTGCCCTTACTGGATGCTCTGATACTGACACTGGACGCTTACTGCTCATTGGGTAGGGACCTCGGGCATTCCTATGCCCTAGCCTACCTTCGGATGCTGGCTTCGTGCATGTCGGTGCACTGGCTTACCCGTGGGTGGGGCATTTGCGCACATCTGTGCACTGGACTACCTTTGGGTGGGAGTCTTGAGCGCGAGTGAGCCCACCTGAGTGGAGACATACAGCAGGTCGGTGAACTCGAACTGTTTTCCCTGAGGACTGCGCAGGAAGTCGAGCAGACTGCCGCGGCTCATGTACTCCGTCACTATGAGGATGGGCTCCTCCGAGGAGCAGACAGCGTACAGGGCCAGCAGCCGCTCGTGCCTGGCGGGGCGAGACAAAGTGCGTGAGGCTCCGCCGAGCAGAAGGCACCGCACACGTACAGTCGCCGTACGGCGCATAGGAGCACTTTTGACTGATTGTTTATTGGTTGGTTCACGACACGCTTTATGCACATTCACGGCTAATGGCGCCGCCCACACTGTTTCGCCGGTGGGCCGCGGGATTGGGAAATGTCCTGAGTGGCGCTAGAGTCGAACCCGGGACCTTTGGTACCCATAGCCCGACACCTTAACCACTCGGCCATCCCCGCGCCCACTCTGGACAGAAAGGCGCTGGCAGCGACTGACAGCGTCTGACAGCGACCGACTGTCAGCGGCTGACTAACGTCAGCTGACGGGGAGTCAACCAACTTCCTCAACAAGAACGAATACGGCTGAGATCGAGAAGGAAAACGGTCTGACCCAGAGTGCACGATGTAGCCGGGTCACATACGGACCAGACGTTCGCATCTCTATGTAAAATATACATCATGTAGAACAAACATGCAAGGGGATGCTTAAAATGGTGTGGTAGAACACGGTGTTAACGTTCGTGGAAACACGTAGCATGTTCGTAGCCGCCCCTGTAGCTCAGCTGGTTAGAGCGCCGGCCTGTACCGTTTCCCCCGTCCTGGGAAGACAGGGTTCGAGTCGCTTCGTGCGCTCGCATTTAGCCCCCGGCCGGGAGTGTCAGTTGGCAGCTGATCCTGTAAGGCCGGGGATGAGCTAGCGGGGCGGTCGTGTCGTTGCATTGACGGCGCGTTAGACTTTTGGCCAAAGTTATACCGTTGAACATTCATGGATCAGGTGGTGGGGCCATGGGTTTGAGCAACAAGTTCTGCTTAGCAATAGGACCCTGGTTCCGAAAGTCACCCCAGCAAGAACTCAGATTAAGTTTACTATTTTAAAATAACGATTATATAAATCCATGCCTGAAAACTATCCCGATGTCAAAGTTTACAACCCTTAGGAGGCTGCTGGTAAGGTTACACGGATTTTCAGACTGAACTTCTGCAATTAAAAGCCAGTTTTAGGCTAGCTTGATATAACATCAGTTATATTTCCAAACGTTGTTTGAACAATTATCTAAATGTGCTGTTTGCCATTCTATCATCGCTATGACGATTCCGTAGACGATTACGTACGGGGCTCTGGTGCGGACAAGGAGGGGAGAGGGAGACCCTCCGCCTCCTCAACCGGCTAGGAAAACATACTGTATTCCTGGTAGTAACACGCTATAATCTTATTTTCTATCTGTATGAAACGATCTATCTATCTATCTATCTATCTATCTATGAAACGAAATATACGAAATGGCTCGATATATCTAGTTGACTTCGACACGGATCCACACTTGACAGGGTAGTACAGCACTGGCTGACTGTAGCTCAAGTAATATTTGCATGCGAGTATAATATATACACAGAGCCCCAGCACCAGAATTGCTGTCCTGCTGTACAGCTTGTTGCCATGCAGTGTCCGGGTATCGGAGTAGAATCTCCATCCATTTACCTTGGTGGGCTCTTGCTAGTGGTTGGCGGGCCTATAGAGCTGCCTACATCCAGATGACTATATTTTGCAGCATGTCTTTATTCATTGAACATAGATATGGAGACAAAACAGTGGCAGCTCGCCAACCTGGTGCCTTTAGAGGGCCCATAGTGTGTACCAAACATGTGCGGGCTTCCATGGACGTAGCTATGGAATTGGTCAAGGAGAGAGCGGGTTTTGCAAAGTGAGTCCGGACTATCCCCACATATTCTAAACTCTCCAGATTTCAGCCGCTACATTTCGAAAACAACCCCTTGGTTCTATTGGAAATTAACGTTAGGAACAATTTCCCATTGTGGCCCGGATAAACGGATCCACTTCTTTCACAGGTTTTAACATGGCACTGGTATCAACCAGGAACGCAGACCACCTAAGCATGGATCCAGATGCAAGATGCCAAAACTCCATTGGAAAAGGAGTCGGTTTCGTAGGGGGTAAGTATAACTTTGAAAGGGTCCGTTATGCACGAAAGGGCCTGAATACCTTCGCAAAAGTCCGTAAGCGTTCGCATGGGCTCCCAAACGTTCTTGAAGATCCCGACAACAATATTGGCGGTCGTAAATAGTGTTGTTGGCATTTTTATCATCGCCATGCCGATCTCGTAGCATATTGCGTATGGGACTCTGACACGGCCAAGAATGGACGAGGATGGAGGGGGCGGGGTGGGGGCACGCCGCCACCTTTGCTACATCTGTGCAGGCCACTCGGCCCGGATATGAAAGATGTTCTTCTCGCCTCGTTCCACTCTACTCCTGCATTACCATTATATCGATTCTCGCTCTCAAATATACCTGGAAGACCTAGTACTGGTGCCACATGTAAATCTTGCGGTACATCATTTTACAAATGAGTGGATTGCGAGGTGCAAAGAAAGAGCAAGGATAATCATACGTTAGGTATTGGATATATATATATATATATATATATATATATATATATATATATATATATATATATATATATATATATATATATATATAAATATACCTGCGCAGCGCATCATTATGACTTTTGTGCATATAGCAATTCATGTACTAGTCAAACACACCCTGCAAATTGGACTAATATTAGGCGTACTACCAGAGCGAGAATCGACATCAAGCTATTGCAGGTGTGTGGAGGAGCGAGTAGAGATGAACATCCTTTCACAGCCTCCCGGTACCCACAACCACAGCCAGCCCGGCATATATTAAATACGGACTGTGAATCCTTTGACGGCCCAGAGCTGGAGAGCTACGACACTTTTGCCGTCGTGTTTATGTTCAAGAAGCAAAGACCTGGTGCTGAATATAAAGCACAGTGAAGTGGACGATGGAGTATGTCGTTCACATCCACACCACCACCTCGGAAAACACATTCCAACCACTCAACAGCTCAAGAAGGTGAATGGGTGCAGATTCTGCTGCGATACCCGGACACGATGTAGCAGCAATCCGTGCGGTATGGCAGCAAGCCGTGCGGTATGGCAGCAAGCCGTGCGGTATGGCAGCAATCCGGTCGGTATGGCAACAATCCGTGCGGCATGGCAGTAAGCCGTGCGGTATGGCAGTAATCCGGGCGGTATGGCAGCAGTAAGCTGTGCGGCATATCAACAGTGGGGGCGTTATGACAGCAAGCATGGGATTGTATTGCAGCAAGCTTTGCTACTTCGTCGAATGTCAATTGGTCCGGGTCAAACCAGCCCAGTCGGCCTCCAAACGACAGGTCACCTTCGGACGGGCTCAACTTTGTACCTACCTACACATCCACAAATCCAAATACCATCCAGGAAAAAGCCACCCACCAGAGCATCATCCCGCACATCAATATTCACCGTACATTTACCCAAACGTAACACCCACCGTCACTTAAATTCACCTGATGCCACTCGCGAGAGCACGCCCATGCATAACACTACTCACCGGAGCTTAAACCCGCCTCGTGTCACTAGCAAGAGCCTGACCATGCACAGCAATACCCACCGGAACTTCTTCATGATCTGCGCTTCCTCCAGGAACGCCTGTGGCGACATTGAGCCGGGCTTGAGCTTCTTCACGGCCACCTCGATCTTGTCGTGCCACAATCCTGAACGCGCACCAGAGGCGGGGTTACATGCGCACGGTCAGCTCACATAACGGAACACAATTATCATAACACGCCGCTCGTGCTGTACGGTTACGGGCCGATCGACCGAAGAACGAGTCACCGGTGTTTGTGATCAGACCACAGTTTCGATCACGAGTAGGATAGTAGTCGTGGTCATCATAGCGTCTCAATCCTAGTAACAGAGAAGATTCCCCAACTGGAGATCTTGTTACGTGATGACTTGAACTGCGTGGCTCCGTGTTGTAAAACGCAGAGCAGATTTTCAAAGGTGGACCTGCTTGCGCCTTCAAACTCGTCTGCATAGCATTTGAAATGGGGGATGCAACACACGGTAGCGGGAATGTCGGGGTCATACGTGTTACTTCCCATTCAATATCAATATGTTTGGCACTGCGAATAAAATGCATCTTAACCGAGAATAAGACTGGATTGGATCGGAACACCATAATCTCTCATAATGATACACTTTAGGGAAGTTTCAAGGTCTGAGGAAACGTAAGTCAAATGATGCGCATGATCTTTCATAGACTACCTTAATGCATAGACCGTCACGCAAGAAAGAATAGAGCACCGGACGTTAGACGAAAGCCATGTCACGAGTCCGCTAGCTGTTCTGCAGGGACGCCAACGTGCGGTTACCCAACCAACCACTTCGCAGTGTCCTTCGCCGACCATCGTGTACTTCTGGCCCCTGGTGCACGCCTCTCCAAAAACGGCACTCACCTTTCCAGACCTCGCCAAAGGCGGCACTCACCTCACCACCAGACCTCGCCAAAGACGGCACTCACCTTACCAGACCTCGCCTAAGGCGGCACTCACCTCACCAGACCTCGCCAAAGGCCACACTCACCGTACCACTCACCACTCACCATACCTCGCCAAAGGCCACACTCACCATACCAGACCTCGCCAAAGTTGCCCGATCCCAACACCCTCTTCAGCTTGATCTCAGACTTGTCGATTTCCATCCAGTGGTTCTTGGTCTCTAGAGACAGGTCCCACATCTGTGGTTTTGGCCGCGGGCACACTTGGGTCAGCACGTGACACAGACCCTTGGCCTCCTCTGAAAAAAAAATTATTGCTGTGAATGCTGAATGCGCATCACTAACCAGAAACCCATCGTACCCTAGAAAAACACTAAGCATTAAGCTAAACAAAAAGTGTCTGGGAGCAATGTCAAAACTCCATTGCCGCAGGGTACGTATGACACGTGACACCTACGTCTATGATGACATGTATCTCAACGTAGCACAACACAGGCCTCCGTAGCACAGCACAGGCCTCCGTAACACAGCACAGGCCTCTGTAGCACAGCACATGCCTCAGTAGCACAGCACAGGGCTCCGTAGCACAGCACAGGCCTCCGTAGCACGGCACAGGCCTCCGTAACACAGCACAGGCCTCCGTAGCACAGCACAGGCCTCCGTAGCACAGCACAGTCCTCCGTAGCACAGCACATTCCTCCGAAGCACATCACAGGCCTCCGTAGCACGGCACGGGCTTCCATATCACAGCTTCGACCCCATCACCCAATGGTAACGGCAAGATCGTTGTCTGCCGAGGGCTCGGGACACGGTGGCAGACGATCGAGCGACACCCATTGTAGAACAGGAACATGTCACCTACGACTACAACATCACAGTTCAGCTACAATCGCCCCTGACACTCGACAGACGCGCCACACTCGTAATCGGTATGACGTATTAGCACTCCGACAGACTAACGCTCAGCTGAGGTCCCTGTAATTGGCGGTTGGGGCGGGTACCTTCCTCCTCCATCCGGAAGTGGTCACATCCGCACCCTGAGTGAAAATTGGGGACTCGATGGCGTGGACAGACTCGGCGAAAGTGGCAGAGGATTCAGGGTGGGTGGACAGAAGCGGTCACGGTGGGGTGGACAGAAGCGGTCACGGTGTACGGTGGGGACAGAGGTCACGGTGGGGTGGACAGAAGCGGTCACGAGGTACAGAAGCGTCACGGTGGGGTGGTCAGAAGCGCACGGTGGGGTGGCAGAAGCGGTCACGGTGGGGTGGACAGAAGCGTCACGGTGGGGTGGCGAAGCGGTCACGGGGTGGGTACGGTGGGGTGGACAAAGGGTCACGGTGGGGTGGACAGAAGCGGTCACGGTGGGGTGGACAGAAGCGGTCACGGTGGGGTGGACAGAAGCGGTCACGGTGGGGTGGTCAGATCACGGTGGGGTGGACAGAAGCGGTCACGGTGGGGTGGACAGAAGCGGTCACGGTGGGGTGGATGGAGGCCGTCACAGTGGGGTGGACAGAAGCGGTCACGGTGGGGTGGACGGAAGCTGCCGTGGTGGAGTGAACGCTCAGACTTCAGCACAGGGTAGACCAGGGCGGCCCCAATCGGCCGAAGAGTCGCAGTGGCAGTGGACCGGCGTGACGGCAGCGCCAAACTCACGCGTGTAGCTCTCGATGAGCGACATGAGGGAGGGGTACGAGTTGCGGATGGCGATGTAGCAGCCGCCGTTGTCCAGCGGATTCACCTTGTAGTGCTTCACGTGCTTCCCGCGCTGTGGCTCCCAGTCCTGTCGACAGGCAACGTGGAGCACAGCTGCAACCACACCTTGCACGGGCAGCAAACGCGCCACCGACAGAGACATAATCTCATCCCACTTGCAGTGCCGTTTACAAAAACAACAACACTCGAAACTGCCGACAGTCTGAACGAGGGAACAAACACGCCGCAACAAGAGGGACGTGACTACGAGCGCCTCCAGCGTCGGCGTAGCGTAAACACTATCAGCGCTGGCTTCAGGACCATACGATCACGATCAAGATCAAAGTCGCTCTCAGTTCAAGCGGCGATCAATCACGGGTGGCGTCCATCAATTGTGGACATCAGTGGTGAACATCAGTGGTGGACATCAGTGGTACATCAATGGTGGACATAAATGGTGGACATCAGTGGTGGATATCAATGGTGGACATCAGTGGTGGACATCAGTGGTAGACATCAGTGGTGGACATCAGTGGTGTACATCAGTTGTGTACATCAGTTGTGTACATCAGTGGTGAACATCAGTGGTGGACGTCGGTGGTGGACATCAGTGGTGGGCATCAGTGGTGGACATCAGTGGTGGACATCAGTGGTGGACATCAATGGTGGACATCAATGGTGGACATCAGTGGTGGACATCAGTGGTGGAGTAAACAGACAGCCAACACCGAGGCTTCCCACGATGAAAAACCAGCAGGAGAAAACAAATATCACAAGAGCTTGGTAATGTAACCGAATTACACATCAATGAAGAGAACTTGAGTCACCGTGGCGAATGTGCACTTCCCTGAATGCTTTGTAACGTTCGCGAGAATGAGTCTCAGCGTCTCCGAGTAACAAAACGCTCATCACAACCACGCTAATGGAGTGCAAAAATCGTGAAGCACTGCCCTCCCCATGCATAACTGGAGTCCAGCGTATGATGCGCATCACATCGCGTAGTGATGTTTGTTTGTTTGTTTATTGGTTGGTTCACGACACACTGTATGCACATTCACGGCTAATGGCGCCGCCCACACTGTTTCGCCGGTGGCCCGCGGGATTGGGAAATGTCCTGAGTGTCGCTAGAGTCGAACCCGGGACCTTTGGTACCCATAGTCCGACACCTTAACCACTCGGCCATCCCCGCCCCACATCGCGTAGTGGAACATTCACGTCAGCATTACACTCACGTCCACATTACTCTTCGTGACCGACACTCTCAGTGCAAAGCGGCATGGAAAGGGATGAAATCCATACTCTAATCGCGTTAGCAAGATCCGACATTTTGGCGAATTACCCACAGGCATAGAGCAGTGTACGGCAATAATAGACTGGACCTGATTTGGACAACACCAGAGACCTTTGGACGCCTATACTCATGGCCATTAGCGGCATTTTCGTGTACCGTTTCCTCTGTAGTGAGGCTACATGTACATGACACCATATGACGACACAGGCAGATGTCATTGCTGCCATATGTGCCTGGCGCCATCTCTGAAGTCGCCTCGAAGGTGCGAGCGGAGGAGACTGAATTAGCATTGCCACAGAAGGACAAACGCACACTATCACCTGCTCCACACACTATCGCCTGCTCAGAAATGAGGCCAAACTAGTGTGCCCATAATGAAAATCGTCACTAGCAGCGCATCATATTATCTCACATGTCGCCTCTACACACAGAAGAGAGCCCAACGTTGTGGGACTAGCAGGACGCTCCCCAGCCTTCTTGTAGACGCCACGTACTGCCAAGAACATACTGCCGTGACTCGCTTCACTGCAAACGTAGTATTTTCAGTAATATATTAGGGATAATGGAGATTACTTACCGAACTGTACCACAGCATTTATCCCCGTAGAGGCTATGCTCTGCCATGGATGCCAAATTACCTGTCATGGTCGATGCGCCCAAATACATTAATGATAATATTAATGATAATAATAATAATAATAATAATAATAATAATAATAATAATAATAATAATAACAATAATATGAAGCGACCTGAACCACATTACCTGGATCGAGAGCGAGTATTTTCCGCCGGACCGTTCTGAAGGTCGCACTAGGAACGTTCCACGGGGGTTCTCCGGCATCAGCAGCAGCGTCTCAGCCACTTTGCGCGAGATTCGAGGGAAGAACCAGCTGAAATAGATCGTCACGCTGATCAGCATAGCCAATCAGTTTTGCGTCTTCTTCCCAGATGTCCTTACTTGTTCCGAGGAAAAGTTCAGATTGTACAATTGTTGGCATATAATGCATGGTGCATCGAACAACAACGATGCTATATATTGTTCTAATAAAATTGTTTCAGTACAAAATGTGCACTCTCGGAATCAGTCAAATATTTCAACTTGACATGACTTGTGACCTCATAGGCGTCATGCCAGACTAAAATGACATGAAAAATCCCATAGCATGCACGAACATTTATTTAAGTTTTTGAAGATTCCTGCGACAATGTGCCCTAAAATAATAATTGGATTGCGTATTGTATCAAAACGGCAATTCAGCCTCCTTCCCTCAAGTGACCTTACTTGGCCCGAGGCCAGAAAGTGGTTGCATGGGAACTGTTGGGCACACATCGAAGGTGTTCAATTATGGCTGATGTTCTATCTTAATATAATGGTCTGGCTTGCGTTAAAAATATGGGATCTCGAAAACGGTGACATCTTTTTACTCGACATGACCTGCAACCTCACCAGTAGCCTCCAGGTAGAACAAACTATTTCGTTCAATAAATGTTATGAGGCTGTCGAAAGTCGTTTGATCCGGCGTAATCGGTTTGTTGGTTGCAGAGATACAAGGGGCGACAAACGAACCCAGTGGCTCGTGTGAGTGGCAATACGTCAGTGACCGCCGATATAATCAGAGGAAGTGGCATCAGCACATGGCACACCCGCTTCCAGCGTTCACCATTGCACAGGGGAAGTGGCATCAGTATAAGGCGTAACCACTTCCAACGCCCACCACTGGACGACTGGAGTGGTATCGGCACAAGGCGTACCCACTCCCGGCGTTCAGCAGCGCCACTGCATGGGCCGATGGCATCAGCACACAGGACTCGTCTGCCAAGTCAGTCAGGAGCCGTGTCCGGGGCACACAGTTGCAAGCTTCAGGAGCCGTGTCCGGGGCACACAGCTGCGAGCTGCAGGAGCCGTGTCCGGGGCACACAGCTGCAAGCTGCAGGAGCCGTGTCCGGGGCACACAGCTGCAAGCTTCAGGAGCCGTGTCCGGGGCACACAGCTGCAAGCTGCAGGAGCCGTGTCCGGGGCACACAGCTGCAAGCTGCAGGAGCCGTGTCCGGGGCACACAGCTGCGAGCTGCAGGAGCCGTGTCCGGGGCACACAGCCGCAAGCTGCAGGAGCCGTGTCCGGGGCACACAGCTGCAAGCTGCAGGAGCCGTGTCCGGGGCACACAGCTGCAAGCTTCAGGAGCCGTGTCCGGGGCACACAGCTGCAAGCTGCAGGAGCCGTGTCCGGGGCACACAGCTGCGAGCTGCAGGAGCCGTGTCCGGGGCACACAGCAGCCAGGAGCCGTGTCCGGGCACAGCGCAGGCTCAGGAGCCGTGCCGTGGCACACGCTGCAAGCTCAGAGCCGTGTCCGGCACACAGCTGCAGGCTGCAGGAGCCGTGTCCGTGGCACACAGCTGCAAGCTGCAGGAGCCGTGTCCGGGGCACACAGCTGCAAGCTGCAGGAGCCGTGTCCGGGGCACACAGCTGCAAGCTTCAGGGGGCGTCGCCTCCAAAATCCGCGCAGATGTGAAGAACTAAGTTGGTTAATGTTCTGCACTATGGATTAGTCACCTGGTGATTCTCTGATTCCCATGACGCGTGCGGTTTCATATCTGTATAAGAATTATTTGGATAGAACACATTTACTGGTTGACAATCTCTATTATCACCAATCAGGGGTAATGAAGTAGACAAATTTTCTGCGTGGGTAGTGACTAAAAGGCAATGAGAACATAAGACGGTGGCAATGTATTGCCTTCATTCGGTACACAAATACACTGTGTAAGTTGCAAGATACACTAAAACGATGCGCTTGGTTCTGGTCTGGTGTGCTGCGCCACACCTTTCCAGGCGACCACAGGTGTGCCGCGCTGTGCTTGGCACTGCCGTCAACCTTGAATACACATCAGGTCGGCTCCCACGCCGCTTTCGAGAGCACGCCGTGCAGGGTGACGCGGCCGAGTCTGTGGCGGCTGGGCATCCCCGGGCGGGTGGTGAGACGTGCAGCGCCCGGCCGGCCCTGGAGCTGGCACAGCGCGCCGGCGACGACTGGCGCGCACAGCAGCTGATCGCGACCAGGCGCACCTGCCGACTCCCAGCCCACTCCTACCCACACGGGCCGACGCGTCCGTGCGGGTAGGAGTGGCGCGGCGATCGCGACGGAGTATCGAGACCGTCGCAACGGTCACGACAACTGCAGAGGCGCGAGGAGATCTTCCGGCGTGTGCAGATGCGCAAGCCAGGCTTGCATACACGGTTCGCAGTCACAGACCCTCAAGCTGGGCCCGTTATTGCAAGCCGATTTTCATGTGCCAAGGACGCTGTTCGATCCCGCCGGCGCGCAAACATTCTGAGCAAATAATGCCCGCCCAATAGCTTTGCCTGGCGCACTTCACACAGCACGCCGGGACCCGGTCTGGTCGGAATTACCAGCGTATGTGGAAACGGTGGGCATCACCAGAGTACTATTGGCGTCACAAATAGTTTGGCAGTCAGGCTGGGCGTCCTGGAACCTCAATATCCTGCATACGTATGGGTGTGGTGGGAAACTGCATACACATCCAGGCTATTCAGGTGATATCGACGTTCAGCCTGACTGCCAATCTATTTATGAGATCCATGGTGCGTATATGTGGTTGGAAACAATATACCTATACATGAAATTTAGGTGTCAGTACGCCCAATCTGACTGCCAAGCTACTTGCGACGCCAATTATACATTAGTCATGAAGAGTTAACTGCTTGAAACCTACTCGATCAGGAGGCACCAACACTAGTACACTAGTACGAGTAGCCTCCGAGTAGTTGGCACTGGACAGAGTGGCGACAGCTGCCCCCTTGGCAAAGAATGGGGTGGCACCAGTTGCCCCGTAAGGCGGAGTCAGGCGGCACCAGCTACTCATGACACGGAGTCGAGCTCAGGTCTATTTCTTTAGCTCAAGTTTCAAATCGCCGAGGGAGATGAATCAAGTGCTCATGGCTTCGAAGGTGGCGAAATGCCAAATTTCGGCGGGGAATAAGCTGGACTGATGGCGAAGGTGCGCCAACGGGCCGATGATGCCAATTTAGATAATATGTACGCAATGTGTTTACTGCGGATGCTAGCTAAGAAAGCTCCGCTGGGAATTAACGCCAGGACACCCAAAGGTGATTAACCCTCGGTCTCGGGAGTGGGGTCTTTTTACGCCCCCTAAGATATTTCGCGGATAGTGAAATACAGCATGCGGCAGCACGCCAAAATTTTGCACACCTTTTCCCACATCAATTTGGCATGTAGTTTGTAAATTTTAAAGTCAGGCCACTCACGGTCAGCGAGTTGTTGAAGGGTAAGTGAGATCACCTCCAAAAAAAGTGCAACCAATCGTTACGCTTTAACGAATGAAGACATTGGACTGAAACTTTAGCATTTGCCAGTCTTTATGGATGCAAAGAAACGTACTAGAGGATTAAAAAAAAAAATCCTCACTTTTCATGATTTTAGTTTTGTATATTTGCTCAATGTGGCTAATATCGAAGATTCCTGCTAAAGTAAAGAGTTTTTTTTTATCGCGGAAACATGTCAGTCGTGATCACATAGCCTAATGACGTAACCTTTTCGCGATACAGTTTTGGGAGTGGTTTCGGACCCTACTCGGCGAGCGCTTTCCGCTGGCACATTTATTTTCGTGCGACGCTTAGTCTGGAGTTTAGAGGGGGCATGCATGGACCCCCGGGACGAGGCTTGAGAATATGACCCAAAAGAAGGGGTTAATCCCATCTGCTTGAGGAGCTTATGGATGGCATATCGACTTACAGCTATAAGCAAAGGCACATGTGAAAGAAAGCAAAACGAATTGTTTTCAAGAAGTGTAGTTGTCAGGCAGCCTCAACGTAACGAACTCAACCAACATGCACTCTCACCCAGCTAAACCATGCCAGATGAAGCATTTCACATCACATATAGTTACGTGTCACATATATTTACCGCCCCGGTAGCTCAGTTGGTTTGAGCGCTGGTCTGTTCTGGTCTCCCCTGTACTGGCAACACAGGGTTCGAGTCACTTCGCGCGCTCGCATTTAGCCCCCGGCCGGGAGTGTCAGTTGGCAGCTGGCCCGATAAGGCCGGGGACGAGCTACCGGGCGGCCGTGTCGGTGCATTGGCGGCACGTTAAACTTTCGGTCTAAATTCTGCCGTTGAACTGCAGTTCATGGATCGGGTGGTGGGGCCAGGGTTCACACAACAAGCTCTGCTTAGCAAGAGAACCCTGGTTCCTCAAACCACCCCAGCAACAATTCGGATTAAATTTTTTTAATGTCCCAACTTATGGCCTGCAAGTATTAAGAAGAACGGGGGCCCCCGACCCCCGACCGCGCACGCCGGCCCGTCCCAGCTGGCCACTCACTCCTGGCTCTCGACGGAGGCCTCGGTGGCGACGTAGTTGCGCGGCACGAAGCCGGTCATGCCGGTGTTCAGGTGCAGCACGTTCAGCCAGTCCGCGTCGGTGTTGCCCTCCTCGACGGCCTGCATGCGGTCGCCCTTCTTGAAGCTGATGTCGGAGCTGACGCGACTGTCGTAGTTGTAGAGGGCGCGCACCACCATCGGACTGCCGCCGCCGCTGCCGCCGCCGCCAGGGCGAACAGCCTGCGAGGGCGCTGTGGAGCACGGCGGTCACCGTCAAGCCGACCACCGGAGAGTGTCCGGTCTGGCGCTGGTCAGTGACCAGTGGTCACAGACCAGAGTCGGCCGTGACCCGAGGGTCTTAGTCATCGCTCAGGCCGCGTCAGCTGCGGGTCAGGTGACGAGCTGTCTAGGGGCAAGCTGCCCGTCTCACAATCGAAACATTGTGGGCTCGAGTTTCACCCGTCGCCACCCTTCTCCCGCGACCAACCGGCGTGAGAGATTGGCGATGCTACAAGACGCAACGGTCGACGTGTCGTAAAACAAATAACCACCAGTCACGGGCCATAAGATGGTCACGGGTTTGACGTGAAACAAAGAACATAACAATTACAATCATTACATATGTAGCAAGCAACGGAGCAGTCGCGGCTCCTTGGCCGGAACAGGTCACAAAAGAGGTTAGGTTCTGAGGTATATATCAGGTTAGTCCGGAGATGATTTACACGAGGGTGGTGAATACTGGAGAACTTGAAGGCGGGTGGCCGATCAGAAAAATGTCAAAGCGTGAAGAGAATTAACATGAATGGAATAGTAGGCACGAGTTCAAACAACTACGGCGACCAGGGAAATGGGAACCACCTGTGGTCACTGCTAGCAGTCGACTGTTCATGACAACGTTATATAGCGTTGTCATGAAACATTTCCAGAACAACTGTGCACTGAACATACATTAGTTGCGTGAATGCGACCAGCTACCGGGCAAAGCAGATTCAGATGTAAACATAGCGCACACTAGTTTATCATCTAGCGCCATGCACAAATGGCGTCTTGGTCAAAATATGCGGCCAGAGTCCAACTTCCGACCACCTGTCTGGGGAGCACCTCGCACACCAAACACGAAGCAAACAAAAGCCAATAAAACGCAAATATAATAAAGCCACACCAAAACAAATTGCCTCAGACCAAACCAAAAGCTACTTCACGCCACACAAAGGGACTTCACTACTCATCTAGTATGTATTCACACAACACACCGCGTACAAAACAAGCACCAAACGAAAAGCAGGGCCACACAAAACACAACAGAGAGCTGACGCCAGGCGAGAAGCGAGTGCCCACGGCAGGCGAGCAGAGTCGAGCCGGGGCCGCGGCGGCCGCCCTTACCCCGAGAGCCCTTGCGGTGCGCTCTGTGGGAGGTCGTCGACGAGCCTACCCTACAGCCGGGGTACCTCGCTGCAACACAGGAGCCACCCGCCGCCGGTCACGTGACAGACGCCGATGCCGACTACCGCTGGTCACGTGACAGTCACTGATGTCCCCTATCGCCCGTCACGTGACAGTCACGGGTGCTGCCTACCACCGGTGGCGTGACGGCTACGCGGCAGCCAGTAGCCGTGTGAACGGTGGCCGGATACCAACGGCCACCAGCAGAGGCGGTGCTATCGAGTGGCACTGGCGCACCAGCAGGGTTAGCTTGAAAACTCTCGCCGTTGATCCGCATTTACACATATTCTCGCTCGCGATGTTGCAATTGCGTTCAGTCATGACTCGATGGGCATCACCCCAGCTCGGCTGTTCTTCACATTCACATCGTATCACACACTATTTGCTCACATCATGCATATTGTTGATGCCTGAATTTACAGCAGAATAATCCCTCGGGCAGATGCCCTGACACACAGATACCCACGCACATAGACACAGAGACACACATACAGATACATACACATACTCGGAGACACACAGATACACAGACAGACATACACACACATACACAGTCATACACACCCGCATGCCGACTCATTCGTGGCATGGCGTGAGCCGTGCTATTTACAGGGCTTAGGGGACGTGACGTGATACTTTCGGACAACCTATGTGGACGTGATATGATGGCTACACAAGTCAGGGGAGTGGTGAGAGACCGTCAGACACCTACAGGGGACTTAGTGTGAAACCTGCATAGAAAAGGGCTATGACTTCAAACCTAGCGACCAGCCGACATACCGTGAGGCCCACACAGGCCAGCGGACGTGGCGCGAGACCCACACAGGCCAGCGGACGTGGCACGAGACCCACACAGGCCAGCGGACGTGGCACGAGACCCACACAGGCCAGCGGATGTGGCACGAGACCCACACAGGCCAGCGGACGTGGCACGAGACCCACACAGGCCAGCGGACGTGGCACGAGACCCACACAGGCCAGCGGACGTGGCACGAGACCCACACAGCCAGCGGACGTGGCACGAGACCCACACAGGCCAGCGGACGTGGCACGAGACCCACACAGGCCAGCGGACGTGGCACGAGACCCACACAGGCCAGCGGACGTGGCACGAGACCCACACAGGCCAGCGGATGTGGCACGAGACCCACACAGGCCAGCGGACGTGGCACGAGACCCACACAGGCCAGCGGACGTGGCACGAGACCCACACAGGCCAGCGGACGTGGGAGCAGCGCGGCGGCCAGCAGCGGCCTACCGTCACGTACACGCGACAAAAAGGTGCACCGGCTCGACCAGGGGAGTTTTTCCGACGCGCTGCCATTGAGACGGCGGATGATACGAATGGGGGTTGTCCAGACCAAGCGTCGGACATGGCGCAGGTCTCAGTAGTCGGGTGGAGACCCCTCCCCCCTGTGGACGGTGACGAACGCAAACACAATCTAATGCAAACCAGCGGCGGCACAACAAGGCTGAGGTGACACCACCATCGACCACGCAGGCTCTGTCCCTCTGCTGGGCTGCAGGCGACTCGTTCATTATACAGGGCGTCAGAAAAATGCCGTGAGTTGCCATTGCGTAGCGGTTTAGCCACTGTTGTGTGCAAACGCCTCACACTGTAGCCTGACTGTTGGCGCGGGCGATGTTGACACCGCACACCGCACAGCCGGACCGCTAGCGTACAGACATCCAGCCCCGACACCGGACCGAATGGACAGGTCACGGTTCATGACGCCGGCATCAGTAAGCCATACGAGGTCAACGGAGCGAATCGTCGACAGAGTCAAGAGTAGGCAGCGCCGGGAACGCGAGGGTGCTGCGCGTGCAGCCGTTTTTACATACATAAATCACGCTTCTGAGTGGCGCAGTGACGAGACTGCTTTCACCGGACGTCTTTTGGTGTGAAAAAGCGACATCGCCGAGGCTTGACCGGGCAGTGTTGACCTGGTCCAGGTACACAGCCAGCCCAGAGGGTCACACGTCCACCACAGCACAGAGCAACACACCCACTGACCGGGTAGTGTTGACCTGGTCCAGGTACATAGCCAGCCCCGAGGGTCACGTCCACTACAACACAGAGCAACTTAGCCAATAGCACGGGGAGTGCAGCCGTACGACACGAACCACTTCAAAATGTGGACACGACAGCACCGAAACAGCGCAGACGGGCACCATCGCGGAACAGCACAGCCACCACAATGCAAACCAATACACAGCAACACAACCAACACAATGCATACCAATACACAGCAACACAACCAACACGATATAAACAGACATCAATGTGGAGCAACACAATGAACACAATGCAGACCAATACACAGCAAAACAGCCAACATAATACAGATATGCACCAACACGGAGAAATACAGCCCACACAAGAGAGACTGATGAACAACAACGCAACCAAAACAATGCAGCAAATGCGCAACATTACAATCAGCATAGTACATACTAATACGGTACACAGCGCGGGGATGTAGGATAAATTGGAATCAAATTATAAACTCGAGATATGAGTTGAGAATGCATGCTATACCACACATTTTTATTGACGAGCAATTACGCACGAACTGTGAACACAAAGGTCCTGTAAGAGCACCACTCAACACCATTGAACATCCTTTCAACATTTCATTTAACTTAGTTTCTTATGTGATTCTTGGGCAGGAGTGGATCCAAGGCATAGATGAATATGGTGACTGTAAGTGGGGAAGGAGGAGGGGATAAAGGTTAGGGAAGGAGAGGAGTGGGCAGGGGAGGACAGGGTCTGGGCATGTGTGTTGCTTTATATAATTATGAGAGGGAAATGCTTCTCAATGTTGACTGCTCCCCAATAATTGCATCCTTTAACATGGGACCGTATAGAGTATGCCACCAAATCCATTTCGGCTTGCCAATTGCTTTCATGCCTTCATGCATTGTGTCCCCCTCCAATCAATTTTTCTTCAAAATCACCATCTGTTGTATCAGGGCCAATTCCTCATAAACCTCGTAAAAAGGTTTGCGCCACACCAGCCGACGTCATGCTGTACCGACCGCCACACCAGCCGACGTCATGCTGTACCGACGGCCACACCAGTCGACGTCATGCTGTACCGACCGCCGGCAGCCGACGTCATGCATGGTGGGTGGCAACAGGGTGCATCTCAGTCTGGCAGGCTATCTGCTGCAAGGCTAATGCCGCGCAAACCAGTTCTGAGAGCACTCCGTGCACCAGCGGCAGCAGAGGCTGGCCTCAGGCGCTTGGCGGCAAGAGGCGGGCCTCAGGCGTTCGGCGGCAGCAGAGGCGGGCCTCAGGCGCTCGGCGGCAGCAGAGGCCGGCCTCAGGCGCTCGGCGGCAGCAGAGGCCGGCCTCAGGCGCTCGGCGGCAGTAGAGGCCGGCCTCAGGCGCTCGGCGGCAGTAGAGGCCGGCCTCAGGCGCTCGGCGGCAGCAGAGGCCGGCCTCAGGCGCTCGGTGGCAGCAGAGGCCGGCCTCAGGCGCTCGGCGGCAGCAGAGGCCGGCCTCAGGCGCTCGGCGGCAGAGCTCAGCGGCGGCAGTAGGGCCGGCCTCAGGCGCTCGGCGGCAGTAGAGGCCGGCCTCAGGTGCTCGGCGGCAGTAGAGGCCGGCCTCAGGCGCTCGGCGGCAGCAGAGGCCGGCCTCAATCTCGCGCAGCAGGCAAGCTTCATCGAATAATGCGTTCTTATGTGCTTTGTGTATCACCATTATATAGAAATACTTTTACGATCATCTTGTTTTTCTTATAAGCACATCAATGTCTTTTACATGGTAAGCATAAAGACACAACTGGATTCACTGCATGCGCAAAGCTAACACATCCTCGCTACACAATTCATAGCACAGAGGCTATATGGATAATGGCAACACAATGATGGCAACATGGAAGCATGATTTGCGTCTTGCACATGTAGCATGAATCGAAGCTTGTTAAAATGAGTTCCAGCATTACCTACAGGTAGAGACGCAGAGAAGATGGGTGGGGAAAGAGCCCGGTCACCCCTCAGGACCATACAAATACATCAAATCAAACAATTTTTTCTTCACATTTTACGACGCAAAACCCCAAATTGTATGCCGGTACGTTTCGTGAGCCGAACATTTCATCACATTTTCTTGGTCACTCCTCAGGAAATCCCAGGCTGCGCGATTTCCTCCGAGCACTGAAGTTATTCTTTTTGCTCGTCTTCATCGTTGTAACCCTATCCATGCATGCGACTTCGCATCTGATAGCCACCCCGCTGACACCGTCTTCATTTTACCACTAACTTGCTCCCGTAACTTCCACTCTGAGGTCGTTACCAGCACAGACAAACAGCGATGCAGTCCCCAAGCATTCCAGACGTGCTTTTTGTTCAAGCGCATGTCATCGATATGTATATACAGATGACAGTTAGTTGAAACACGCAATTGAATGTTACCCTTGAACCGTTTACAGGCAATTCAAAAGACCACTCAATCGGAATATTTTTCGGAGTTTTTTTTTTGGTCCTGACTTTCCTCACGTTAAATGTGACGGTCCAAACAGCTGACATCCCAATTCAGACGTGCATTCTATTTCAGGAACATGTCTCCGACGGTAATTCAGATGCTATCGAAATATCGCATGCGCAGATCAGGGTCGATCTCTGCCTAATGTCGGGTCATTATGCCTGGGAACAATATTCGCTCACTGGACGCCTGTCACAGGATTCATGCCCGGTCTGATGTGTGATCAATGTGCCTGGGAATGACACTGCTTTACCGGACGCCTCTCACGAGCTGCACATCCGGCCAAATGAATGCACCCTCAATCGTGAGATCTCCCCAACTGCACGGACAAGGCGGAGACCGCCACGAGCCCGATCGCCGCACGGCAACGACCACCTCGTGACGTCACACTCCCGCCACGACCACTTGATGACGTCACACCGTCAGCACAGCCGCCGGCCGGCGTCCAGCACACACCTGCAGTGGTCGACCTGATGACGTCTCCGCGCGTCTGAGCCGAGTGGTGGTGCGGCGCGCCATTTCTGGGCGGCGTCTGGTGCGCCACCGTTTCGCGCGCGGTTTCTGCACACACGGAATCGGCGGTCAGTGATGCAGCGACACACCAATACACACACACACACTGCAGCACTGCAGCACTGCAGCTGCACACTCCCATGAACTGGCCGTCGGCCGCAATACGACAGCCATATGCAGTGACTACTGTGGGCGCCGCTACTGCAGTCGGTGACCGCCGTCACTGGTCACTCGCTGAACTACGATCACTGCCGGCGGTCAGACATCAATATAATCAGGGGCAACACTATCACTGTGAATGGACACACGTGCGGAGTTAGAATGCCACTCGAATTTGCTTCTCACTGAGCCACCACTGGTCATCACAAACCGCATGGTGCTCGCTCTTGTTTTCGCCCACATGTGGTATGCAAGAGGCGTAGTTTGTAGATGAGGAGGCACAAAGGCTGTTTAGAATCGAACAGACTTTGCAGACAGCATCAAACACGAACATATTTTGTTTTTGACTCCTCCGTTGCATTTTATTCCATCTCGAAAGACAGTCAAACGTTGAAAGTTTACTACTGGGGATTCACCTCCCTCACTACCGTGAGCGCTGTTTGGATGGGGACCTTCACAGAACTCTTGGGGCTTTACCCTCCTCGCTATTGTGAGCCCTGGGAGCACCACAGAAACTCACGGCAGGGGCGTGCTATGCTAAGGTTGAGAAAGTCAGCACGCATTGGATGGGTACATCCATATCTGTTGAATTCAATAATTGTAGGAATGGATGATGGGAGCATTGGAGGGACAGTCTCCTTACTCCCATGGAGATAAAGGCTACACTTGTGGTCCCAAATTTCATTTGAAGTACCTTACTGGATTGAGGTGCCATTACCACCAGCCAATGCTTGCTGCGTGCAAGGGCTCGTGCCAATGCATCAGCTGTTTCGCCGCTACAAGCATAGAGAACAGCGAAGTCACTCATAATCTGCTGCAAGATCTAGTCGGCCATATGGCTCACCCCGCGTGGAATCGAACTCCGCACCTCGGGTCTCCCAGACGCTCAGGCTAGTTGAACTACCGACGACCAATATTCTGGGATTTGCTTTAATCGTATAACACCATAATTGCTGATCGTAAAAAGTACTACAGCTTCGGCTCAATCCAACAGCTCGGTGGATGTAAACAATCAACGCACTGCATATTACCCCACTGACCCAAAAAAGTAATGGTAGGGAAGATAACACGAAATAGCTACCGGGCAAAGTATTCCACGAATTACTACTTTGTAAATTACACAACACGAAGCATTTCTCATTCAAGCACAAGCCAAGGAACGTCTGAGGACCAAATTGATGCAGGTCAAAACGCGTATACCAGGCTATGGAGACAGCAAAACACCGATCCATTACTCTCCATCAGCCAGACAGCCAGTGAACGCGCGCGATGAGGTCCGAATATTCACCACTCCTACACTGTGGCGGCGGTCCGATGGCGTCCGCATCACTTAATACTCTTGTTGTTTGTTTATTGGTTGGTTCACGACACACTTTATGCACATTCACGGCTAATGGCGCCGCCCACACTGTTTCGCCGGTGGGCCGCGGGATTGGGAAATGTTCTGAGTGACGCTGGAGTCGAACCCGGGACCTTTGGTACCCATAGCCCGACACCTTAACCACTCGGCCATCCCCGCCCCATCACTTAATACTCATATCGGTGTTTGGGAACCAGCTAAAGCCTTGGAGCCCGTTAAAGCTTTGCATCAAGGTAACCGTAACCCAACTGGAAGTATCGCTCGACACGCAAGGATAGAATATCGACTACACAAAGCCGAATTGTCGTATTCCTGTACAATACACGATCAACTGCGCAAAAGGGCCACCGTCACCCGCAATGTCTTCTGCCTGAGTTTTTCTCGATCAGTATGAGGCCATTATCGCCACTGCTGCTACAGCTGGCGTCGCCGCCGTCGGCAAAGGACCTCGTCGGTGTCGATGAACCGGTGGCGGCGTCGCCAGGTCACGCAAATATAGCCGCCACCGCCCAGGCGGCCTCACGCGCTATCTGGCACGCGCACCGCCAACAGTCGCTCTAATAATGCACCGAATCTTGCCAGGTGACAGGAGACTCGGGGACAGGGGCGACAGGGGCGACAGGGGTGACAGCGGCGAGGCCGGGCAGTAGCCAGAACACCAAGTGACAGGAGTGGGGAGTGGCTAGAATGGGGAGTGGCAGGGACGGGAGTGGCAGGGACGAGGAGTGGCAGGGATGTGGAGTGGCAGGGACGTGTAGTGGCAGGAACAGGGAGTGGCAGGGATGTGGAGTGGCAGGGACGTGTAGTGGCATGAACAGGGAGTGGCAGGGATGTGGAGTGGCAGGGACGTGTAGTGGCAGGAACAGGGAGTGGCAGGGACAGGGAGTGGCAGGAACGGGGAGTTGCAGGGACGGGGAGTTGCAGGGACGGTGAGTGGCAGGGACATGGAGTGGCAGGGACAGGGAGTGGATGGGACGGGGAGTTGCAGGGACGGGAGTGGCAGGGACAGGGAGTGGCAGGTACAGGGAGTGGCAGGGACAGGGAGTTGCAGGGACGGGGAGTTGCAGGGACGGGGAGTGGTTGGGACGGGGAGTGGCAGGGACAGGGAGTTGCAGGGACGGGGAGTTGCAGGGACGGGGAGTGGCAGGGACGGGGAGTGGTTGGGATGACGGGTTGCAGGGACGGGAGTGGCAGGGACGGGAGTGGCAGGGACGAGGAGTTGCAGGGATGGGGAGTGGCAGGGACGAGGAGTTGCAGGGATGGGGAGTTGCAGGGACAGGGAGTTGCAGGGATGGGGAGTTGCAGGGACAGGGAGTTGCAGGGATGGGGAGTTGCAGGGACAGGGAGTTGCAGGGATGGGGAGTTGCAGGGACAGGGAGTTGCAGGGATGGGGAGTTGCAGGGACAGGGAGTTGCAGGGATGGGGAGTTGCAGGGACAGGGAGTTGCAGGGACGAGAAGTTGCCGGGACGAGGAATTACCAAAACGAGGAGAATCCTAGGCTAGAGGCGGCGGGACAAGGGTGGACGTGGGGAGGAAAGACGAGAACGGGAAGTAGCCAGGGCTTGTGATGCATCCTCAAAAACTATTGATGTCCAAATGATGGGTTAGGCTAGGTTAGGCTAGATTAGGCTAAGTTAGGCTATGCTAGGCCATTCTAGGCTATGCTAGACTATGCTAGGCTAGGTCAGGCTGGGTTGGTCTAGGTTATTCTAGGTTAGGCTAGGTTAGGCTATGTTAGGCTAGGCTAGGCTTGGTAGGTTAAGTTAAGGTAGAATATTTACCTATGATCGCGAAATGGCGGTTTTGAGCGTAATATACACAGACGGTTCCAAACCACACACACACAGACAGCAGGCGGGTGCTGCGCTGTACCACTGTGCCATGGTGCAACACCACCCCGAGTCATCTTACGTGACAATCTGACAGTCACAGCACTCTGCGTAATATTTTCAGTATACACAGCCATTTACAACACAAAAATGGGACACAGCATCACGGCTACAAAATCACAAAATCACGCAGCACAACTCCCTACACCATTTTCAAACATCTCATACAAAAAATACTACGCATACATAACAAATTAAACATCCATCAACAACCACTTCTTTGGCTGGTAATTCACACAAACATACACGCAACGAATACGCAGATAGATAAGCAAACATAGCCACAACACTACAACAAACAACACATTGCTCCTGCTTACAATTCGGTTACTAGCTCACAACACAGCAGACAATCAACACCGCATTCGACATACATTGGACACCGCAGAAACAAAACCTATACGTCCGTTCATACGTTTCAATGAAAGGTATACAAGAAGAAGACAAAGCATAAATACATTTAAATAGAAAAGAATAAAATGAAAACAAGGTTTGCCCGAAAATATCACATCTAATCTCTTTCATGCAAAGCATAAAAGGGAAAAACACCGTTCCAAAGGTGCATATTCTGTTTTTGAATTGCTCCAGGGAGATTAGATGTGTGATAATCCGTTCCCATCCCACCCTCTACATCCCTTACCCCAAACCGGTTCCGTTCGTACCAGCAATTCATTTCTACTCCATCATCTACTGCGTGTCGACAACTCAGCAACTCATGACCACGAACCCAACTCGTCTCCAGTCATCTCAACTCGTCTGCTATCTTCAAGACAACACCAGACTTCTCTTCCCGTCGACTCGAGCCATGTTAGTCAGCATGGCTACACAAGTCAGCCATGTTACTATTTCTCGTCTACCATCCTCAGCTGGACATTCCTTGCTCTACCTTGGTCTACCTCTTAACCTTGCATAGCTACAAAACAACCTGCGGGAGCGCACATCACAACACAGCAACAGCAGCATCACCAATACGATGGCAGGCTGATGAAATACAATACAGCAGACACACGATTTAGATACGTGAACACTTATATCGTTGCTATGCTGGCAACTCTCCGTCCCCATTATCATACTCCTATATGTACCCAAAGGAGATGACAGCATTCCCCGCGAGGAACAACGATTCAAGAACAGCTTCGGGCGCTACATGACCAATGTAGTCAATGCGCCCTAAGGCCCTAATAACTAACTAACTAACTGACCCAGGAACAGATAACCCAGGGAGGCACCATCCAGGGAGAGGTAACCGGAGGAGTGATCCAGGAGAGGATAATAACCTGGTGAGAGGTGGTCGAAATAATGAAATGACTCGCGGGAAGCTGACCTAGGATCAGATGCCACTGGAGAGATGACCTGCTGGTGGTGGAGGCAGTGATGAGCAGACTGTAGCCGTCTGCAGGCTATGCGGTGGCCCAATGTCATCTGGGTACAGCACGGAACCGTGCAGCGGGGTCGTTCCCAGCTTCCGCCGCGCAGTATCGCCACCACAAGGTTGTCCCACCACCACCCCGACCGCCGGAAATACATCGCTCACGACAGACGCCGACTGCTTCCGCGGCTCGACCCGACCGCGACGGATCGTGGTGCCTCAGCAGTCCGCCGACGGACCGTGCAACCTCTTCAGTCCGCGGACAGACCGTGATATCCCTGCAGTCCGAGGACAGACCGTGACATCCCTGCAGTCCGAGGACAGACCGTGATATCCCTGCAGTCCACGGACAGACTGTGATATGTCTGCAGTCCACGGACAGACTGTGATATCTCTGCAGTCCGCAGACAGACCGTGATATGTCTGCAGTCCGCAGACGGACCGTGATACCCCTGCAGTCCGCGGACAGACCATGATATCCCAGCAGTCCGCAGACAGACCGTGCTATCCCGGCAGTCCGCGGACAGGCCGAGATATCCCTGCAGTCCACAGACAAACCGTGATATCTCTGCAGTCCACGGACAGACCGTGATGTCCCTGCAGTCCGCGAGCATACTGTGATATCCCTGCAGTCCGCGGACGCGTGCAGTCACTCAGCCCACATCAAGTCAGATCAGATCCGATCAGGTCAGGTCAGTGACATGGTCATCTGATTGACGCCTTAGTTAGTTAGTTATTGGGGTTTAGGGGCGCATCGACTGCAGAGGTCATGCAGCGCCCATTGATTGACGCCTAAAGCCCACGGGTGTGATTCTGTCGACATCGGCGTCAGCTCTCTAACCGGACCACTAGTAGGGAATCAGCAGTTGTGGACTTTCAGCACATACATCAGTCTCTACTGCAGGGATTTGTACATGCATGCTCCGTCGACAGGCCCATCAAGAGGCACTCGGTTCGCGGTTCTCAGTCACCATCACCATTATTCAGTTACCGATTCTGTTGTCAGTGAACGGTCGCTGATGGACCCGCCCATGGGCGTCGTTAGCGGGGGCGCGGGGGGGGGCGGTGTGTGTGTGGGTGCGTGGGATAAGCAGTCCCAGACGTTTCGGCACACTGGAAAAGGAGCACAGGATGTTGGAGTGCAACCCAGTTGTACATTTTCAGCCGAAGATGTCTCTCTGAGAACAAAAGGAGCTCACCCAGTGACACTGAAGTACATCCAGTAAAATTGTACACGCCAGTGATGCCACTCCGAGGAAATGGCGTTCCATAGAAGTTATTCCCCACTATTCCTGTCACTCCCACGTCCCTGGACCTGCCAATGCTGGCCAGCTGACTCCGGACAGACCAGCGCTCACGCCGAATGGCCCGCCGTGGAGTGTTGCAGTACCAGCTGACTCCGGACAGACCAGCGCTCACGCTGAATGGCCCGCCGTGGAGTGTTGCAGTACCAGCTGACTCCGGACAGACCAATGCTCGCACCGGATGGCCCGCCGTCGGGTGTTGCAGTACCAACTGACCCTGGACAGACCAGCGCTCACACTGGATAGCCCGTCGTAGAGTACTGCAGTGTCAGCTGCGCACCGACTCGACAGAAGCGACAGCTGAATGGTGTACTGAGGAGATTCAGGCCGCGAGAAAAAGTCGCATGTCTGGCCGTTCATATGTGCGTACTGAGAGTTGCAGTACAAAAACAAAACAGATTGATGAGTCATCGGGTGGTGTTGCCGCGCTGTGACAGATTCAGCCGAGTCAGTCCGAGATGACAAACACTGTGTCACATACAAATGTGTCGCCCAGAGGAACCTAGAGTGTTTCATGTGTCATTGAAGCAATACCGAGCGCATTTCATGTGCAATAGAAACAGTACCGATCTTGTCGCATGCGCCATCGAAACAATACCGAGCGTGTTGCATGTGTCATTGAAACAACACCGAACGTGTTGCATGTGCAGTTGAAACACCGCCGAACGTGTCGCATGCGCCACAGAGACAGCGCAGAGCGTGTCGCCTGTGGCCCAGATCTGATACTACAAGGCCAAGCATGTGTTCTAGACTGACGAAAAAGTCGACTCGAAACGGCGAATGGTCAGCTGACGCGGGGCGTGTGTCAGCCAGGCAGCGCCGCTGCCGGTCCGGCGCGCGGCGTGGGCGGCGCCGGCGCGGGTCGGCCCACCCGGGCAGCGTGGGCCTGGGAACGGAGCGGCACAGTTGAGCCGGGTGCAGCGCCGCCGCCGATACCATCGCCGGACAGCCGCACCTGCACTCCGCAGTCGGCCGGCGCACCAGCCGACCGAAGACGCCGCTTTCCCTCTCGACGAGTCCGTGCCAAGCTGTTGTGAACGAGGTGAAAATGGCACTCAAACTCAACGTCGGCTTCCGTTCTGGACACGACTAAATAGCCGAGCACTGACAAAATTTGCTGTAGAATATGACTGCGGAATAAAAGCCGAAAACTGGCTGCCCTAACGCCTGTGTGAAGGACAACGTGGAGTGTCTGGTTGGAAGCATAATGATTATGGCTCGTGATGAATCTAGCCTGAAGTATGCTCAACGACGATGACGATGTAGGCTCCAAAGGCCTACACCGAAGCACGCTCTAAAGAAAAAACAGTAGCTTCGTATGTGAACCACTGAGCTCATGACAATGCATGGAGCGACCCACTTTGAGCTACCGCCTACAACATCAATGGTACCCACACTAATATATCCAGTGTCAGGCAGCAAGCTTGTATGAATGAGTTCCAATTCGGCTTTGGGGTAAATAATTGGATTAGTTTCGGCTGTAGGTATCAGGTCGAACAGGGAATCCTGTACACAGGCTGCTGAAGTAAACACTCTGGACTTCAGGCAGATTTTGTGGGTCGGAATGAAATGGCGATTGTCTCGCATCGCTTGAGTTTCTCCAAGCGATATTCAGAGCTTATTCCATATGACCTGCCCAGAAGCGACCCACAGAACCAGGAAGTAGAAGTACGACAACTGAGCTGCATTTGGTGAATTTGAAAACTGAGTAACATTCGGTACGACTGTTTTTCTCCTAACCACACTGGAAGACTACTGGCAACTGCAACCAGATGGGTTCAGCAAAGCGTGACCGCACTTGTCATCCATATGTTGCGGTAATTCCGCACCTTGTGCTGTGAATTAGCCACCTTAGTGTGTGTATGAATTGCACCACCTTAATGCAACCCTCGAAGGCTCATTAGGAAGAAGGCGCCATGGTTTGGCAATCGAGCAATAGCCCAAATAACGCGCACCAACATGGCCGGCCCAGCTTGATTGTGCTGGTCGCGAGTGGGTAGGGGGTGGGCGCAGTCAAGACCAACAACTGTCACATACACTTTGCTAGTTTGCTAGCTTCTATATTTACCCCTTAAGCTGACATTAGGACTGATTATTGGAGGTTCAGGTAGCAATGACTGTCAGGTGCTATTGGCTCACACGTATATTGCTGGGTTTAGTCCATTAAACAGAGGTATCATTTTATGCAAATTAATGTGACGCCTTAAATGGCCCACTGTATACTGTAGCACGCGTGTAAGCGGGAGCTGCAAAACACGCACTGAGCAAATAAACATGGAAATGTTGTTATATGCCGATCCCTACATACGGCGCAATCCTCGACTGCAACAGACATCGAGTGCACAAAACATACATACTATTATGAAAGTGAACACCGAGCACAATGTTTCTCTTTTAGGTCGAATTTCCCAGTAGACCTCTTTTTCATACAAGATGAGTTTGTTGGTTGGGCTCAAACTATGCATTATATCACTAAATCCAACGACGGCTTCCACCTCCACCGTAGAGGATGTAGTGGTGGGGGGGGGGAGGGGAGGAGGGATGAGAATCACTCCTACAGTCATTTTCATCTGGGGATCGTCCCCCAGTCAGGGAAGGCTGCTCCACTCTGACTTTAGACGGCTCCTCGTCGAACCTACGTCACCCGCCCAGCATCATACGGGCATGGCTTTATCACGCTGGACGGGTGGTGAACTAAACTCTGTGAATATCTACCACTATGGCTATCTTCACATGTTACATAGGACGGTGCATCATAAGTGGCATCATCCTGCTCCCGAGAGGTAGGCACAGGATGTCGGCATAGTCTGAGGTACAGTGGGAGAGCGGGCGGTACATCAGAAGTGGCATACTGTGGCCGCGAGGTACGTACAGGATGTCGGCATAGTCTCAGGTGCAGTGGGCGGTCGGCCCTCCATTCTTACGGCGCCGTCCAGCACACAAAGACGGGGATGGAAATAGCCGGCAGGACGGCTGGTGGGGGAGGGTGGGGAAGGGTGGGGAAGGGTGGGGTGGGAAGCGAAGCGTCACGTCCAAACTCACGCTCGGAACTGGCGCAGACAGAATAACTGTGTTGGTGATTCGTGGGAGGGTGAGGTAAGCTGCCAGACACTCAGATACTGTGGCCCAACACCAGCAATCGTGGGACGGTGGCGCAAGCTACCAGATACACCGATACCGGTGGGCCAATCGTGGAACGGCCAAAGAAGCTGTCAGATACTCAGAGACTGGTTGCCCAAACACCTGCAGTCGTGGGACGATGACATAAGCCATCTCATGCCATCGTCAAAGCTAGGCATACGGGAGGATCTGAGAATCTGATCCAGCTGCGAGACTGACGGCCCAAAACCTACAATCGTGGACCGTTGCCGTAAGCTGGCAGTTACTTCGAGATAGTCACAACCTCAATGGCGCATATATATTTTTTATTAAAAAACATTCATTGTATTCTGTTAAAAGCTACATTTTCGTATGCTTGATAGCGATGGGAGAGTCCTACGAATATCAAAGAAGGGTGAGCATTGCTGCCAGGCCCATGGCGGTCGGTGCAAAATGGGTGAAGGATGTGGGAGAGGACAAGCTGCCGTTTACCTCCCTGCTAATGATAATACTACGCACAAACACCTCGATGTTGATCGATTCTTATCGCTATATTTTAGCTGATCCAATACAACCTTTTAGGGTCCATTAGATGCACAATTATTGTTTCCAGTCGCTCAGCGATGCAGCATACCCATCCCACTAAGACTTACAGACAAAGCATATAATATTGAAAATGCACCCTTCAAGGCACTGTCACGGTGCCGGTTTCCTCATAAAACAAGTTATGAGGCATAGAAACGGTATGTCTGTGGCCGTAGCATGCAGCCTCACACAAGTTACGACACGCAGATAATTATCTTAGGTTTGACGTACATTTATATATTCACTTAAAAGCGATGGTAGGGGTTTCAACCTATATGGCCGCCCCGGTAGCTCAGTTGGTTGCAGCGCTGGCCTGCACTGGTTTCCCCCGTCCCGGCAAGACAGGGTTCGTGTCGCTTCACGCGCTCGCATCTAGTTCCCGCCTGGGAGAACCAGTTGGTCCGATAAGGCCGGGGACGAGCTAACGGGTCGGTCGTGTCGGTGCACTGACGGCACGTTAAACTCTCGGTCAAATTTATGCCGTTGGACTGGAGTTTGCGGATCCGGTGGTGGGGCCAGGGTTCACGCAACACACTCTGGTTAACAATAGGGCCCAATTCCATAAAGCTACCATAGAAATAATTCTGGCTGAACTTCATTAGGAAATGCTGTTGTAATCTACAGAGAATCAGCTGTAAGTTACAGTAGTTTATATATATATATATATATATATATATATATATATATAAGCCATAACACATATAGATCAAAGCATGATTAAATTTGCATCTCCAGTGCCCGCAGTCACCGGAAATATTCGGCAGAAATGAGCTCCCGATGACGTCTAAATCACAAGGAGCCAACATCCCAAGCCTCGCGGTAATGTTACGAATGTCGGAGTTGGTAACCAGCGCAATATCAAAACACTTTCACACAAACTGCTGCTTGTGGTGGTGATGAGACTTTCAGATGTGACCCCGCACTGGCTAGGTATAAGGGAGGATCTGATAATCTGATCCGGACTACGACCTCGCCTCGGCCCGAGCCTGACCTGAACGTGACCTAAATCTGACCTGACCCTGACTCGCACCGGACCGGAACGGGACCAGACTGAACCAGATCCGACTCCGACCATACCCGGAGCTCTAAGGACCATATCGAACTCGACAGGATCGGGATCCGGGCATGACAGAGACGTGAAATATGAGTCGGGTCCGGTCTCATGCGATCGACGTCCGATTCAGGCTTCTGGCGTTTCCGCATCAATTTTTGAAGGCTATTCTTTGTTCTGTGACAGGCATTGCGGTCGGCACCGCATAAAAGTTTCCGATTGTATGCAAATGCAAGCCCGAGTCAAGCGTGAATTAAGTTGTCTTCTCATTTCCATACAGGCGTGCACTTGGCCCAGAGCCAGCCTGGTGAGCCATCTGCGATCCGTAACTCATCACCTATCCGTGGCCCATGATCCGTGATCCATAATCCATCCGTGACCTGTGATTCGTGAGTCATCCGTGATCCATGAGTTATCCGTCGTCAACCATCCGTGAGGAAGTCGTGATCCGTAATGCACAAGCCATCCGTGACCCGTGCTTCGTGAGCCGCCTGTGATCTGCGAGTCATCCGTGGTCAGTGATCCGTGAGCCAGCCGTGGTTCGTGACCCGCAAGCCATCCGTGATCAGACATGTTAGACTACTGCCAGCTGTCCTTCCGGACTCAGGAATTGTCAGCAATTGCAGTGGCTATTGTCTGAACCGCAGCTTAGGTGTCTCAGGAGCCGGAACCCAAACCGTTGAGATGATGCAGGTGTCTGGGCAGTGTGGATGGAGGCTGTGTCTTAGGAGCAGGGACTCCAGCCGTCCTGAATTACAGGGTGGAGGCTGCGTCTTAGGAGCCGGGACTCCAGCCGTCCTGAATTACAGTGTGGAGGCTGTGTCTCAGGAGCCGGGACTCCGGCCGTCCTGAATTACAGTGTGGAGGCTGTGTCTCAGTAGCCGGGATTCCAGCCGTCCTGAATTACAGTGTGGAGGCTGTGTCTCAGGAGCCGGGACTCCGGCCGTCCTGAATTACAGTGTGGAGGCTGTGTCTCAGGAGCCGGGACTCCAGCCGTCCTGAATTACAGTGTGGAGGCTGTGTCTCAGGAGCCGGGACTCTAGCCGTCCTGAATTACAGTGTGGAGGCTGTGTCTCAGGAGCCGGGACTCCAGCCGTCCTGAATTACAGTGTGGAGGCTGTGTCTTAGGAGCCGGGACTCCAGCCGTCCTGAATTACAGTGTGGAGGCTGTGTCTTAGGAGCCGGGACTTCAGCCGTCCTGAATTACAGTGTGGAGGCTGTGTCTTAGGAGCCTGGACTCCAGCCGTCCTGAACTGCAGTGTGGAGGCTGTGTCTCAGGAGCCGGGACTCCGGCCGTCCTGAATTACAGTGTGGAGGCTGTGTCTCCGGAGCCGGGACTCCAGCCGTCCTGAATTGCAGTGTGGAGGCTGTGTCTTAGGAGCCGGGACTCCGGCCGTCCTGAATGAATTATAGTGTGGAGGCTGTGTCTCAGGAGCCAGGACTCCAGCCGTCCTGAATTGCAGTGTGGAGGCTGTGTCTTAGGAGCCGGGACTCCAGCCGTCCTGAATTGCAGTGTGGAGGCTGTGTCTCAGGAGCCGGGACTCTAGCCGTCCTGAATTACAGTGTGGAGGCTGTGTCTCAGGAGCCGGGACTCCAGCCGTCCTGAATTACAGTGTGGAGGCTGTGTCTTAGGAGCCGGGACTCCAGCCGTCCTGAATTACAGTGTGGAGGCTGTGTCTCAGGAGCCGGGACTCCAGCCGTCCTGAATTGCAGTGTGGAGGCTGTGTCTCAACGGGACTCCAGCCGTCCTGAATTACAGTGTGGAGGCTGTGTCTCAGGAGCCGGGACTCCTAATTTTTTCTGAATTGCAGTGTGGAGGCTGTGTCTCAGGAGCCGGGACTCTAGCCGTCCTGAATTACAGTGTGGAGGCTGTGTCTCAGGAGCCGGGACTCCAGTCGTCCTGAATGAATTACAGTGTGGAGGCTGTGTCTCAGGAGCCGGGACTCCGGCCGTCCTGAATTACAGTGTGGAGGCTGTGTCTCAGGAGCCGGGACTCCAGTCGTCCTGAATTATAGTGTGGAGGCTGTGTCTCCGGAGCCGGGACTCCGGCCGTCCTGAATTGCAGTGTGGAGGCTGTGTCTTAGGAGCCGGGACTCCAGCCGTCCTGAATTACAGTGTGGAAGCTGCGTCTCAGGAGCCGGGACTCCAGCCGTCCTGAATTACAGTGCTGCGCTGAGGTTACCGGCCAGATGCAGTGGCAGTGCTGAGACTGCAGGACACATGCACCGTTATGGCCACACTCTACAATGACGGCCATAGATGCCCCATAGTTAGCAGTGTCGAAGCGTCTGAGAACTGTAAGCCTCCTGGAAGAGGACGCTAATGATATAACGCATTGTCTTCGCTTTGGAACATTGGCACACAACGGTGTGATCATCGAATAGTACGAGAGAAAGGGAACTGCTGACAACTGAGTGAGCCGGAAATGAAGACGGCCGTATAGTCAGTAATGTACACGGTTCATGGAACGAACATGGAAGACTAGCGGTCCGCAAACTCAAACCGATCTTTTCGCAGGTCCTGATAAAAAGAATCGTAGAACGGGTTGCCTTGCATATGACAGGAAACAGACTGGCGTTCAGCTTCACAGCAAATTGGGGCGATAACATGATTTCAGAGAAGCAACTATGGAAGCATCCTTGACTAAATTTGGTTAATCGTTGGTTCTCCCTTGCTAAGTGAAAAGATCTTGATGTAGCAGGCTCCTAAGCATAGGATAATGTCTTCCAATGCAGCGTAACAAGTCTAATAACTTCCCAGAATTACTCCAGTGTCGTATTGGCAAGACCAAATATAGGTGTTTCTTCCAACGGGAAATCCCACCGATGGGCAATAGTCCATTTTGTGCCATGCTTTCCTTCTTCTAGCCGGCTTAGTGTGCTCTACAAATTTTAACGGTAGCTTCCATGGTGGGACACTTTATAGATGGGCTACAGAAATCCGTACTTCACGGCGGTGTCATTCCCATTACTGTTACCATAGTAACACACACGAACCTGAAACCCTGGAGGAGGGACAGAGGGGACAACTGGAGGGGTCGCCCATAAACATTTGGTCGAGAAACATTCACCCTATGGGTGCCACATGGAAATATTCGACTTCAAAATAGTTCTTCCCCTCCTCCATCTGTGAGACAGTTCATGTGCCACTACTGTCTTTCGAGCCTGGATACCATTGCATACGCGTGGCATGAACTTGCACCGGTTTGTACTCACCGAAGTATGACTCACCATGGTGATTCATGTCCAAGAGCATGTGGCAGATCGTGGCTGGCGCCGCCAGCCACAAATTCTGGCTGAACAATGAGCTGCGCTGAGCTGGAGGTAGTACCTTCCTCACAAACCGACAGAACGGACGAAGCGCGCAGCATTTCTTCCGCTGATACGACAATGGATCACGGATCACGGCTACCGGATCACACGGCCGTGACCATTGAACACTGACCATTGGCTACTGAGTACTGCCTACTGACAGTACTCGCGGAATACGGCAGTGGTCAGTACTCGGTGCTGACCACTGCCGACTGTGACACACCATTCTCAGCATAGCCCACACGAAGATCTGTGCTGGGTGCATTAACGCGCCACATCGCGCTTGCACTTCCTTCACCGGTCTTCGTTCATGGAGCGGATCACTGCGGCAGCCGCGCATCGGTTGCTGGTCCCTGTCGGGGGCTCTCCATGAGCAGGATCCGTGTCGAGGCCAGACCACGACATGGTCAGCTGTCACCACTGGACGTGCAGCGATTTCCTCAAGATTGACAACACGCACTCAAGTAGGAATGCATCTGCATTGAAGCGAATATCCTGGGCGCGATCGACATTCCACGGCTGTTTCGGGAGCAGATGACCATCGTCAATGACTAACCAGCCGACGTGGTACCTTCAACACCAGAGCGTTGAAGGCTGGCGGTCTACCTTCTTTTTTCTCCAGCCGCACTCGCGAAGTGGTGACGTCAAGCCCTCAAAATGGTCATGGGGTCATTAGTCAGAACTCGCGGTCCTCCCACATCCGTCCAAACCCTCCCGGCAACAGCTTCGTGCCACGTCAGCGTGGTAGGTGGTATGGCTACCACACGGCGAGTTTCATGCATGCGAGGAAACCGGACTGGGCCCGGAGACCGGAACCGAGCTGAGCTGGGTAGTGCCACCGTCATAGACGAGTGCAGTGACCTCGTGCTATGACTTGGGCCGACTTACCCACACCAGACCAGACGCTACCGGACTGGACCATACTGGACCACACCGGACCAGACGCTACTGGACTGGACCATACTGGACCACACCAGACACTACCGGACTGGACCATACTGGACCACACCAGACAGACGCTACCGGACTGGACCATACTGGACCACACCGGACTAGACACTACTGGACTGAACCACACCAGACCAGACACTACCGGACTGGGTAACACCAGACCAGACGCTGTCGGACTGGACCATACTGGACCACACCGGACACTACCGGACTGGACCATACCAGACCAGACCAGACGCTACCGGACTGGGGCCCACCAGACCAGACCAGACGCTACCGGACTGGACCACAACAGACCAGACGCTACCGGACTGCGGCCCACCAGACCAGATCAGACACTACCGGACTGGGCCACACCAGACCAGACGCTACCGGACTGGGCCACACCAGACCAGAACAGACGCTACCGGACTGGGGCCCACCAGACCAGACCAGACGCTACCGGACAGGACCATATTAGACCAGACACTACCGGACTGGACCATACTGGACCACACCATACCGACATACCAAAAAATGGCGTGGATACCAGGAACATGACGTGGCTACCAGGGACCGGTGACGTGGATACCGGTGTTATTAATGTAGACACCAAGACGTGCATACGGGAATAGTTGGCGCGGATAACAGAACAACTAGCGTGGATACCGAAGTAACTGACGTTGATACCACGCCAACCGACTGCTGACAGGACAGCTCAGGCAGATGCCAGGACATCCGACGCCGATACCAGAGCAACTGGCGCTCATACCAGAGCAACTGGCGCCGATACCAGAGCAACTGGCGCCCATGCCAGAGCAACTGGCGCTGATACCAGAGCAACTGGCGCCGATACCAGAGCAACTGGCGTTGGTACCAAAACAATCTCACGAACGCTTTAGGACCGTTTACGCCGAACACAACACAAATAGTTGGTGCAGTCTTGCTAGATACTGCTGTGTTGCTTCGACTCATTAATCTCTGTCGTATATGACCTCCTTTTCGCCCAGATCGGCGAATTGGTCTGGCCCATCGCTTTAATTGTGCTGACAGCTGACAGGTTATGGGGTAGGGAGGGGCGAGGGAGAGAGGAGATAGTAACGATTGCATCGTCCAGCAATCCTCGATAGTAAGCAAAGGCAACGTTCAGTCCTGGAAAAAGCATGGAGGGAAATGTTCGAACCGACAAAAAGCGTGCACACCATGTGATGTGAGAACAGTATATGTGAGCATGTTGAGGGCTATTTCGAGAGTCAGAATGAGAAACGTTTCGACTCGAATCGTCTGGAGTTGGCACAGTTTGTCTGTAAATGTATGGATGGGGCACAGTCTGTTTGAAAATGTCTGGAGGGGAACAATCTGTCTGGACAGTCCTGGAACGGGCACAGCATGCCTCGGAAGGTCTGCATGGGGAACTCAGCGATAACAACAGCCTGTCTAGAGAGGGACCTGGGAGGGGGGGAACAGCCTGTCTGGAGAGGAGGCCGGCTGCAGGAGCGGTCGGTCTGCACGCTCGGAAGCGGCCGGCCGACAGCCGCTGCCCGCCGATCGATCCGCGCGGCCGCGCCGCCGAACGGCCGCCTCAGAGGCGACGCCCAACGTGATGGGCCGTCGCAAAAAGGCGCGGCAAACGCGAACGCCGCCGGCGGAAAAACGCCGCGGCTCGCAACACACTCGCCGGGGAGACAGTCGGCAGCAACAGCAGCGGCACAGCTGCTGGCCCGGCGACGTAATTAAGCCGTGTTTTTGGAGTGGAGAAAGCAGCTGCATGCCGTATTTTCTGTTGATTGGCCAGTGTGCAGACTGCGCGCAGAGGCGGTCCTTTTGCAGCAGCAGCATGGGGCCGACAGGACTAACGACTGAATCAACTTAACAGGGATCAGCACCTATTTCGATGCAGCAGTTTATCGTCTGCATGCATATTGGTGTACCGAAGATGCAGCACTGCAAATCAAGTCACCAAAGTGGCATAGGTAAATAATCTGGCGAGACTTACCAATGTCTTCTGTCAGACAGTTTTTATTACAAAGAACCTGAAGAACCTGGAAATCGTGTCCAATCAAGCATACTAAATGGCCATTTTCAAACCGGTTTGTGGCTAAAGGCGAATTGAACGTACATGTGCAGCATCATTGCAGTGTTTTTCGTAGCGCCTGGTATTGATTCCCAGGGTATTACACGAAGTCGTCGGCAGTTTAAAGCGGGGGGGTGGCCGAGTGGTTAAGGTATCGGGCATGGTACCAAAGGTCCCGGGTTCGACTCTAGCGCCACCAGGACATTTCCCAATCCCGCGGCCCACCGGCGAAACAGTGTGGGCGGCGCCATCAGAATGTCATAAAGTGTGTCGTGAACCAACCAATAAACAAACAAACAAACGGCAGTTTGAAGCAAATACATGATACTCAGCTAACCATAGAATTGGCATCATTTACATGTCTTGGACAGGGCGGGGATGGCAGAGTGGGTAAGGTGTTTAACTCTGGGTACCAAAGGTCCCGGGTTCAACACTCGCACCGCTCTGGACATTTCCCAATCCCGTGACCCACCGGCGAAGCAGTGTGGGCGGCGCTATTAGCCGAGGATGTGGATAAAGTGCGTCGTGAATTGCCCACTAAATAATTAACAATAACTATTTCTGAGCATGCATGACATTGACGAAATGCTTCTAAACCAAAAATGAAACCAACCAAATTCATCAAGAACAACAACACAAATACATTCACTTTCAACGAGACCAGTAATGTCGTCAGGGGATATTTTCCACATAGAAAAGAGCATTTCATCAGGCAACACCTGTCCCACTGGATGATGGGCTGCCTTGCTGTTGGACAGACCGGACTGTTCCATCTTGTGCAATTGCTACGAAGTTGTGGAAGTGAACTTCATCCGACATCACCGCGCTGGCAAACGGTGGTAGCTGACGAGCTAGCTCACGTTGCAATCACGAAAACGTCGGACGTGTTATTGCTCTGATCAAACACGGGCGTATGGCAAGACAAACAGGCGGCTGTTTGAACAGTGTTTCACGGCATGGGCGGAGCGGCCGGCCGTGTTCCGTGCCGACAGCCAACAGTGTAGCCGGGACTCCGACAAAATGAACAGGTTCAAAGGTGAAGCGCGAAGACGGTCGCCGCGTGCGAGCCGCAGGACCCGGAACGTCTCCACCGAGAACGTGTGCGTCTCGCTGCCGATGAGATCGGTCGGCCGTCACGACACCCACAGTTCCGGTCCAGTCCGATCCTGGGAGACGGCAGTGCTCACGCTGCGAGTTGTTCCCGCCCGTCTGGTCGATACTGCGAGTTTGGGATGGCCCCGAGAGACAATACTTACGCTGTTCTAACCCATGTCGTCGGCAATGCGGTGGTAGTGGTGGATTTGTGCTGATGCGAGTTTGCGATGGTCCTGAGAGACACAGTATTTACCCTGCGAGTTGTTCTCACTCATCTCGTTGATAATGCGAGTGTTGGGTGGTCCTGAGAGACAAGTACTTACGCTGCGAGTTGTTCTGACCCATGTCGTCGAGGATGCGGGTTTCAACTTCCGGGTCCTTGGCCAAGCAATTGCCCATCCCACTGGCGTTAGCTTACGACTGCATCCTGAAACGCAGAGAGGGCGGGCGTGAGTGAAGTCCAAGTCGTGACCAAACGGCCTTCCGTCTCCACTTTTCTAAATACGGTGATCAAACTAAGCGCGGTTGCGACCTTGTAGCACCTTCACAACAGTGTCGGATGACCAAAGTGCGGCTACAGCTCTGCACTACCTTTACAATAGTGTCGGAAAAGCTGAGTGCGATTCCGGCCTTACAACACCTTCACAGCAGTGTCGGACAGCCTGCTAAAGCACACTTTTTACCACACGGCCGTGCCTTTCATTATCACTTAACAACAAGCGGCAGGCACGAACAAGCTGTTTCATTGACCTAACGCCCAGATCGCGGAGGCTCAACGTCTCGAAGAATCAGCTTGTATATTCGAAATGATCATGCAACGATCGAAACTTATAAACGACCATCAATTTCTCAGCATAATTCGTTCACGTCCCGAATAAATATACTAAGAGTGCTGACAACGCAAAATCGCATCAGTAATGACAGATAATTCTAGGCACACTTGCTATAAGGTAAAGCAAGATTAAGTAGCTAATTTCAATCCTTGTACATCCATGTGTTATTCTATGCTATCTGTTATGTCCTTCTATGCACTTTTCAATGATTATCGCAATGTTGAGTTATTTGCTTGTCAATATGTTGACCTTAATGACAATAAACGACGCCCAATCGACATGATTACACACACAACATTGATTAAACGGCCACAGGAAATAGAAACGTACCGCATATACGCCAAAGTGCAAGATTAAGACGAAGGGGATATTTGCTAGGACGAGGGAGTATCAAGTATACAAAGCCAAATTGTATCTTCGCATCCGTAGCATAAGCATACATTCTTTTAAAGATATATATGGACACATGCAACGAGAGGCACTATCGCTTGATATTCACGGTTTAATTTCCTTCGACAGTTTAGAGACCTTCGACAAGCCGAACCTCCGGATTCTGAACTAGACCGACATCTTCATCCCTAAGCCCTTCACAGTTGTGCTCACTTGTGGCGCCTGTGGCATTCACCCCTCCTGGCCACATGTGTGGTGCCGCCGGCCCGGCATCACCCGTCAGTGGTTCTCCGTCGGCACAGACAGTTCACCCGGTCCGTGCCAGCATGAGGTACCTATACAGGAGCCGGACCCTCCCTGGGCCGGACGGTCACCCTCCTGGGCCGGACGGTCACCCTCCCTGGGCCGGACAGTCACCCTCCCGGGGCCGGACGGTCACCCTCCCGGGCCGGACGGTCACCCCCCCCCACGGTCACCCTCCCGGGGCCGGACGGTCACCCTCCCGGGGCCGGACGGTCACCTCCGGGCGGTCACCCTCCCGGGCTCGGACGGTCACCCTCCCTGGGCCGGACGGTCACCCTCCCGGGGCCGGACGGTCACCCTCCCGGGGCCGGACGGTCACCCTCCCGGGGCCGGACGGTCACCCTCCCTGGGCTGACGGTCACCCTCCCGGGGCCGGACGGTCACCCTCCCGGGGTCGGACGGTCACCCTCCCGGGGCCGGACGGTCACCCTCCCGGGCCGACGGTCACCCTCCCGGGGCCGGACGGTCACCCTCCCGGGGCGGACGGTCACCCTCCCGGGGCCGGACGGTCACCCTCCCGGGGCGACGGTCACCCTCCCGGGGCCGGACGGTCACCCTCCCTGGGCCGGACACGGTCACCCTCCCTGGGCCGGACGGTCACCCTCCCTGGGCTGACGGTCACCCTCCCGGGGCCGGACGGTCACCCTCCCGGGGCCGGACGGTCACCCTCCCGGGCCGGACGGTCACCCTCCCTGGGCCGGACGGTCACCCTCCCGGGGCCGGACGGTCACCCTCCCGGGCTCGGACGGTCACCCTCCCGGGGCCGGACGGTCGCCCTCCCGGGGCCGGACGGTCACCCTCCCGGGGCCGGACGGTCACCCTCCCGGGGGCGGACGGTCACCCTCCCGGGGCCGGACGGTCACCCTCCCGGGGCGGACGGTCACCCTCCCGGGGCCGGACGGTCACCCTCCCTGGGCTGACGGTCACCCTCCCGGGGGACGGTCACCCTCCCTGGGCCGGACGGTCACCCTCCCTGGGCTGACGGTCACCCTCCCTGGGCCGGACGGTCACCCTCCCGGGGCCGGACGGTCACCCTCTCTGGGCCGGACGGTCACCCTCCCGGGCCGACGGTCACCCTCCCTGGGCCGGACGGTCACCCTCCCGGGCTCGGACGGTCACCCTCCCGGGGCCGGACGGTCATCTTCCCGGGGCCGGACGGTCACCCTCCCTGGGCTGACGGTTACCCTCCCGGGGCCGGACGGTCACCCTCCCGGGGCCGGACGGTCACCCTCCCTGGGCCGGACGGTCACCCTCCCTGGGCTGACGGTCACCCTCCCTGGGCCGGACGGTCACCCTCCCGGGCTCGGACGGTCACCCTCCCGGGGCCGGACGGTCATCTTCCCGGGGCCGGACGGTCACCCTCCCTGGGCTGACGGTTACCCTCCCGGGGCCGGACGGTCACCCTCCCGGGGCCGGACGGTCACCCTCCCGGGCTCGGACGGTCACCCTCCCGGGGCCGGACGGTCACCCTCCCTGGGCCGGACGGTCACCCTCTCTGGGCCGGACAGTCATCCTCCTGTCACAGTGGGTTACACTGGAGAGGCAACAGACCGGACCCGTACACTGATATGGGAGAGGATCATGGACTCGCAGATCGAATCGCCACACTACCCAGCCACGCTACCAAAAATCAATTCGTGTCGAGCTCTGCCGCAAGTCTATGCGTGTCTAGCGTTTTGATTTGACCTGAGTTTCCATTGACTTTAGCTGGCATCAGATGACGGTTGCGGCGGTAGCATAATATGTCATAGTATGATATAATATTATACAGTATGTCATTATATAGCATACTATTACATATTACTATATTAATTAGTATATGTTCTGACAGTTTTCTTCATCGGTTTGTTAATTGTAGCCCACGTGCGGGGTGTGGCTCGGGGCAGCAGGGATGGACGGGTAGCCTGCCGAGCAGTACTGGACGTGGTAGTTCGGAAGCACGACACTGAGAGCCGCCTGTTGTGCAGGTTCTAGTGTCAGTGGCAACAGGCAACATCACGGCCGGGGAGCACCAGGAACGCTCTGGTGCTACGTCAATCGCCAACGGCGTCATCTGTCCAGAAGCTCGTCTGTTCCGTTGCTGTTCACAATCGTGTTGTACAGTGTTGCCGATCACGAGATTCCAAAGTATCTGAGCAAAATAATTCCCCGCTCCGATTATTGCATAGCCTGACGTGTTAGACAGCTGTGCAACAAAGACTTCGACGGCGATACCGGGAACAGCTCGACACGACAACGACGAGGTGCTGGTGACTATAGGATGCACTGTCCTGCAGACAACTGCGACAGTCTTCAGTAGCGGTGCGTACATGTACGGTCGGTCGCATTCCTGCTGTGTTGCTCTTCCGAACGAGTCCATTATGCACCGCGTCACTCGGCGCCCGTCAGGAAGGATTCCACGTGCTGGGAGCTGCACAGTGGAAAAGGACCCACCCGTCGCCTCCTTCCACACCCGACGCCGGACACGGCGAACGGTGAAGTCCGTGGACAGCACGCCTGCTCGCGCTTCATATCCTCGTCATGGGCCGTGACTACAGCCCAGCAGCACACTCTGGGAGTGAAGGTGTGGACCATACTGCAGCGGCACACCCAGGGAGCGAAGCTGTGGGGCACACTGCAGCGGCACACCCAGGGAGCGAAGCTGTGGGGCACACTGCAGCGGCACACCCAGGGAGTGAAGGCGTGGGGCACAATTGTTTTATGTGATATATGATGTCCAAACGATAGGTGGGTAGGAGAGCTGGGACCGAAATTGAAAAGAAACTGGTTATCTAGGGATGAAATAACACCATAGCTAAAGCCAATGCAATAACGTGTACACTTCACCAAACTTTGGCACAAAGGTGCCAAATAAAAGCGAAGCTCGCAATCTGTTCGCATTTATTCCCAATACTATAGTGTATTTCCCCGTGCCCTGGCACGCTTTGAACCACGACTAATTAACGCAGTACGCATTGAGAAGAAGCATCGTTAATACTCGAGAGCCGCCACCTGAAGCTAAGGTGATCGTAGTCGTCGGCTGACGAGCGGACGCCGACCGACGTCCGCACATCTGGCACATCCGGCACATCTGGCCATCGTGTACATCTGGCCACGGGACACCAACTCTTCCACCGGACTTCTCCACCGAGCAACCGCCGTGGCGGCCACGGCAGCCGCTGAACATCTGACGTCAGAGCCGCAGTTTGACGTCACACTCCGGCCCGCCGCATCAGATGGAGGCCGCGCCCGAGGTGAGATGGCATCTGGAGGCCGCGCCCGAGGTGAGATGGCATCTGGAGGCCGCGCCCGAGGTGAGATGGCATCTGGAGGCCGCGCCCGAGGTGAGATGGCATCTGGAGGCCGCGCCCGAGGTGAGATGGCATCTGGAGGCCGCTCCCGATGTGAAATGGCATCTGGAGGCCGCGCCCGAGGTGAGATGGCACCTGGAAGCCGTCCCCGAGGTGAGATGGCATCTGGAAGCCGCCCCCGAGGTGAGATGACATCTGGAAGCAGCCCCCGAGGTGAGATGGCATCTGGAGGCCGCGCCCGAGGTGAGATGGCATCTGGAGGCCGCCCCCGAGGTGAGATGGCATCTGGAGGCCGCCCTCGAGGTAAGATGGCATCTGGAAGCCGCCCCCGAGGTGAGATGGCATCTGGAGGCCGCCCCCGAGGTGAGATGGCATCTGGAGGCCGCCCTCGGGGTAAGATGGCATCTGGAGCCCGCCACGGCTGCATGGTCGGTGGCGCTGTCGAGCACGGACTCGACAGCATGACCGTGCAGCTGACCGTGCAGCTGACCGTGCAGCTGTGAGCTCAGGTGTGGCCGGTCGGCAACACTTCACCGCGAGTCGGAAGGTCACGGGTTCGAGGCCCGGTGACAGGGCTACCGCCGCTGGCTGTATTGTATTGTTGTTGCAGTTTAGGGGCGCATCAGCTGCGAAGGTCAGCAGACCGATGTACGTGAAGAAAGTCGCGAACGTTAGCGTTGTTATCTGGATGTGGGGGCGCATCGATTGTGGGGGCGCATCGATTGCGTTGGTCATAGAGCTCCCGTAAGAAAGTCAGTGTTGTTGTCTGGATGTAGGGGCGCATCGCCTGCGTTGGCTATAGCGCGCCAGTGAGCACGTTGGTTATTGAGCAGTCAACCACTTGGTAGGATGCAAAGTGAGGTTTCTTTTACTTTCTTGAGTCTATGTATTAGAGCGGATTATTAGGTTGCTCTGAGTCAATATGCAATACATCAAATTCAGTTCAAAGTCGTGCATCAAGTGCAGGTTACACCGACGAAAGCTGATGTAAATGTCGGACAAATAAGGCTGTCGATCTAAATCACTTCGCTCACGCCACATGATTTATATTGATAAACTATTTGAAATGTAAAAAGCGTACCACCTGCGGAGTACCTAGTCATCAGGCTGCGTCGGGAGGGGAGAGAGGATGTAGCTGCGACCATCACGGGAACAAGGCGCTGCCTTTTTTTGTGCCGCTCCGGCCAGAGGTATGGGGGCAGGACGGACGGTCCGGAAATTCCTTCGACGGGATAGGACGCGAAGAAAGGCGAAGATATACCGATATGTGCATTATCGCTGTATACGAGAGCATTTGATCCACCCTTATGCCGACAGTGTAAGCAGACGTCACACCAGGAATATTTGCAGGTGCACAGGACAGGGCAACAAACAAACGCCCGGCAAACTGGCGAGTCATTGGAATACAACCACTTCAGGAAGATTGCGACAACTCACCAGGCATTTAGAAGATCCGAGGCCCAGTGACTCGCAGAGATTTCAAGCACATTCAAAAGTAAACGCAGGTGTATCTTGCACGACAAACAGACATTCCACAGGTTAAACGCGAGCATAGGAAGGGATACCGATGGTTTTCAAATGTATACCGACATTTATATCGTGCTGTCTTCGGAAGACAAGAACACCGAGCTTAACGTAACCAGTCAAGCAAACTGATTCAACCACCCTGTGATAGGCAAGTCTTGAAGCCAGTTTTGGACATACAGTACGAACAGCTTGCCGATATTCCACGTGCAGAGTGCACGACAACACTCCACACCTGGTGACGTTCATGGGTGGCCCAGGTCAGGTCGCCGGCTCAGCACGACTGACTCTGATCGGGACGATCACGGGTGACCCAGGTCAGGCCGCCGGCTGGGCACTACTGACCTTTCCGACAAAGTTCAGTACTGGCGACCTCGTGCTCTTCTGCCACTCGCCGGACACTGCGCCAATTTTCAGAGTTACTCAATTAGCTATTTTGGCTTTAGGGCGCGTCAACTATGGCCGTAGTCAGACAGGAAAAGGTGTCGCAGACGAGCTGCTGGCGAGCCAGCCGACGACGGAGCCTGCCGGCCGGCGGCACCTTCACAACCGACAGCCTGCCAGTCAGCGAGCGTGTTCCGTCGACAGGACCCACGCAGGGGCGGGTCGGCGTCGTACTCGGCACATCGGCGCGGGACAGCAGCACGTGACGTCGCGGCAGCACGTGACGTCACGACGTCACGGCACGTGTCCGTCAGCGCCGGGTCAGGGGAGCAGCCGCGTGACGCCGGTGACTGGCGGCGGCGGGCGGCCGGCGGCCGGCGGGCCGGGGCCGGGGCGGCGGCTAGGCGCCAGACAAAGGCGTCCGTGGAGGCGACCGGCGCCGCTGTAGGCCATCCACCCGGCCCTCACTGCCGGTGGAAACGGCCCCGACACGTGTGCCGCGTGGAAGTGAGGCCTCGACCAGGACGTGGCCGGCGATAAGAGCCACACTACGAACCTGCACATGGGGTGCGGTAAGACTTTACAGTCGAGTTACACCCGTGCAATGAACGTAATGGATTGGCGGTGCGATGCTCAATTTGACTGATTTTGTTGTGGATATGCCTCCCAGTCCGCCGCGCCTCGTTCTTGGTACTGCCCCCGGCTTACGGCAGATACTCAGGTACTTGTGCTGCGGCAACCAATCTACCAAACCATGCGGAGCAGTCAGGAGAGGCGCAAAGGCGATGCACATCTGATTTAGGCCGACTGATTATTTTGTTTTAGGATGGCCAGGCAGGCAAGTAATGGACGTATTTGTCGAGGAGGCTTCCTCGACGGTATGAGAACAAGATCATTGTGTCAGAGCGCGAGGGAACGGAACAGATGAGCATTGATTGGGCGGTGTTGTTAGTGCCACAGGTTGTTGGCGCGTCAGCCGAAAGGTCGGTGCCCTTGTAGGGCTGTGGGCGAGCGGTCTCCACGTCCAGCATCGGCGAAGGTCGACGACCTCATGGGGATTAAAACGGACGTCAGAGCTGGTAAACAGCGCAGCCGGCAGTTCACTGTGCCACCCACGGGGTGATACCGGCAGGACAACTAGCAGAGCAGAGGTGGTCCACTGTCACACAGCTGTCAAAGCAGGGGTGGTCCACTGTCACACAGCTGTCAGAGCAGGGGTGGTCCACTGTCACACAGCTGTCAGAGCAGAGGTGGTCCACTGTCACACCTCTGTCAGAGCAGGGGTGGTCCACTGTCACACAGCTGTCAGAGCAGGGGTGGTCCACTGTCACACAGCTGTCAGAGCAGAGGTGGTCCACTGTCACACAGCTGTCAGAGCAGGGGTGGTCAACTTTCACACAGCTGTCAAAGCAGGGGTGGTCCACTGTCACACAGCTGTCAGAGCAGTGGTGGTCCACTGTCACACAGCTGTCAGAGCAGGGGTGGTCCACTGTCCCACGGCTGTCAGAGCAGGGGTGTTCCACTGTCCCACAGCTGTCAGAGCAGGGGTGGTCCACTGTCTCACCTCTGTCAGAGCAGAGGTGGTCCACTGTCACACAGCTGTCAGAGCGGAGATGGTCCACTGTCCCACCTCTGTCAGAGCAGGGGTGGTCCACTGTCATACCTCTGTCAGAGCAGGGGTGGTCATCTGTCACACAGCTGTCAGAGCAGGGGTGGTCCACTGTCACACAGCTGTCAAAGCCGGGGTGGTCCACTGTCACACAGCTGTCAGAGCAGGGGTGGTCCACTGTCACACCTCTGTCAGAGCAGGGGTGGTCCACTGTCACACAGCTGTCAGAGCAGGGGTGGTCCATGCTAGGGGTGACATCACCCACGGGGTGACGTCAGCAGGCGTGGGTGGCTAGCATGTTACGTTACCACCACCTATTGTTATGGAAACATCATTAGAGGCGCTAACATGCCATAAGAGCATCGGTCACGGCAGCAGTCAGACCTATCAAAGTCCGTCTCCAACGAAAATAATTTGGCTAATCTAGGGTTGCATCCAAAACTTATCAGCCTGGAATCCCACATGAGAAGGGCACTGGGCTTCAAACAGCATAAAATGTGGATACACTAAAATACCTTACCATTGGTCTCTAGATTAAACGACATTATTATGCTTTACTTGTCGATAAAACACGCAACATTGTTTCTGCACATCGGCATTGCATTTGCATGTCCTTCGCAAAATGATCTCCCTGTATTTCATGCGTGTGATTAAGTTGACGTTTTGCGCACCTATGGCCCATGGACTGGGATCAGCAGCCCCAAGATGCTGTTGTCTCCACAGTTGTCACCTTGTGACGTCACGGGGTCAGGTTATGCTACCTGGGCTGCTGTGGCGCATCAGCGACTGTTCCAAGCAATCAAACAGTGAAACAAAGAGTTGCTCGGCCTAAATGCTAGTGACGCGTTGCTGGTAATGTGATGTCAGTAAAGTTGCGATTGACTGTTTATTTTTTGTTTATTGGGTGGTTCATGACGCACTTTCTGCACATTCACGGCTAATGGCGCCGCCCACACTGTTTCGCCGGTGGGCCGCGGGATTGGGAAATGTTCCGGGCGGCGCTAGTGTCGAACTCAGGACTTTTGGTACCCAGAGCCCATCACCTTAACCACTCGGCCATCCCCGCCCCATGTTGCGATTTATATTTTCGTCAGATTTTGCATGTATCAGATGGTGCCAGATGTCGCAGACGGACAGCAAGTGTGTGAATGTTCCACCGACAAACTGACCACAACAGTTAGAGCATCACCGACGTCTCAACAACAAACAAAAATAAACATACGCCGGGTATTGAGTGTTCTACAGACACCCTGGCCAGAATAGTCAGAGTATTATTAACGTCACAAAAAACAACACACGCTGGGTGTGTTAGTGCCCTGCCAACAGTCTGGGCAGAACAGTCCGAACAATGACCTAGGAACCACGGGAGAAGTGGGGGAAGGAACAATTTTCATGGCGACACCATGTCCCGGAGTGGTTCCACTGATTGAGAAAATTATGGGTACGGGTGCACTCGAGTGCGTCAGGAATATTACATTGAGTACGAGCCAGACCAGGCAGGTAGGATGGCATGTGGTTTGTTGCTTCCTGACGCGTCGTCTATTGAGTGACTTTGCGCCAATAAGTTGGCAGGCTAGGAGTTGTTGTTGGGGTTTAAGGGAGCATCAACTTCATGGGTTATGCAGGGTTCGTAACTACGTTAGTGTGCCAGGTAGAGACGCGTTGGTGTCAAGTCAGGGACAATAACGCACATCACAGCATGCTATGACGTTTCACGATCAGGCATTTTGCGAGCCAGAAAACACGTGGTATCCATGTGCTACGCTTGTCGACGGGAGCACACCACCTAAAAAACAACAGAAAACAAGAACGGGAAGTGTTCAGGAACACGGTGTGAACCATCGCCCAGTAGCTCCTCTATGGTGCGCGATGAGGTTCCAAAGAAGTGGGCGACGTCCCGCGAAATGGTGGTACGCGATGCGATTATGGGCCACACACAGATTATCGTCCCAACTGGATCTGGATGGTCGCTCGTTACCCACGGGCAAGGCGGATGTGAAAATTATGCGTGTCCCAGACATAGACGACACAGGATCACTTTCTCACGCCTCGATCGTCGCCAGCACGACTGCCAGACATCCAAGCGGGATTTTAACGGATTAAACTTGTTGACCAGAACAGCATCCCGGGAAGACTACCATGTGTTGTGGAGATGAACAAGCATACAAGGGTAGAAATACCTTTTAGACAGCGACGAATGATTGCGTGCACTGCGCATTCGCCGAGCGTTTGGCTGCTGCGTCAGCGAGCACGTTACCAAGAATTCATGCGTGGCTTCAGATCTAGCACTACATCACACTTCCCCTTCTGAGCAAGGCAAGACATGAGCAGCAAAATGTCCTACATGGGTGAGGTGGGTAAAGCATCGCCAAGGCCAGAAGGTTCCTGAGAGATTCCGACGAGTTAAGGTGTAAATCGTCGCGTTCCATATGAATAAAGGAAAGGGCCTCATCAGTTGCCGCCAGTATTGCTGTGAAAACGAACGCATGGAGTGTACACACTCTACAAATATTTGCATGTGGGAACTCTACAAATCCGAGTAGAGTTCCCACATACAAAGGCACTTTCTGCTTCTGCATACGTTTCAGAGCTATCTGTGTGCGTGACTACGTGTCCCTCGCACAACTGTATGGTCCCTCCGACTGGAGTGAAGCTTGATTGTTGGTCGGCTGCGCACAGAGGGAACAGAACCGGGGTAGATATCTGCCTGCGGTCTGAATTACCAGCCAGCTTATCGCGACGCGGGCGGAAACCGGACGCGCTGCGACACCGCAACACTGGTGCCACCACCGCCGCAGGACTCACCAGCCTCAGGCACTCCGCTGCCGGCCGCTCTTAATACGCGCTCACCACCCCAGGCACTTCACTTCAGGCCGCTCTTAATACGCGCCCACCACCCCCAGGCACTCCGCTGCCGGCCGCTCTTAATACGCGCCCACCACCCCCAGGCACTCCACTGCCAATATCTGACCTGTGGCGGAGCTTTACTGGCAGACGCGAGCTACTTCCGGCGCCACCAGATCCAATATGAACTTTAAACTCACGAATTTCTCATCTCACGGCTGCGTGAACCCGAAGTGCCCAGTACAACGGTTGTAAATATCCTCGTGTGGATTGTGAGATTTGGCCGGATATTTCCCTCAGTGTTCCCCAGTCGACTAGCCGTACGGATTAGGGACGACGTGATATAATCATAGTCATGCAAAAAAGGACCGGAAGCCGGTTATTCAGGAGCAGGCCAGCCAGCTCGCATATAAGAACATGCTCCTTGTCACACACCATAATACATGTGCATGAACATCATTCAGTGCACATACATGTGCACCCCACACGTACGTCCTCGCCTCGCATCACTTCCAATATTAAATTTAATGTCTATCGACCACGCTTCAGCTCGGCCTGCCCACCCCTGCAGCCCCCTCCCCCGTCGGAGGCTCGGCGAACGGGCCTGCAGAGTGGAGGGGCCGGGAGAGGGGAGGGCCACCAGCTGTTGGCGGATTTCGCTGGCCGCGGCGCCGGGCGCGGTCGTCGTCGGCTGTGACGCGAGTTTCGCCGCCGCCGCCGCCGCCGTCGGCGTCGACGGCGGGAGTGGCGCCTCGGCTCGAGTCGTTACGGCGGTCCCAGCGGCCGCGGCTGTCGCCGATTTCGGCGCCATATGGACCGCGCCATTGTCCGTCCCGACCGCGTGGTCGCCGCGTGCGACAGCCGACACGGCGGTGGGGTCAGCCGCAGACCCACCGCAGACCCGCCGCAGACCCGCCGCAGACCCACCACGGACCCGCCGCAGACCCACCACGGACCCACCACAGACCCGCCGCAGACCCACCACGGACCCGCCGCAGACCCACCACGGACCCGCCGCAGACCCACCACGGACCCGCCACGGACCCGCCACGGACCCGCCGCAGACCCACCACGGACCCGCCACAGACCCGCCGCAGACCCGCCACGGACCCGCCACGGACCCGCCGCAGACCCACCACGGACCCGCCACAGACCCGCCGCAGACCCACCACGGACCCGCCGCAGACCCACCACGTACCCGCCACAGACCCGCCACGGACCCACCACAGACCCGCCGCAGACCCACCACGGACCCGCCGCAGACCCACCACGGACCCGCCGCAGACCCACCACGGACCCGCCGCAGACCCACCACGGACCCGCCGCAGACCCACCACGGACCCGCCCAGACCCACCACGTACCCGCCACAGACCCACCACGGACCCACCACAGACCCGCCGCAGACCCACCACGGACCCGCCGCAGACCCACCACGGACCCGCCGCAGACCCACCACGTACCCGCCACAGACCCGCCACGGACCCGCCACAGACCCGCCGCAGACCCACCACGGACCCGCCGCAGACCCGCCGCAGACCCACCACAGACCCGCCGCAGACCCACCACGGACCCACCACAGACCCGCCGCAGACCCACCACGGACCCGCCGCAGACCCACCACGTACCCGCCACAGACCCGCCACGGACCCGCCACAGACCCGCCACAGACCCGCCACGGACCCACCGCAGACCCGCCGCAGACCCGCCACGGACCCGCCGCAGACCCGCCGCAGACCCACTACGGACCCGCCGCAGACCCACCACAGACCCGCCGCAGACCCGCCACAGACCCGCCGCAGTCGGGCCGCTGAGGACGTGCACACACGCCGGCCGAGAGTGAAATCACCGCTGATGACAAGATAGAAACAACACTAACGCGAGGGCGAAAGTGACAGCAGGGGCGCACATGAGCACGAGGTAGCAGGATCGTTAGGAGCCTTAGGAGCGCGCTAGGAGCACACCAGAAGCGCATCAGGAGCAAACCAGGAGCGCACCAGGAGAGCGCCAGGACACCAGAAACGCATCAGGAGCGCACAGGAGGTTGGTGACAGGGCAGTGACACCGCAGCAGCGGCCTGCTTCACCCGAAGCTCACCAACCACGTGGGTGTCGAAGTCGGCTAGTGCGCTTGGCGCATGCGGGAGGTCATTGGTTCGCGTCTGACCCCAGGCGAACCTTCCCTAGGCAATTACCCAGGAGATCGCAGTAGCTGAAGAGCGCCGACCGGCCACGAGATTGACGCTGAGCGACCAGCGCACGCAGCATCGAGCTCGCAGACCTTTCTTTAAACAGATCCATCCTTCCGCCCGTTGGCACGCAACAGGCGCAACGTTAGTCAACCGTTGGGCATTGAGCGAGCAAGAATCACGTCCGTTGATGCATGATTCACAATTCGGCGAACAAGTGAGGCTTCCCGCACAGTATCAGACGACTCAGATGTTCCCGGCGAGTGCCCGCATACCTGAGACGTCAGCACCAGGCACTGGTGTTCTCCCACCGCACAGACGGGAGGTGGACACCACCCAGTCCTGAAGCAACAGCACGCTGTCCTCCAGGGGGTACAGACCAACGGCCAGCCGTGCACTAGCAGCACACTCAAGTCGACAGCGTCATCCTCAGCAGCCGATCCGCCATCAAAGGCAGCGCTCCTGCGCCGTCAAATTCGCGAACCACACCCAGAAGCCATCGACCCCTGGAGGCATGTGGCCCCGCTTGGCGGTGGCGGCCGCGCTTCCTGGACAACTCTGCACGACTGGCAGAAGACGGCCCCGGTTGCGGACAGGGCTCTGTGAACCCGCTCAGACTGCGCCGGGCACGGTCGGCGCGTGCCACGTGCTGATGCACCGTGGGCGACGTCCACTCGCCCCTCGTGGCAGTGACCGGCGCCGGACCACCGCCTGCTGGCCTCAAAAGATCTGACTGCCGAACGGGCCCATACTTGTCTAGGAGTAGAGTACTGACTGCCGGAGCAGCCCAGGCTGGTTTAAGAGTCCGCCAATGACCACTGGAGAGGCTCAGACTGGTCTAGGCGTAGACCAATGGCCACCGAAGCGGCCAAGACTGGTCTATGAGTAGACCAATGACCACCGAAGCGACCAAGACTGGTCTAGGCGTAGACCAATGGCCACCGAAGCGGCCAAGACTGGTCTATGAGTAGACCAATGACCACCGAAGCGGCCAAGACTGGTCTATGAGTAGACCAATGGCCACCGGAGCGGCCAAGACTGGTCTATGAGTAGACCAATGACCACCGGAGCGGGCCAAAATAATTTGAAAGTGGCCGCCAGAGGAATCCAGAGAGCACGAACAACCGTCAAACCAGCACCGACTGACTTCGGAGACGACCGATGGCCGCCAGACTGGGCTCTGCTGGCCTCAGGAAAGTCCAACAACCACGTGCCAATAACCTTCCGAGAGGGCGTCGCACTATACAACTGGTCGGATATCGACAACAACGGGGCCGCTCGGTGTCCCACCCCTCCCCTCCCCCAGTCGCGTCAGGCCAGAAATCGTTAAACCAGCCGCCGTACGGCGGATGGAGTAGGAGATCGATGGCCAGGCGGCACCCACAGCGAGTTCGGCTCCACCCGCTCCGGGGAAGTCATCTATCTGGTCTCCAAGAGAGATTGAAACCGAGCCCGGTTGTTGATCCAGGTCTCCCGAGACGAGACTGTTGGACCATGTACTTTCCAATGCGAGAGGATTCTTGCCCACATCTCCTGGGCCTCTGTTGGCAACTGGAGCGCTAGCAATAGAACGCTATAGAGTCAAGATATAGAGGGACAGAGATAGAAAAAGAGAGGAGGAAAGGAAGAGAAAGAGAGAGAGAGAGAGAGCACGCATGCAAAAGAAATGGAGAGAAAGGGAGAGATATACAAGGAGAGCGAGAGAGCGAGAGAAAGAGAAAGATATGTAAAGAGAGCGAGAGGGCGAGAGAGCGAGAGAGAGAGAGAGCGAGAGAGCGAGAGAGCGAGAGAGAGCGAGAGAGCCAGAGAGCAAGAGAGCGAAAGAGCGAGAGGGAGCAAGAGTGAGAGGGAGCGAGAGCGAGAGAGAGCGAGAGAGTTAGTCAGAGACAGAGACAGAGACAGAAACAGAGACAGAGAAGAAAAGAGTTAGAGATGTTAGAGTAGCACAAAAAAGAGGGACGTAGAAAGGATGGTACAAGAACAAAAATGGGATTATGACAAAAACAAAAGAGGAAGGGCGAATGAATGATGATAGGAGATATTGATTCGAGTAATCTGCTTCGCTCATCAGGTTATGAAACATAACATCTTTATCACGATGACCGCCACCAAGAAAATCCCTCCAAGCCAGCTGAAAAGTTACGGGTTCCTGGCCTGTTTAGTTTGCTTTATGGCGCCGTACCTAAGGAAATCATTGGATGGTAATTATGCACTGTGCCGCAGACATTTTTCCTCCTTGGAAAAGACAAACCACTCCCCGCCGTGAGCCGGATGGGGCCCGAGGGAGCCCGGGGGAGCCGGAATGATCGATGCCCGAGTCGAAGGAAGTGCGCCGGCGGTCCCTCGGTGCAGCGATGAATCACGCGCGGGCCGCGAGCTGCGGCCCACTTCCAGTCAGCTGGCCGCCGGCCACGTCACTCCCAGTGCCCGCAGATTTCTCCCCAACCAGTTCCGGCCGGCTCCGGTGCCGGGTCGCCCCTGGACCCGCCCGCACCCTGACCTGTTAGTCCGGTGTCTGGACGCCGGGGCACCCGTCAGCTGGTGACTAACAGTGACAATGCGCCCAGCAGCGGGCCTCAGTCTCGGACCAAGCAACTCTCAGCCACAGACCGAGGGAGTCCCGGCCACAGACCGAGCGAGTCCCAGCCAAAGACCGAGCGAGTCCCAGCCAAAGACCGAGCGAGTCCCAGCCACAGACCACGCGATCCTCTGTCACAGACCGAGCGAGGCCCAGTGATCCTCTGTCAAAGACCGAGCGAGTCCCAGCCACAGACCGAGCGAGTCCCAGCCAAAGACCGAGCGAGTCCCAGCCAAAGACCGAGCGAGTCCCAGCCACAGACCACGCGATCCTCTGTCACAGACCGAGCGAGCCCCACCCACAGACCGAGCGAGCCCCACCCACAGACCGAGCGAGTCCCAGCCACAGACCGAGCGAGTCCCAGCCACAGACCACGCGATCCTCTGTCACGGACCAAGCAGGCCAGTTATCCTTGTCACCCGAGCGAGCCCCAGCCAAAGACCGAGCGAGCCCCAGCCACAGACCGAGCGAGCCCCACCCACAGACCGAGCGAGTCCCAGCCACAGACCGAGCAACTCTCAACCACAGACCGAGCGAGTCCCAGCCACAGACCGAGCAACTCTCAACCACAGACCGAGCGAGCCCCAGCCAAAGACCGAGCGAGTCCCAGCCAAAGACCGAGCGAGTCCCAGCCACAGACCACGCGATCCTCTCTCACAGACCGAGCTATCCCCATCCACAGACCGAGCAAGCCCCAGCAACAGATCGAGCGAGTCCCAGCCACAGACCACGCGATCCTCTGTCACGGACCAAGCGAGGCCCAGTTATCCTCTGTCACAGACCGAGCGAGCCCCATCCACAGACTGAGCGACCCTCATCCACAGACCGAGCAACCCTCAGCCACAGACCGAGCGAGTCCCAGCCACAGACCGAGCAAGTCCCAACCACAGACCACGCGATCCTCTGTCACAGACCAAGCGAGGCCCAGTGATCCTCTGTCACAGACCAAGCGAGGCCCAGCAATCCTCTGTCACAGACCAAGCGAGGCCCAGTGATCCTCTGTCACAGACCGAGCGAGCCCCAGCCACAGACCGAGCGAGCCCCATCCACAGACCGAGCAAGCCCCAGCGATCCTCTGTCACAGACCAAACGAGGCCCAGAGATCCCCTGTCACAGACCAAAGGAGGCCCAGTGATCCTCTGTCACAGACCGAGCGAGCCCAGCCACAGACCGAGCGAGCCCCAGCCACAGACCGAGCGAGCCTGTTAGCGACCGCGTGCCAGCCGGCGCCGGTTTCGCTTTGAATAATCGATAGGCGGCCAGTACTCAGGCGGGCGTGCGGGCGCGGCAGCCGGGAGCACCATCCGAGGGGAGGCGGCTGGGGAGGCGGCTGGGGACGCACGGTGAGTCACGTGTGCCGCCACCGGCCGTCCCGCCGCCACCGCCACCGGGAAAGTGCACCACCGCTAACCAGTGAGCCTGGCCAGATCAGGTCAGAGCAGGTCAATCGGCTGGAACAGACCGCCAGTCGGGCGCAGGCGCCGCCGCCGCCGCCGACCAGCAGACAGACGGGTCGGGGTTGAGCAGACGGGTCAGGGCAGGGCAGATGGGTGAGAGCAGGGCAGACGGGTCAGGGCTGGGCAGACGGTTCAGAGCAGGGCAGACGGGTCAGAGTAGAGCAGACGGGCCAGGGCTGGGTAGACGGGTCAGGGCTGGACAGACGGGTCAGGGCTGGACAGACGGGTCAGGGCTGGGCAAACGGGTCATGGTTGGGCAGACGGGTCAGGGCTGGGTAGACGGGTCAGGGCTGGACAGACGGGCCAGGGCTGGGTAGACGGGTCAGGGCTGGGCAGACGGGTCATGGTTGGGCAGACGGGTCAGAACAGGGCTGACGGGTCAGAGCATGGGGACGGGTGAACAGCAGGGCTACCAGGCGGTCAGGTCAGTAGGACAACCCAACTAGCCGGTCAGACGGGTCAGCCAGGTGGTCAGGTCAATAGGACAACCGAACCGGCCGGACGGGCCAGTGAGGCGAACGAAGAGTGGGTCTCGTTCTGCAAAAGCTCTGAAGAAAACCGGGTATGGATGACTACACCATGAACTGCCTAAGGATCATGGATCAGATGCTGACACTGGATATAGCAGCGATCAAACACTAATACGGAAGGATCAGGGACCAGGACAAGCGTCGATCAGACTACACTGCATGAAACATTTTCAGCGTTGTAGTTTCGTGTCATTTGTGCACAATTTATAATCAGTTTGTGCTTCCATTTCCAAACGTTTACATGGATATCATTTTCTATTAGAGCGAACTGAAACATGAATTTTCGCATGTATGTGTCACCGATAGAAAGGTTTATACCTCTAAAGCTATCCTGGCCCGGCTGTAAAGATGCTGCTATACCGCACAGGCGACATCGCCTTAGTTTTAGTCCAAGACGCAAAGCGTCCACGACTGAAGTATTGATCTGTTTCAGAGCATCATTTCTTTATTTATTTGCCGGTGGATCTCGGGATTGGGAAATGCCCCGAGCGGCGCTTGTGTCGAACCCGGGACCTTCGGTACCCAGAGCCCAACACCTTAACCACTTGGCCATTCCCGCCCCTGTTTCAGAGCAGACCAACTGGCAACAGTCGCAGTATGCCCATGTCAGATATAAGTATTATATATCAATCCTCGCCGGGACATTGTTTGTTTGTTTATTGGGTAGTTCACGACGCGCTTTATGCACATTCACGGCTAATGGCGCCGCCCACACTGTTTCGCCGGCGGGCCGCGGGATTGGGAAATGTCCTGAGTGGCGCTAGTGTCGAACCCGGGACCTTTGGTACACATAGCCCAACACCTTAACCACTCGGCCATCCACGCCCTCATCCGGAACATTGCAGCCAGATATATCCACGCCCCTAGATAGCATGCGTTGAACAACAGATGGGCGCCACCTCTGAACAGGCCGGATACGCACCATCAGGCATTAACCAGTCCTCAGACCACCCCACCGTAACCATCAACCAGTCCACAGACCACCCCACCGTAGCCGCCACGAGTCAGCGGCTGACGGGGGCGGAGCAGAACGTGACCATCAGACCAGCCAAAATCAATACGTAGCACCGCCACCAGTTCGGCGCCACACGCGTCAAATGACGTCGACTCAGTGCGGCGAGCCTGCGACGGTCCCGTCAACACGACCGACTATTGCCTAATCGCCCAATCACCCAATCGCCCAATCGTCAAGTGCTCCACCCACCCCAGTGCCTCCTGTCAGCTTGGCACTGCCACATTTCATGAGAGTCATGTCAACCTGACCCTGCCACCTCCCTAGGGAGTCATGTCAGCTTGGCCTTGCCACCTTCCAGGGGATGTCAGCCTGGCTCTGCAACTTTCAACGAAAGTTGTCAGCTTGGCGCTCCCACGCACTATGGGAGTAATGCTACCCAAGCGCTGCCGCCTTCGAAGGAAGCTATATCAGCCTATCTCTGTTGCCTTCTACGACAGTTACGGCGTCCCGGCGCCGACAGGCCTTTATACCGGCCACTTTATCGAGGCCGTGGTAATTTTCAGCAGAGTCTGGCGAATGAGTAGCATAAACTAACAACATTTTCTCGTCTTGCATGGCTCAGTTCCACATAAATCCACTTCAGGAGAATGTGTAGGCATTCATGAGAGACGCCGAAGCAATGGAGCCACAAATGCAACGTGCGATACCCGGCGCACTCTGCGTGTTATGGGGAGGGGAGGTTAGTCATGCTTCACGAGGGAAATGGGATGACCAGGTACCGGTTGATGGCCATAGTTCTCGGGTTTGATGCGAGATCGTCCCTGCGCCTGAGTAGTTACATGGATTTTGTCGGGGGATGGACATCGGACAATAGACACCAGCTTCCACCAGCACCAGGCCGGAACCGAACGCCTCGTGTTTCCTGTCCTGCGATACAACGCCTCGTGTTTCCTGTCGTGTGATACGACGCCCAGCCTCTTGGGAGCAAGTTCGTTCGCTGACAACGCAAACCCAAGGACAGCCAGCCGCCAGAGGCACGCGCAGACCAGTACCAGGAGTGGGTGGGAAGCGATTGGAACGTTTTTGAGCAACACTCGGTTCGCGCTCATTCGTATTTATAGCGTTGCTATCTGTTGTGCATGCTGTTGCCAGCTGTTCGCGCCTTCGCTATGTGCTGCCATGCAGCGGAGCAGAAGCTTGCGTTGGCCTTGGTGCTAAGGCCAACGTGCTAACACCATAACGGATGAAGTTGTCGGACAACAGACCGCTAGTCCAATAAAAAAAGAAGCAGAGGCGTGAGTCACACTGCATCCAACAAAGATCGCATCACACCGCGGCATAAATCACTGCACTGTTTGCTTGAAGGCCTGCTTAGCACTCGTATGCACTTACCAGAGGCGCGCATTGGTGACGATTGGCATGGAACTTAACTGTATGACCTTCACGCCCCACGCGCATGGCCAGCGTTCAGTGGTTCACATATGGGCATGCGAGGACAGTAGATGGATAGGGCACAGAAGACCATTTTCATAGATTTATAATAACTGCATGTTACCCGTAACAACTATAAACTGTACCTGGATATTATTATCAGTAACCGAATAACCATCAATAAAGCATAACATAAAAGCAGTAACCGAACAACCATCAATAAAACATAACATAAGAGCTATGAGTTGTTGGCCTTACCTAAATCGCCTCCATCGTTGTATATCACACAAATTATTAATTCCCCTGGTGCTATAATGATATTGATCTGCACCCCTCGTAATGCTTTCACAGTATCCGCCCGAGAGGCCGACGCCTGTCCAAACCGGGTGGCTGGAGCTGACTTGGGTGGTTTCAGTGCCCGGAGTCCAATACGGCTAGCCTCGGCTGGTCTCAATGCCCGGGGTCCGGCAAGGTCAACCTCGGCTGGTCTCAATGCCCGGGGTCCGGCACGGCCAGCCTCGGCTGGTCTCAGTGTCTGGGGTCCGGCACGTGCCAGGCTTGGCTGGTCTCAGTGCCTGGGGTCCGGCAAGGTCAACCTCGGCTGGTCTCAGTGCCTGGGGTCCGGTACGGCCAGGCTTGGCTGGTCTCAGTGCCTGGGGTCCGGCACGGCCAACTCCGACTGGGGCTGCTGTGCGGCACCGCTGACACGTCATCTCGCCACTCATCACGCCACTCGTCACGCCACGTCACGCCACTCGTCACGCCACGTCACGCCACGTCACGCCACGTCACGCCACGTCACGCCACGTCACGCCACGTCACGCCACGTCACGCCACGTCACGCCACTCGTCACGCCACTCGTCACGCCACTCGTCACGCCACTCGTCACGCCACGTCATGCCACGTCACGCCACGTCACGCCACGTCACGCCACTCGTCACGCCACGTCACGCCACGTCACGCCACGTCACGCCACGTCACGCCACGTCACGCCACTCGGTCACGCCGGTCCAGCCGTGCGTGTCGGCGCGTGACACGTGTCAGCCGGCAGATGACCGAGCCACTGCATGCAGGCCGCGCCGGCCAACGGGCCGCTCGCGCTGGGGTCGGCCGAGCAGGCGTGGCATTGACCCGCTCGCAGAGTGCCTCGGGAACAGCCAGCGGCGTGCAGGCCGCCCACAGTGGCGAGCCCACAGTCTCACCACCGGCGGCCCTCTCAGTTCCCACTAGTGGCCCGCTCACAATCCCCACTGGCGGCCCGCTCACAGTCCCCACTGGTGGCCCGCTCACAGTCCCCACTGGTGGCCCGCTCACAGTCCCCACTGGCGGCCCGCTCACAGTCCCCACTGGTGGCCCGCTCACAGTCCCCACTGGTGGCCCCACTGCTCACAGTCCCCACTGGTGGCCCGCTCACAGTCCCCCACTGGTGGCCCGCTCACAGTCCCCACTGGTGGCCCGCTCACAGTCCCCACTGGTGGCCCGCTCACAGTCCCCACTGGTGGCCCGCTCACAGTCCCCACTGGTGGCCCGCTCACAGTCCCCACTGGTGGCCCGCTCACAGTCCCCACTGGTGGCCCGCTCACAGTCCCCACTGGCGACCCTCACAGTCCCCACTGGTGGCCCGCTCACAGTCCCCACTGGTGGCCCGCTCACAGTCCCCACTGGTGGCCCGCTCCACAGTCCCCACTGGTGGCCCGCTCCAGTCCCCACTGGTGGCCCGCTCACAGTCCCCACTGGTGGCCCGCTCACAGTCCCCACTGGCGCCCTCCGTCCCCACTGGTGGCCCGCTCACGTCCCCACTGGTGGCCCGCTCACAGTCCCCACTGTGCCCTCACAGTCCCCACTGGTGGCCCGCTCAGTCCCCCACTGGTGGCCCGCTCACAGTCCCCACTGGTGGCCCGCTCACAGTCCCCACTGGTGGCCGCTCACAGTCCCCACTGGTGGCCCGCTCACAGTCCCCACTGGTGGCCCGCTCACAGTCCCCACTGGCGGCCCGCTCACAGTCCCCACTGGTGGCCCGCTCAAGTCCCCACTGGTGGCCCCCTCACAGTCCCCACTGGTGGCCCGCTCACAGTCCCCACTGGCGGCCCGCTCACAGTCCCCACTGGTGGCCCGCTCACAGTCCCCACTGGTGGCCCGCTCACAGTCCCCACTGGTGGCCCGCTCACAGTCCCCACTGGTGGCCCGCTCACAGTCCCCACTGGTGGCCCGCTCACAGTCCCCACTGGTGGCCCGCTCACAGTCCCCACTGGTGGCCCGCTCACAGTCCCCACTGGTGGCCCGCTCACAGTCCCCACTGGTGGCCCGCTCACAGTCCCCACTGGTGGCCCGCTCACAGTCCCCACTGGCGACCCTCACAGTCCCCACTGGTGGCCCGCTCACAGTCCCCACTGGTGGCCCGCTCACAGTCCCCACTGGTGGCCCGCTCACAGTCCCCACTGGTGGCCCGCTCACAGTCCCCACTGGTGGCCCGCTCACAGTCCCCACTGGTGGCCCGCTCACAGTCCCCACTGGTGGCCCGCTCACAGTCCCCACTGGTGGCCCGCTCACAGTCCCCACTGGCGACCCTCACAGTCCCCACTGGTGGCCCGCTCACAGTCCCCACTGGCGACCCTCACAGTCCCCACTGGTGGCCCGCTCAGTCCCCACTGGTGGCCCGCTCACAGTCCCCACTGGTGGCTCACAGTCCCCACTGGTGGTCCGCTCACAGTAGCGAGAGGTTTCCCGGCTTCATAGGGCACGGTCGGGAATGCGGCCGGCCAGCTGCCTGACATTGGGCAGCTGCCTGACATTGGGCAGCTGGCCGACATTGGGCAGCTGGCCGACATTGGGCAGCTGGCCGACATTGGGCAACCACGTCCCACTGACGTCTGACCTTACCCCGCACAAACGCACCGCATAATCAGCCTTTCCAGAAAGAGTTTGTGGACGAGTAGCCTAGGTGTAAGTTGTCTGTCTCACAATCGAAAGATTGTGGGTTCGAGCCTCACCTGTCGTTACCCTTCGCCCGCGACCGATCGGGGTGATACGACTGGCCACGCTACATGACTCAACGGTCGACGTGTCGTAAAACCAGTAACCACCACCAGAAAGAGTTGGATTATGCGGTGTCTCTGGATCAGAAATCGGTGTTTCTAAAGGGAATTGAACCAGGGATTTGATCTTTCCCCGGGCTGGATGCGTGTCCTTTTCCCTGGGAGTCTGGTGAACCACCTGACCTTTCCACATGAGCGTGGAACCTGGACCATCTTTCCAGACGAAATCGGGTCAGAAATTTCACCCGTCTGTGGAATTGAACCTGGCAACTGACCCTTCCCTGGGTAGCTAAATATGGCACTGACTTAGTCTTTGGTGATCGGGGCCGGCATTAAATAATAGGCCATGAATAGGCTGATCACCCCTGATGCACTTAACGGGTTGGTAGCCATTGCTATAACGTGTCAGTGGTTACTACTATTAATAGGTGGTGACGGATACCGTTGAGTGGTTAATCCCAATGCGAATTAGAAATATAATGATGACCACCGTTACTGGTTTGGTGAACACCCTATAGTGTGTGAGTGAAGATATTCGTTATCGGGTTGGTGACCATACCTTTAATGTGTTAGTGCCGTGGGGTGTTAATGGTTTAGTTACCACGCCATAATATGACGACAACCGTTAATAGATCAGCGACCGTATAATTAATGAATTAGTAACGACAATCGTCAATGGGGCGGTAACCACCACTGGACTAGTTGTAGCGGGGAATGGATGAAATGCAATTTGGCTACGCTAAGGCGATTTTTTTGGGGCTTGTGGGTGGGGTGGTCGCGTACCATCACTAAGGATGAATATTCAGGATGATTTTCTAGAATGTCTTTGCATAATCACGGTGAGAGATCACAAACACGACCTCCCACTTATCGAACAGACACTATCTAGATCAATGCACAACACACGGAATGGAAGAGAAAGCAGGAAGCATGTTGCTTTAACAGCTGAGTTGCAGCGTACATGTGCCAGGTGCGTTCCCGGTACTCCAGACGAGGCACGGTATGTGCTTCAAGGTGCGGTCTGCGTTCCCGGCACTCCCGACGAGGCACGACATCTGCATCCAGGCGTGGATTCAGGCGTGCGTAAGAGCTCCCCGACGGCCACGAATTGAGTCCGGACCGTGCCGTCCCTAACCGTGACAAGGCCCGTCCCCAGCCGTCTCTGGTCCGTCTCCAGCCGTCTCCGGCCCGTCCCCAGCCACGTCAGGACCCGTTCCCATCCGTCCCGGACCCGTCCCCAGCCGCGTCAGGACCCGTTCCCATCCGTCCCGGACCCGTCCCCAGCCGCCTCTGGCCCGTCCCAGCCGTCTCTGGTCCGCCTCAGCCGTCCCGGACCCGTCACCAGCCGCGTCAGGACCCGTCCCCAGCCGTCTCTGGCCAGTCCCCAGCCGCGTCAGGTCCCGTCCCCAGCCGTCTCTGGCCAGTCCCCAGCCGCGTCAGGACCCTTCCCCATCCGTCCCGGATCCGTCCCCAGCCGTCTCTGGCCCGTCCCCAGCCGCGTCAGGACCCGTCCCCAGCCGTCTCCGGCCCCGTCCCCAGCCGCGTCAGGTCCCGCCCGCCTCCTCACCATGACCAGACCGTTGCGACGACCCCACCACAGCAAGAGCTTGGGCGGTCGGACGGACAGATGGTGAGAAAGTGTCTGCCACCTAATGCACACAACTGACATTCTGGACCCAACAACCGCCGCGCGCATTTGCTAACAACTTGGGACGACACGATGGCAGGCTTGCGTGCAGCCTGCCAGTTGGCAGACGACCGCAATGCGCTGTAGAAGTGCAGCGTTCTCATCGTGTAGATGCATAAGTGGTGTGGTAAGAACTCAGCAGCGTCATCTGCTTCCACCAATATCCTTCAGAGGTGCAGCGTTCTCATCGTGTAGATGTACAAGTGATTGGGGCATGGCAAGAACAGCGTCCTCTGCCTCCAGCAATGTGCTCCAGAGGTCCAACGTTCTCATCGTTTACATGCATAAGTGGTATGGAAAAAGCTCAGCAGCGTCCTCTACTTTCATCAATGTGCTCTAGAAGTGCAGCGTTCTCATCGTGTACATGCATAAGTGGTGGTGGTGGATTGGAGTTTAGGGGCGCGTCGACATCAAGGGTCATTTTGCGCCCGCTACATGCATAAGTGGTATGGTAAGAACTCAGCAGCGTCCTCTACCTCAACCAGTGTGTTAAAGGGTGCACTCCTAGTTGGGCCCCAAACTCGCCCCAAGCTGCCAATTCAGACAGTTCTCACCATGAACTGATGAAATGCTATCTTGGAACTGTCAATCCAGCTAAAAGTGTAGTACAGTAAACAATGACGAAATATTGCCGGCAAGCGTGCAGGTGTGCAGGTAAGCATTACTGAATGATTTCCAGTTATCAACATAACGCTAGATTAAGACGGAAATGTGGATGTTTGTTTGTTTGTATATTCGATGATTCATGACGCACTTTATGCACATTCACGGCTAATGGCGCCGCCCCCACTGTTTCGCTTCGACTGCTTCGGTCATACAGCGCCCACATACAGGTTCCTGAAATATTTGTGTTGGATCATTGGTGAATACACGTTGACGTACGCTGAAATTAGCTTACAGACGTGCATTAGCAGATTGTGGTTGGTTGGTTATTTGGGCTTTCGGGCGCATCGACTGCGTTGGTCATACAGCGCCCATAGAATATACAAATATCCTCAGATGCTGTGCCACACTGCTTCATTGCTTGATGACGTAGTAATCTTAGCGGATCTGGCTGCGTTAAATGCTGCACTCCACTCAAATCTCCGCACGTTGCTTTTTGAATATAATGCATATATTTATTGTATTAACATGCTAATCGAACTTGAAAGGGCAGCTTTACTTCATTGCAGTACTTGTGTTTGCTATGAATGCAGCAATGAAGTATTGCACTACAGCACTCACGAGAACATCCTTCATGCTGCACTCGTGCTATAAATCTTGTGGGACAACTATCTATTAGCAGATGCAGCGGCTATAATACGTATTTACACTCTTCTTAAGGTACACTTCCCTGTTCCTGTTACTTGCCCTGTCGATCTGACCACTGTATTTTATCTAACCTGGGGGACTGGCGTAATGCAGACACGGGATCACCTTGATCTGCCACGGAACTCACCTTTGGATTCGAGAATTGGATAATTTTTGGAGCCAACTATGTGAGAGAATCGGGCGAGAGAACTTGTTAACATCTTTGGTGGACCACTCATTATCTCCAGAGGCTGGCCTTGGTTTCTCAGCCATATGTGGAATTTCAAGGACCGATAACTGTCGATAATGACTGAAATAGCTGGACTTATCAACACCGGAGTTCTTACGGTCTCATGCGGATATGCTCGCGAGTCTAAAAAAGGAACTCTTGCGCGAAAGACAAAAAAAAGTTCACGCTAACTCACGTACGCCTGATTTGCTATACCCCACAGTCCCACCGACCGAGTCCCTAATCTTTGGGCATTTTAAACATACCCAGGCGAAACCGGAAGGGCGACTACAGAAGCAGCCAGTTCCGTGCCTCGCAGGCTTCGCGTCGGACGCCGCCTCCTCAGAGCGCCGAGTCAGCCCGAGTCGACGCCGCAGCCGCAGACGGGGCGACGCCGGCTGGCGCCGCGGGCGGTCCACGCCGCGTGACACGGTGACCCGCTGACCCGCCGCCCGCTCTCACCGGCTCGTCCAGGTGCAGTCGGCTCCGTCCGTCGCACGCCCGGCCGAGGCCGCTCAAAGCCGCGGGCCGGCGGCGGTCGGCAGACGGGTTCCGGGCGAGCGAGGGTCAGAGGCTTGGGCTCCAGACAAGCGATGGTCAGAGGCTCGGGCTCCGGACAAGCAGAGGTCAGAGGCTCGGGCTCCGAACGAGCGGAGGTCAGAGGCTCAGGCTCCGGGCAGTCAGAGGTCGGCGGCGTGGGGCTGCCGCCTAATAGCCGGGAGGACGTGCCCCCGAAACATGTCCAAGTATAGGATTTCATAAATGGCGCGAATAGAATAGACGTAGGGCATCTGGCACGTGCCTCAAACCTTGCTGCTGAGTAAAAACGGCGGTGACATGAGCCCTGTAGTTTCACTTCGAGTTCACCGCTACCTCATATCGCGTGCATTTCTCGAGCATGACTTCGTCGTGTTCCTGTTTGGTCACCAGGATCTACTGTCGTGACTTCCACCAGTCGAATCCAACATCAACTACCCCGACAGTTTCCAAGGAAGGACTCGGCGAGCATTGCAGACAGCCTTGTTTGAAGTGAAGTTCAATGGACGAATCCCACCGTCCTGCATAGGTGTCAGAATCCATTAACATATCGAGCAATCCTGAGGTCGTCCTGCTATTTGGTTAAGTCATGCATGAAATACGGGGAATGCTGTGCGAGGAAGTCATCCAAGTAGCCTGCATCTTCGGTATGTGTGACATAAGTTTGTGGTGGTTTTGGTAGACATAATCCTGCATTATATATATAGAGCATGCAGTTTTATTATGATTTACACACGCTGCGTATGCATGCAATGTGCGGTAGAGGAAAGCTAACCGACCTGGACGACGTTTCACTTCCGAACACAATACACGAAACACATGCGTGAACGCGCCGTCCATAATTTCCATTATTCACTCACTATTGCTTGGATGAGGTAATTTGATGATACAAAATGGCTAGAATTAACTCCTGTTTTGCTGACACGTAGCGGCAGATATCACTCGATAAAACATTACTTATTCAAGGAAAAGGTCAGCGACAACATCTCAGCATAAAATATTGGGAGCGCATGACTTAAATTGTGTCAATTTCTTTCTTTTTTTTGAACACACAAGAGCTGACACAATGTATTCAAATAGACCCCTCCCTGTCACATCCTGCACGAGAACCACGAGAAAGATATATCATCAGAGGTCCGAGGCATGGTGACATACGTCAGCGGCATGATGACATCAAACGTTAGAAACATGACATCAAACATCGCCCAGTTTGGTTACTTTACGAATCCACTTCATGCACCAAAGGTATAAATAACGCTTATTTGTTTACTTAAACTGGAATTTTGTTTTGGGACATCACAAATTAATATAATAGAACTGCAGAATTATGAAGAAATGTTTGTAGGATAATGGTGAATGAAATATATTGATATATTGTGTTGTACTTTTACCCGAACATAACCAACGTGTTCTACTACGGCACTACTGTCATGTCCATTTCATATGGGCTTTGCGCGCACATATCACGTAAGTTTCAACCATTACTGACAAGACCATGCAATTATCCCATCCTCGGCACTAAGTATATTTCACAATATCCCGAATTGGTGCCCATGCAACTGCGACACAAGCCCTTGTTAATGGGCCAATTAATATCAACCAAGGCGCTGGATAATAGTCATTATCGAAGTAAGGGGCATTGCTATATGATCATTTTTTGTGCAATTTTCTCTGATAGCTGCTATGCCGAAGAAACTACCAATTGACCGATTTATTGGGGAGTCGCAAGAACATTCTTCGTTACCAACAAAGCAGTATATTTTTATCTTCCGTGGAGCAATGATTGAGAAAGCTCTTCGATGCCCAACAATGGCACGCCACCAGTCACCAGTCAGGTGGTGCTGGTGTCCTCAGTCACCAGGCGCCAGTCGGGTGGTGCTGGTGTCCTCAGTCACCAGGCGCCAGCCAGACGGTACTGGTGTCCTCAGTCACCAGGCGCCAGTCGGGTGGTGCTGGTGTCCTCAGTCACCAGGCGCCAGCCAGACGGTACTGGTGTCCTCAGTCACCAGTGAGACGGTACTGGTGTCCTCAGTCACCAGGCGCCAGTCGGGTGGTGCTGGTGTCCTCAGTCACCAGGCGCCAGTCGGGTGGTGCTGGTGTCCTCAGTCACCAGGCGCCAGTCAGACGGTACTGGTGTCCTCAGTCACCAGTGAGACGGTACTGGTGTCCTCAGTCACCAGGCGCCAGTCAGACGGTACTGGTGTCCTCAGTCACCAGTGAGACGGTACTGGTGTCCTCTGTCACCAGTCAGACGGTACTGGTGTCCTCAGTCACCAGTGAGACGGTACTGGTGTCCTCAGTCACCAGGCGCCAGTGAGACGGTACTGGTGTCCTCAGTCACCAGTGAGACGGTACTGGTGTCCTCTGTCACCAGTCAGACGGTACTGGTGTCCTCAGTCACCAGTGAGACGGTACTGGTGTCCTCCGTCACCAGGCGCCAGTCAGACGGTACTGGTGTCCTCAGTCACCAGTCAGACGGTACTGGTGTCGTCAGTCACCAGTCAGACGGTACTGGTGTCCTCAGTCACCAGTAACCAGTCAGACGGTACTGGTGTCCTCAGTCACCAGTCACCAGTCAGACGGTACTGGTGTCCTACGTCACAGGATGTTCATAACCGGGGACCGTGGCGCCGGCGAGTTCGTCTGATAACGCAGCCACCCTCCCCTCCGCCGCCGCAAATGCCTGTCGCCGAACACCCGCACGGCGGCTCGGATCACTGCAGCGACGGGGCCTGACAGTGATATGGACTGGCAGTGACTGGCAGTGACGAGGGTTGCTAGTGACTGGCAGTGATTGGCAGTGACGGTGCAGTGACTGACAGTGGTAGTAGCGACTGGCATTGATGAGAACTGGCAGTGACGGTGGCTGGCCGTAGCAGGGCCTGCCGGTGCCGGCAGGCGGGGACCAGGGCCTACCTTCGGTCGGTGGGGTGGAGGTGGGATGGCGTTCGGTCCGGTCGGCCGTCACATTGGCCGTCATCAGAGCGACAGTGCCGGTCGCATCTGACACCACGTCTTCCGCGTCCACGCCGCTTCAGACTGCCGTGTGCTATGTACCTCTCCACTCCACCTCCCATTCACACATGGACGCAATTGGTTCAATATGGGTTTAATTCAACATGCAATTCGTTCACATGGGTTCAATAAGATAGCACAGGGGCTCGAGCACCTCCCAGGGGATGCTGGGTGTCACGTGTGGTGTACTGAAATCGAGAGTTACTGACCTAGTACAATTGGGATGTGGCGCTCTCGAGTACGATGCAAAGGGTTTCTGAAGCCACATCACTACGAAAATTCGGGAGAATGTTGCTTTAGTAGCGGTGGACATCGTTGATAACTTATGAATGCACCTAAGATATAAACAATAGAAGAGACGAAACTTGCAGTTGCGAGGTCTCCCCGTATCAGAATACATCGTCTCTGAAATCACGGGAAGCTGCCCGGGTCAGGCAGGGGTGCAAATGTCTCACCAAGTCAGGGGACCCAGACACCACCCCCACCCCGACCCAGGCGATATCTCCAGCCATGATATCAGATACCGCGCAATCATGCCATCTGTAAATCTGCCCGTTACCCGCCTCAACGACTCCTTGGTCTCGGGGAGTCCCCGTACAGGGTTCGCCCTGCCCTGCCGTCAGGAGGCTTCTCTGTGTCGGGGGTCGCTTGGCCCTGCCGTCGGGAGGCCTCGCTGTGCTGAGAGTCGCTTGGTCCTGCCGTCAGGAGGCCTTCCTGTGCCGGGAGTCGCCAGTCCTGCAGTCAGGAGGCCTCCCTGTGCCGGTGGTCGCCGGTCCTGCCGTCAGGAGGCCTCCCTGTGCCGGGGGTCGCCGGTCCTGCCGTCAGGAGACCTCCCTGTGCCGAGGGTCGCCGGTCCTGCCGTCGGGAGGCCTCCCTGTGCCGAGGGTCGCCGGTCCTGCCGTCAGGAGGCCTCCCTGTGCCGAGGGTCCCCGGTCCTGCCGTCGGAAGGCCAGTCCGGTGCCCACCTCAACAACTCTTTCAGTCCCGGAGACGTCTCACGTGGCGCGGATCGCCCAGCATTGCCGGCACGAGACGTTCTCCCGGCATCATAGCCGACACATCAAACACATGCCCCGGTAACAACCCAGGAGTATAGCCCCGTACTTTCTGCCACATTAACATGCTCTCTTCTGTGAAGTGAAGCCGGTAAATTCTTTGAAGACAGCGCATCGTCGCTGCCAAACGGATGTTGCTAATTCTTTCCTCAGGGCTGCACAGCATCCCTATGCCGACAGGTTGTGTCATAAATTGCCAGATAGAACCGTAATCGGCACATCTGGCAGCCATACTGGCTGAGGAGGCACTCCCTGACAGCGGCACCAGCGGCTGCGGAGGCGCCCCTGACATCGGAAACAGCGGCTGAGGAGGCACTCCCCGACAGCGGCAACAGCGGCTGAGGAGGCGCCCCTGACAGCGGGCACCAGCGGCTGCGGAGACGCCCCTGACAGCGGGCACCAGTGACTGAGGAGGCGCTCCCTGACAGCGGGCACCAGCGGCTGCGGAGACGCCCCTGACAGCGGGCACCAGCGGCTGAGGAGGCGCCCTCTGGCAGTGGCACCAGCGGCTGAGGAGACGCCCTATGACAGCGGGCACCAGCGGCTGAGGAGGCGCCCTCTGGCAGTGGCACCAGCGGCTGAGGAGGCGCCCCTGACAGCGGGCACCAGCGGCTGCGGAGGCGCCCCTGACAGCGGGCACCAGTGGCTGAGGAGACGCCCTATGACAGCGGGCACCAGCGGCTGAGGAGACGCCCCTGACAGCGGGCACCAGCGGCTGAGGAGGCGCCCCTGACATCGGGCACCAGCGGCTGAGGAGGCGCCCCTGACAGCGGGCACCAGCGGCTGCGGAGGCGCCCCTGACAGCGGGCACCAGCGGCTGAGGAGGCGCCCCTGACAGCGGGCACCAGTGGCTGAGGAGGCGCCCCTGACAGCGGGCACCAGCGGCTGAGGAGGCGCCCCTGACAGCGGGCACCAGCGGCTGAGGAGGCGCCCCTGACAGCGGGCACCAGTGGCTGAGGAGGCGCCCCTGACAGCGGGCACCAGCGGCTGAGGAGGCGCCCCTGACAGCGGCAACAGTGGCTGCGGAGACGGGCCATACCAATGCCAGCCATATCCTAAACCAACCAGTGCTGAACAATTCCGGTTCATTTTCTCCAGAAATAGGCCAACTAAAGTGATCACTTCATGTTTCCTTAGCTCTGATAATTCCATAGATGTGATGGTGCTTTTGAATCGACATATGCAAAACACCATCATAGCCATGCAAATAACTTTGTTTTGAATAAACAGTTAAAAGGCTTATCCCAACGAATATAACTTTGGAACACGTGAGATAATAATCTACTTATAGTCGGCTATCGCTATTTGAGCCCCGCAGAACAAGTTTTGGTGTCCCGACCGAGCGGTTGGTTCGTTCTTTTAGCTGCAGCCGTCAGACGACCTCCTGTCAGGTCCACAGTAGGCTGCTCCCGCCGGTCAGGTCCAGAGTAGGCTGCTCCCGCCGGCCAGGTCTGGGTAGGCTGCTCCCGCCGGCCAGGTCCAGGGTAGGCTGCTCCCGCCGGCCAGGTCCAGGGTAGGCTGCTCCCGCCGGCCAGGTCCAGGGTAGGCTGCTCCCGCCGGCCAGGTCTGGGTAGGCTGCTCCCGCCGGCCAGGTCCAGGGTAGGCTGCTCCCGCCGGCCAGGTCCAGGGTAGGCTGCTCCCGCCGGCCAGGTCTGGGTAGGCTGCTCCCGCCGGCCAGGTCCAGGGCCAGGTCCAGGGTAGGCTGCTCCCCGCCGGGCCAGGGCCGGCCAGGTCTGGGTAGGCTGCTCCCGCCGGCCAGGTCCAGAGTAGGCTGCTCCCGCCGGCCAGGTCCAGTCTGGGGTAGGCTGCTCCCGCCGGCCAGGTTCAGGGTAGGCTGCCCCGCCGGCCAGGTCCAGGTAGGCTGCTCCGCTGGGTAGGCTGCTCCCGCCGGCCAGGTCTGGGTAGGCTGCTCCCGCCGGTCAGGTCCACAGTAGGCTGCTCTCGCCGGCCAGGTCTGGGTAGGCTGCTCCCGCCGGCCAGGTCTGGGTAGGCTGCTCCCGCCGGCCAGGTCCAGGGTAGGCTGCTCCCGCCGGCCAGGTCTGGGTAGGCTGCTCCCGCCGGCCAGGTCTGGGTAGGCTGCTCCCGCCGGCCAGGTCCAGGGTAGGCTGCTCCCGCCGGCCAAGTCCAGAGCTCGGTCGCCCCCACCGGCCCTCACCTCATTACAATGCGACGATTTACGGTGGCCGTTATTACAGGGCACCTCGCCGTCCAACGGCACGCCGTTATCAGAGAGCAAGAGAGCAAGAGAGCAAGAGAGAGCAATAGAGCAAAAGAGAGAGAGAGAGAGCAAGAGAGCAAGAGAGCAAGAGAGCAAGATAGGGCAATAGAGCAAAAGAGAGAGAGAGCAAGGGAGAGAGAGCAAGAGAGAAAGAGAGAGATAGAAAGAGAGAGAGAGAGTAAGAGAGAGAGAGAGCAAGAGTGAGGGATCAAGAGAGAGCAAGAGAGAGCAGGAGGGAGAGCAAGAGAGAAAATGAGCAAGAGAGAGCAAGAGAGAGCAAGAGAGAGCAAGAGCATGAGAGACCAAGAGCAAGAGAGAGCGGGAGCAAGAGAGAGCAGGAGCAAGAGAGAGCAAGAGCAAGAGAGAGCAAGAGTTGGTTGGTTATTGGGGTTTAAGGGCGCATCGACTGCAGAGGTCATGCAGCGCCCATAACATAGTCACTCATATCAGGTTGTAGAACGGAAGTTGGTACTCAATGTGGCATTGTAAAATCCACTGTCGTGATATACAGCACAACCATACGAGTTCTACCACATACCTGTCGTATTAATGGGGCGTATACCTGCTCGTGGCAAGGGAGGGGTTCGTGTTGCAGGGTTGGATGAAAGACATACAAAGGGACGTTGACACGGGGTGGATACTGGAAAGGGAGAGAGGGATGGGCGGTGGGGACTACGCGAGTCCCCGGAAACATCTCCGCGTTTCCACACCCCTTATCGGGGCGGCTGTGTTACCCCGAGGGAGCGCCAATTCCCTGGCCAGCCGGGTAACGAGGCTAACACCACTGCGGGGAAGAGAGCAAGAGCAAGAGCAAGAGAGAGCAAGAGAGGTTGGTTGGTTGGTTATTGGTTTTACGACACATCGACCGTTGTCATGTAGCGTCGCCAATCTCTCGCGCCGATTGGTCGCGGGCGAAGAGTAGCGACAGGTGAGACCCGAACCCACAACCTTTCGATTGTGAGACGAGTAACTTACCCCTAGGCTACTCGTCCCCAGAGAGAGCAAGAGAGAGCGTGCAAGAGAGAGAGAGAGAGAGAGAGAGAGAGAGAGAGAGAGAGAGAGAGAGAGAGAGAGAGAGAGAGAGAGAGAGAGAGAGAGAAGAGAGAGAGAGAGAGAGAGAGAGAGAGAGAGAAGAGAAGAAAGAGAGAGATATATATATATATATATATATATATATATATATATATATATATATATATATATATATATATATATATATATATATATATATATATATATATATATATATATATATATATATATATATATATATATATATATATATATATATATATATATATATATATATATATATATATATATATATATATATATATATATATATATATATATATATATATATATATATATATATATATATATATATATATATATATATATATATATATATATATATATATATATATATATATATATATATATATATATATATATATATATATATATATATATATATATATATATATATATATATATATATATATATATATATATATATATATATATATATATATATATATATATATATAATATATATATATATATATATAGAGAGAGAAGAGAGAGAGAGAGAGAGAGAGAGAGAGAGAGAGAGAGAGAGAGAGAGAGAGAGAGAGAGAGAGAGAGAGAGAGAGAGAGAGAGAGAGAGAGAGAGAGAGAGAGAGAGAGAGAGAGAGAGAGAGAGAGAGAGAGAGAGAGAGAGAGATAGAGCAATAGAGCTGTCGCTTTGTGGATAGGTCTATGTGGTCCGCCGATCTATTACCCAGCTGTGGAGAGGTCTATGCTCCTCCCCCTCCGACGTTCCAGCCGTGGTGTGGATAGTTGGTCTGTGAGGTCCGAGTCACTCGTGCTGTCCCACCCGAGGCCGCTCAGCGTGTTTATTTGCCAATGGAGTGCGAACACTACTCCTGAATATCTTAAGCACGCATTTCATTGGTGTGATCCTCATCGGCGGAGGTGTTCGACTTCAGTTGAGGTCGGGGCTTAACACCTCCGAGTACCACTCGAAAAGAGGTCCTCGGATTTAGAACACTACATTTTGAGCGTCATAATTTTTAGCTTGAAGAACGGCCGTGCGACCGGGATGAATAAACACACTTCAGCTTTGGATTCCAGTCAACCCGTTTTGCCACCTAGGAAGAATACAGTGTGATAGTTATTTTGGCACCACATCCAAAACAAAGGATCCTATGTCGACCTTCGAGAACCAGGCAAGGATTATCATGGAGCGAGCTCATGATTGTCTTCAATTTACTGTTTTTTAGATTGAGGGTGGTAGACAAGGGGTGCTAACATATGCATTAACATACACATGCAAAAATATATGCAGGTTTTTCGTAGTCATACTATTGGCTGTGAATACATGTTAATGCAAAAACAAAATCTTATCAACAAAAGACTTACTTTCGATTCATGCTTCAAGAGTGAATAAGACCTTCAAAGCTGATTTTAATTGCTTAAATTTGACCTAAATTCAACGCAAGAAATACAATGGTGCTAAAATAAATGCAAGAAAGCAGATATTTGTTTACAAACCCGGTTATTTGACCAGTTGATGGTTTCCAGTGTAATTTGACCAAAGGACCAACGATGCTTGACCTTAGCGGACCGCTTGTCCTGAGCTTGGGTCCCTCAATTTCCGGTCATATACTACCCTACTATATACTGTGCCCACTTCTACTCTGTACCATGCCTGACACTCTACCATGTTTGACACTCTACCATGCCTGTCCTGTCTTCTGTCTCAGTATGGCTGCTTGCCATTAAAAAAAAAAATTGCATTGCACAAACACGAAACATTGAAAGCTTAATCCCACAGCACCCCACAGATGTGGGATCATCGGGGGATGTCCGCGATGCGGGGGATGGTGAAGGACGTCTGAAGACGTCCTCCTCATTCTGGCGGACCACTGCTGGACCTCGAGACCGTCGCCGTCCGCTGTCGTTTCCAGCAACATGGTGCATGCTGTGCCTCGTTCCAGGGAGCCGATGGCGACAGCTCAGCGTGGAAATCGGTGCGGCGCGACTGGGCGAGCAGCCGTGGCCGAGCCAAGTCTAGGCGGGACTCGGTAGGTTACCTGGTATAGCGGGTAGCGGTAGGTTACCTGGCGCGAGCAGCCCTGCTGAGCGGGGTCAGCGTGGAGCTCGGTAGAGGTAGGTCGGATGCTCGATGATGAACGTGGCCTTAGTACGACAGCTGGTCAGATGACGCGTCACGACAAGCGAAGAGAAAGATCTAGGGCCGTACTGACAAGGCCACGGAGGAGCACCTGGGACACACAAACAGCCACAGAGGAGCGTCTGGGCCGCACAGACAGGGCCACAGAGGAGCACCTGGGGTCACACAGACAGGACTACAGATGAGCATCTGGGCCACATAGACAGGGCCACAGAGGAGCATCTGGGGTTACACAGACAGGGCCACAGAGGAGCATCTGGGCCACACAAACAGCCACATAGGAGCATCTGGGCCGCACAGACAGGGTTACAGAAGAGCATCTGGAGCTACCTATTGGAGATGGTGGGTGTGGTTCGGGTGACTAGATGTTTAGTACGAAGCGAATCTCTGCCATGCTTATGCAGATGACGCCGGCAGTACAGCCTGCACGAAACGCCTCAAGCACTCCGCGCCGCAGAGATCGCTGCTCTGCGCTTGCTTGCAGCTCCCACTGCAATTATATTTGCGTCCATAGCGAGGCTGCTGTGTGATTTAGAAGCGCACTTTCTCACCAGATACATGTGGTGATCGTAGGATATGTTAGCCCAGGTCATTGCTGTGGCTGTGTGTGACCACCGTGCCCCGCCCGTTCCTGGACAGACTGCCCTTGATCGTGACGTGTGCAGTTCAACATATAGCCGTGCGGTGGTTTCGAGTAACGAAAGGTGGGGTAGCTTCGGACTATTCAAGCTACTCGTCCGTGCGCGCAGCACTGGAGGCAAACTCAGAGTGTTTGCCAGGACGCGGTTTCGACTTATCGAAGAGATCACCCATCATGACGACTGGCATCTGCGTGTGCCTAGTTTTGCTGACCTCGGTGTGGGATTACAGACTGCTGCGGGGCTCTGAACCGCTACGCGCTGTGAAAGCATTGCATGGCTCGGCTTTCCTCAGATCGCCATCAAATTAAAATAATCAGTTCGGAGATCAGCCAGCACAGGGTTGCAGCCGATGGTTTGCATGGCCGTCCCCTTCACAACCAAAAATACACTAGATCAAACAGAACATTTCGATATTTTCACCACGAAAAGAAATTAATTTTCTGTGCCGAAGCGCGCCAAATGCGGCTTGCATTTCGTGCCATTTTTCGTCATTTCCCTTAATAAAGCCCAGGTTGTGCCCTAGATCAACATTCTACCTACTCGGCTAAAAACAACAGCACAATTGCGTCCAACTGTCTCTTTATTCAAGTCTGCACCTTGTCAGGCAAGGTGTACCACCGGTGGGCAAGATTGAAGCATTTGGATTGGGTCAATTCTATCGCCAAACCAGATACACATTTCCACATGCTGGCCGAGGGTATGCGGACAATAGATGGGGTAGCATATGCTGCAATTTTCGGCCTTGCAGCGCAATCCCGTCAGAGTCAAGCATATGAAAAAGTTTCTGAACCACACTCACCCTACCACAAGATTCTACCCAAGACAAGCATACATGGCTTCCGGGCGTGAGGGGGGACGCCATCACGCTCAGAGACATGAAAGTGAACAACAAATACGCGGCCGGATAATCCGCAAGTCCACTCACACACCACTTACACATACACAAGCCTGGACTGGGCTTCTCAAATTTCGCTTATTCATCAGGATACACAAGATACAGGATGGACCATCTATCTGCCAAAGAATAAATAATGGGCTAGGACGAGCTGTTAGAAAGCCCAACCAGCAGACATCGTTCACTTTCGAACGTACCATGTGGTCCCGTTCGGAGTTTGGCATCACATGCCGCGAAGTCCAAGCAAATGGTTGGGCAGCAGCCGTTACTGGGTCCCGGCCGGTCTGCCGTGTACCGCATACAAGATCTCGCGCTGGACCACCTGGGAGAGCCGACAGTTTGCAGTCGCGAGGCGTACCGCACACACCTAATACGAATCCGGGACCCGGGATCCGGGCCCAGGGAATGTGCAAAACCACTTCGAAGTCATACGCCAAAGTTGCATCGTATTCACAATTGTTGTCGACAGCTGCCTCCCCGGTGGCGAAAGGCAAGCAACCGAGCAGACCATCAAACGATATCGCTCCATTGTGTTCCCCAACAACTCGTTGGAAAATCATAAAATCGCCGGCGCTCAGGCGCCCGAGCTCGATTCCACCGCCGGTCGAAACAACAGCTGGCAGTCCGTACAGTCGACGCCCGTTGGCCGCACCCGCCCCTCCGCGGAGCTCACGGCGACCATTAGCCATGAGAGTGCAGCCAAAGCTGATGTAATGGCCGTTCCGCCGCTGGTGCCATGCATCCAAGCGGCGCATCACCACCCGAAAAACGGCATCAGCCACGTCGTAAAGATGGACAAGTGGTCCCAGCCAGTGCAGACCCAAGATGGTGTCGTCAATCCAGGATGTTCTCGTCAGTCTAGGTGATATGACGAGACCTTAGGTCATCCTAGGTAAGGCAACACTAGACTCTAAGTCACCCTAGATGAGGTGACGATACCTTGTGCTCACCATAGGTGTGGTAACGGGACGCTGCCGTTCCAATATGCAGCACGGAAGATGATGAACACCGTACCTCCGGTGTCCTGGCGTGCAGTGACGGCAGTTGGACGTGGCCGCGATGCGCGGGCAGCAGTCCGCCTGTTCGCCAGCACAGAGGGCGGTCTGCTGGCCTGCTCACCCGAAGGACTGTCCGCCTGCTTCCTCGCGGAGAGTGGTCCGCCGGCCGCCTGACTCAGGTAACGGTGCACCTGCTGCTCCACCGAGGAAGCTGTCTGCTGCCCCCTGACAAGGAGAGACCGACCTGCCCCCTTCTCGTGGGAATGTCCGCCTGTTACCTTACCCAGGAAACGATCCGCCAGCATCTTCACAGATGTTCATCTGCTGCCCCCCCCTCAAGGGACTGTCCACCTGCCACTCCCCAGGAGTCCCCCTGCCACTCCCCAGGTGTCCGCCTGCCACTCCCCAGGTGTCCGCCTGCTGCTCCTCAGGTGTCAGTCTGCTACTCCCCAGGTGTCCGCCTGCCACTCACCAGGTGTCCGCCTGCCACTCCTCAGGTGTCCGCCTGCCACTCCCCTGGTGTCCGCCTGCTGCTCCCCAGGTGTCCGCCTGTCACTCCCCATGTGCCAGCCTGCTGCTCCCCAAGTGTCCGCCTGCCACTCCCCAGGTGTCCGCCTGCCACTCCCCAGGTGTCCGCCTGCTGCTCCCCAGGTGTCCGCCTGCCACTTCTCAGGTGTCAGTTTGTTGCTCCCCAGGTGTCCGCCTGTCACTCCCCAGGTGCCAGCCTGCTGCTCCCCAGGTGTCCGCCTGCCACTCCCCAAGTGTCCGCCTGCTGCTCCCCAGGTGTCCGCTTGCTGCTCCCCAGGTGTCCGACTGCCACTCCCCAGGTGTCCACCTGCTGCTCCCCAGGTGTCCGCCTGCTGCTCCCCAGGTGTCCGCCTGCCACTCCTCAGGTGTCAGTCTACCACTCCCCAGGTGTCCGCCTGCTGCTCCCCAGGTGTCCGCCTGCTGCTCCCCAGGTGTCCGCCTGCCACTCCCCAGGTGTCCGCCTGACACTCCCCAGGTGTCCGCCTGCCACTCCCCAGGTGTCCGCCTGCTGCTCCCCAGGTGTCCGCCTGCTGCTCCGCTCAGAGGGTGGTTCGTCTGCTCTGGCCGGTAGTTACCGGTCTGCCCGCGGGCCCGGGAGATGGGAGCGTCCTGTGGAGTGGCCGTAGCCGAGTACCAGGAACTGTAGCGGTCGGCCTGTCCACGGACCACCACACTGGTGCGTGTGGTCCATCTGCGGCAGGTGCGACCCATCTCCTCCGAGCCGCTGCTCAGACACCGACCTTGGCAAACTCGAGGTGTTAACCTGCGGCAGGTGCGACCCATCTCCTCCCAGCCGCTGCTCAGGCACCGACCTTGGCAAACTGGGAGGTGTTAACCTGCGGCAGGTGCGACCCACCTCCTCCCAGCCGCTGCTCAGACACCGACCTTGGCAAACTCGAGGTGTTAACCTGCGGCAGGTGCGACCCATCTCCTCCCAGCCGCTGCTCAGGCACCGACCTACTGGCGCAGGGATGCCTGAGGTGTTAACCTGCGGCAGGTGCGACCCATCTCCTCCCAGCCGCTGCTCAGACACCGACCTTGCAACCTCGAGGTGTTAACCTGCGGCAGGTGCGACCATCTCCTCCCAGCCGCTGCTCGGCACCGACCTTGGCAAACTGGAGGTGTTAACCTGCGGCAGGTGCGACCCATCTCCTCCCGGCACGCCTTGCCTGAGGTTTACCTGCGGCATTCCTCCCAGCCGCTGCTCAGGCACCGACCTTGGCAAACTCGAGGTGTTAACCTGCGGCAGGTGCGACCCATCTCCTCCAGCCGCTGCTCAGCACCGACCTTGAAATGAGGTGTTAACCTGCGCAGGTGCGACATCTCTCCAGCCGCTGCTCAGCAAACTGGGAGGTGTTAACCTGCGGCAGGTGCGACCCACCTCCTCCCAGCCGCTGCTCAGGCACCGACCTTGGCAGACACGAGGTGTTAACCTGCGGCAGGTGCGACCCACCTCCTCCGAGCCGCTGCTCAGACACCGACCTTGGCAGACACGAGGTGTTAACCTGCGGCAGGTGCGACCCATCTCCTCCGAGCCGCTGCTCAGGCACCGACCTTGGCAGACACGAGTTGGGGTGGTGAGCACCACCGCGGGCCTCGGACGTCGGCAGGCCACAGCTGCTGTAGGTTGCTGCTGTAGGGCCGGTTGAGTCATCAAGTAACGCAACACGTCTAATGCCACCGCACAGAACGCCTAGGAATGGGATGTGGCCATTGGAGACGGTGAGAGGTAGCGAGTTTCTCGCAGCGTACGAGCACGTTGACATGGCGTGGCAATATTAGCCGGTGACGAGAATCACCGACCAGCACACGCCATTCAGCAGATGCAGGCGAGCCGCCCGGGCAGAGTGGACGAACGCAACGGGGCTGCACATTGCACGACAAGCAATCAGCCATCTCAGGAGAACAGCAGGTCTTCGCCAGCAAATCATCAAAGTCGATCAGTGCGTATGGAGAAAAAAGGTCACATGCCGAGATGTCCTCTTCGTGTGAAATGCGGAGCCGATATGAGCCACTTCACCTCGCCGACCGGATCCGACAGACCCGACCAGTGGCGGCCGTTTCTGTGGCGCGTCGGCGTGCTTTCCGACCCGAGACCGACCGCCCGCTGCCGGTGTTGTCAGTCTGAGAGCACTGGCAGACAGACAGTACTGTCAGACAACCTGTGGCGGCGCGACACAGCGTGTGGGTCGCCACCGGCGTGTGACCCCACCGGACGCCGACGTGACCCTGCGCTATGTCACCCCAGCGGCGCGACACAGCGTGTGGGTCGCCACCGGCGTGTGACCCCACCGGACGCCGGCGTGACCCTGCGCTATGTCACCCGGGCGGCACGACACAGCGTGTGGGTCGCCACCGGCGTGTGACCCCACCGGACGCCGGCGTGACCCTGCGCTATGTCACCCGGGCGGCACGACACAGCGTGTGGGTCGCCACCGGCGTGTGACCCCACCGGACGCCGACGTGACCCTGCGCTATGTCACCCGGGCGGCACGACACAGCGTGTGGGTCGCCACCGGCGTGTGACCCCACCGGACGCCGACGTGACCCTGCGCTATGTCACCCGGGCAGCGCGACACAGCGTGTGGGTCGCCACCGGCGTGTGACCCCACCGGACGCCGGCGTGACCCTGCGCTATGTCACCCGGGCAGCGCAACACAGCGTGTGGGTCGCCACCGGCGTGTGACCCCACCGGACGCCGACGTGACCCTGCGCTATGTCACCCGGGCGGCACGACACAGCGTGTGGGTCGCCACCGGCGTGTGACCCCACCGGACGCGACGGCCTGCGTATTCCCAGGGGACACGGGTGTGGGTCGCCACCGGCGTGCACCGGACGCCGGCGCGCTATGTCACCGGGCAGCGACGAACAGCGTGGGGTCGCCACCGGCGTGCCCCACCGGACGCCGGCGTGCCCTCCCCTATTTTACCCGGGCAGCGCAACACAGCGTGTGGGTCGCCACCGGCGTGTGACCCCACCGGACGCCGGCGTGACCCTGCGCTATTTCCGGCCCACTCGTCCGTCACCGGCGACCTCGACAGCGCTGGGCCGGCTCCAGCCAGTTGAAGCTGCCACCGGCGGCGGGCGCCAGACGTGCGACGGCCGTCCGAAGCGCACATCAGCACTTGACAACACTTTGGCGCCACATCATAGCTGACTCAGTGGCATAAACAAGCACACGGCGGAACTTTGGCGTATGCTGCGGATGTACCTGCGCGTCCAACTTGGAGATGCCCAACCCCAATATTTTTCATGTTTAACATTTGCTACACCAGTGGACGGTTTATGTTAATATATATCCTTGGAAGAACTACTCGATACAACCTACGCATCCCTAAGAACATCTAAACAACCTCCAACAGTAGGCCGGTTCTTTGAATGATAAATTTCACGTTTTCAGGGAATGCATGCATTTTTTATTTGATGCGCATGACCCGACCCACGCTCCTCAAGCTGCTCCCATTTGCGTTCCGTACCCGTTTTCGCCGTTATTTGAGCATTGTATGAAAGGGCACTGCGGTGGACATTGTAAAGTGCAAATGTATGTCCTGGATGCGGCGAATTGAAAGGCCTAATGCACGTTCAGGTGCCAGGAGTGCATTCTGGGTAAACCTTGAGTGACAACTGTGGTTACAGAAAAACCAACCGAGACGGGCCACAACAGGGAATACGCCACTTTTGAGCAGTGCTTCATGCGAGACAATAGGATATTCTTAGTTTGACGGTGTAATGCTATCCTTCGTCAATTCCGCCCGTAATCCAGCCTTCAGTTTGTGAGGAAACATGACAATTCATATTATATTGCACTAATATTACAATATTTTATACACGCCTGTGTATAACATTATTATTACTTTTGTTCTTATTATTCGAATTATGATTATTATTCGGACAAAAGACTCGGATGCTTCTCAGCTTCCAAAAGCGAGCTAGAGCTTTTCAAGGAGTGAGTGGCAGCAGATACGCGCCGAGGGTGGAAAAACTGTCACCTTGCCTAGTCGCGAAGACGACGTGTACTTGCTATGCAATTGTTTCGATCTTCCACAGGGATGTATTTAACCATGCCACTTAGTGCCCTGCAAAGTCTTCGTTTGTGTCCTCGGGTGAGTCTTCTAGGGTACAAGTGGCGATCTCCAGCAAGTGCCAAAAACCAGGAGTGATGTTAGTTTTTGTTTTAAAAAACCGCAGTATATAGACATATATTTTGTGTGTGTGTGTGTGTGTGTAGTATATATATATATATATATATATATATATATATATATATATATATTTATATATATATATATATATGTGTGTGTGTGTGTGTGTGTGTGTGTGTGTATGCGAGTAGTTTGGTAGCAAATTATTTGGTATACTTGTTTCGTTGAATATGACTGCGAGTTCAGCGTCGGTGATCTTACTGCTTGCCGATTCAATTGATCGTGTTATTTTCCGTCTGCTTGTGTAGTATATCGCTGTAGTTCATGATGCTCAAGATCACAGATCAAGTATGGTGGAAGAAATATACGTATCTTATTTTTCTCTTTGATGAATGTTACCAGTGATGCCGCGGTCGATACGCCAAAATGAACGGAGTTTGTTTATAATTTGTTGTTCGCATACCGGGTCAGAGTGGCAATTTCTTCACCCTGCGAAGCACATGCTCCACGTGTTTGTGACCTCGCCGACCACACAACAGCGCCCCTTTTTCCCCGATCCTCCACCGTCTTTTTACATGTTTCGGCTAGTGCACATCAGATAGTGCTTGTCACACTTTTCTTCAGTGCCTTACAGGTCTTCAAGTTCCCGCGGTAGTCATTTGTCTTCAGGTGACTTCAGGAAAAAGGCAAGCGGTTTAGGTCAGGGACTTTGACCGGCCACTTGTATTCGTACTTCCCTGAGACAAACCTGTGTCCAAATTGCTCCTGGATAAGGTGGAAGGTTTCTTCATCTGTGAGTCATTGCACCATCTTGTGCGCGCCATTTTTGGCTGGCGGTGACGCAGTGATGGTGACGCAGTGATGGTGACGCAGTAATGGTGACGCAGTGATGGTGACGCGGTGATGGTGACGCGGTGATGGTGACGCGGTGATGGTGACGCGGTGATGGTGACGCGGTGATGGTGACGCGGTGACGGTGACGCGGTGACGGTGACGGTGACGGTGACGGTGACGGTGACGGTGACGGTGACGGTGACGGTGACGGTGACGGTGACGGTGACGGTGACGGTGACGGTGACGGTGACATTGTGACGGTGACGCTGTGACGGTGACGCTGTGACGGTGACGCGGTGATGGTGACGCGGTGATGGTGACGGTGACGGTATCAACAGAGCGGCGCCAAACGCAGACTGAACACTTCCGGAACACCCGGCAGTCACCGTCTGTGTGACTGTGCGGAGGTCTCTATTGGGCCGCGTCTGATGCAGAAGCGGCCCAGTATCGGTTGCTTTGTGCGTTGATGGTACCATTAAAATACACGTGCACTTTTTCGGTACGCGAAATGTTGTATTGGAAGTAATCAGAGGTGTCGCGTTGGGCGATAAACCATTCGCGGAAGGCGATCTATATATATATATATATAATATACACATACATAACTATGTATATAATATAAAAATATATATATATATATATATAATATATATATATAAATATATATATATAATATATATATATATATATATATATATATATATATATATATATATATATATATATATATATATATATATATATTGGTGTGTGTGTGTGTATGTGTATTGTGTGTGTTTGTGTATTGTGTGTGTATATGTGTGTATATGTGTGTTTGTGTGTGTATGTGTGTGTGTGTACGTGTGTGTGTGTGTGTGTGTGTTTGTGTGTGTTCGCGCAATGTGAAGCTCTGACTTCAGTCTCGGTAAGACCATGTTCACCGTCGCTGCGTCGACCGCCAAGAACGGGACAGGCGTTGGCAGCGGCGCTAGGCCTCTGACGTCAGCAGGGGTTATAACAGCGCCGCAGCGCGTCATCTCACCAACAGCGGCGGCGGGCCCCATTTCCCTGCAGTCACCAGTCGCGCTCCATCTGGTGGCGTCAGCCAGCCGCCCGCTCCTCGCACCAGTCGCCACCCACGCCGGGGCTGGCATGGCTAGTGATCCCCCCTCCCCCTTTGGATGGCGTCTAGACTGGCGGCGATGGGCCCGCCGCCGCTGCCACTATCGAGGCGAGCGCGAGCTGCCCCTGACAAAAAGGCGCCGCCGGTCTGTATTTAGCGCACCAGAATGACAGTTGGTGAGAGACGTGCCCTATTTTCGGCAGCGTCAGCCCTCCAATCTCCGATGGCTCGTTCTCTGCTACGGCGAAAGGGCAGACCAAACCGAAGGTACGGTCGAATGAAGCCAGCCCTTGACCTTCTCAGCAGCACCTGTGGCCGCAGACCTTCACCTGGCCAGGCTTGACTTCATCAGTTTAGCTGACCTTCACTCGACGTTTTCCGGGAGGTCTCAAAGAACTCCAGTTTCCTCACGGTCGTGGGAAACGGTAGCTCCCGAGTGCAAATGAGACTCGTAAGTTATTGTGCCATATTCGTGTTCTTTTTTATGAAATAACTCCTGACACTTTCGGGACATCGCTGTGGAATTGTCCGTGCCTTCCAAACATGGGTGCCCATTGTATCACATTATGTGATTGTACATACAGACTATTACGGTTCAGGATCTAAGACAGATCAAACTCCGGTCATGACTAGGTCAGGAAGTTTTCATTAATTAAACCCGCTAGTATGTCATGAGGAACCCTGCCCGCTTCGTTCAACAAGTGGCATATCGCTCATTTGAAACGTCTGTAATATTATTTGCATCAGCGAAGGTTCTTCACCACAAATGTCACTTTTCGTGATGGGAAACAAATCAATGCAATTTAGCGAGCTATGGCATGGGCGAAAATGTCAGCTATTTTCAGAAGAAAGCTAAAATGACAAATTTAACTAGCTGTTTCTTCAACCTCGATCTAGATCGCAAATTCAAATATATATGTACAATTCAAATTTATAGTCTACTTCCTTCACGTATACGGTTCACATCTGGGAAATGTACTCTACTTCCAAAACGCACTAAATCTACCAGTAAAGGAGGCGTAGAAAAACACGTCGTTCCACTTGAAACAACAGAAATCAACGTTTGCTTATAGACGTAAAAGAAACAGACTTATGCTTCTGATGCTCCATGAGCAAAGCGTTCTAACTGTGTTTGTATTTTATTCTAGATGATGTAAATCGGTAGATTATATGGGGGTCCTTTCAAGGTCATCCCAGTCACGGCGAAGGTGGAATTGTTGGCCGACTGGGCGATGGTTAGTGCTGGATCTCCCAACTGGAGCATAACAGGCCGCCTGCCTCTTACGGTTAACCCTATGTGAAGCACTGAATGACATAACGGGTAAAAAAGCAACAGTCGGAGAAAGCTCCAAAGCAAGAGATCCAGCGACGCGATCGCCGTGGAAAACGAGATCAGACCGCCCGTGTTGGGAGGCAAGCTTCCGCGTGCGGTGGAGAGCGCAGACGACTGCCTACGCCTCGCTTTGTCCAGCCACGTGAAAGCCAGCTGGCGGAGAGTGAAAGCGGATGCGGATGGCCGAGAGAGCCATGCCGACGAGTGTCCCGGTAAACAAAACACGGCTTGGTGTCCATGAACATATGAAAGAATTGATAGCACGGATCATGGAATATGAACGGACACAACCAGTGTTAATTGCAATGTTTGCACAAAAATAAAACAGTTTTTATGTGTGCGTGTCATAAAATTACCTTCTAACTGGACATGCATGGTAAAACTTCTCATACCTCCTTGAAATTTCCAGCTAGTGGCGACCGTAATATCAGCTATGCATGCATATATATATATATATATATATATATATATATATATATATATATATATATATATATATGAATAATACAATGTACATAGTCACAGTTGCCTGCGGACTGTGACAGTCATGTGGAGAGTGACGTAGTCACAAGGACCGTGACATAGTCACACGGACCGCAACATAGCCACACGCACCGTGACATAGCCATAAACAACGCATTTCAACATATATATCGTAACCGGGTCACAAGGACCGTGACCGAGCTCTACAAATCTTGGTCTAGCCACATGAACCGTGGTCGGCACATCATAATCGTATTCGAGTCACAAAACCATGACATAATCAATAAAAGCAGTAGCGCAGCAGCCATAGAGCCGTGGACGAGCCATGCCAAACATGGCGTGACGCACTTAGCCAGATCAGATCTTCCTTTCACCTGCCGTTGTTTCTTAAATCAATTTTATCGTCAACAATCCAAAGGCACTCGGCCACGGCTCGGAAGTGACCTGCAGCTGGGGACAGACCGTGCCCAGCAGCTGCCTGCTGGTCACGGCGCGGAAGTGACCGGCAGCTGTGGACAGACAGTGACCAGCAGCTGCCTGCTGGTCACGGCGCGGTAATGGCCGGCAGCCTGGGACAGGTTGCAGCCCAGCAGCTAGCTGCTGGCCACGGCGCGGTAGTGACCGGCAGCTGGGAATAGGCTGCAGCTGGCAGCTACAGCAGCCACGGAGTCCACTCGCTGGACGTGGCCAGACCAAGCATGCAAGCCGCAACGGCCTTTCGGATCAGCTATTGTTTCGGCACCCGACAGCAGGGGCGGCTGTGATAGGCCTGTCAAGTGGCACGCGAAGCGCCGCCAGCCGCCAGCTGACAGCACACTGGAAAATACATCCACTGCACTCGGAGGGCAGAGAAAAGCCAACCGATCAACATCGGATCTGTTGTCGAACAAAGTACACAAATCACGTTGCGTTGAATTGGGTGGTCTTTTAGTAAACATAGCATTGTTATATGTAAGCTTGTTGCAAAATGTATGAGCTGATAGAGACCGTTATGAACTATGCAACAAGAAAAAGGTTTATGGAAATAAGCTTCGCGAAAAAGTTGTAGGATAGAGTATGATGCACACGTCAAAGCCCTTGCATTACACAGATGAAGAGTTTATACCAGTGGAATCAGCTACCCAGGGATAACCGATATTGTAGTGGCCCGTCCAAATGCAGACCCGAGGATCCCAAATCGAAAAGTGAAGCCAATTGGCCAGTTCTTTGAAAACAATTTTGGGCTGCTGCTACCACATGTTTGCCAGTGAGCGTGGTTTCTTCCGAAGATTAAGATGTCCACTTTTTGTTCTCAGTGTAAAACATTGTATGCGATTCTTGCATGATGACGTTCACAAACATTGGCAGGACTGAAACCTCTTCACATGAGTATTTAATTGGTTTTGTCATCTGAAGTCTGAATTGCGTCTAAAGTATGTTGTCGTAATTTGACTTCGCATGATAAATAACTGGACGGTTTGGGTGTTCCCAACAGCATTGTGACATCTTCAGGAATGTTTTGTTTCCTTGCGAACGGATGAAGGATGGCATGATATTCGAATTAGGTATGTGATTTTGGGAGCATGAAGGAACGCTGGAAATGAATGTTCCTGTCAATGGTTCTAAGATTTTTTTTCGGCATTGCCATGCCGTATTTCAGCAATAATATTTCTGATATATTTTGGTGTTGGCATTATGTCATTTATTTGTCAGGACATCGAAAGTCCGCTGATTACTCGTTTCGCCTTTGAACTGGCCCATCCTAGTTCGCCAAGTCTCAATTTGTGTCCCGTTGTTCCGAATAGAATCACTTAGTCACTCGACTTGCTGCTCTGCGTTGAAATATTTATCGTTTCTGTTCGCCATACATAGTCAGGCGTCTGTCAAACATGGTCTCACACCAGCAAAAATGTGGTGGTGTGTAAATGTAGTCGTTATTATGTAATTTTTTAAAGTCCGGATCCACGTCTCACGGGGTTGTTGGAAAGAAAATTCAGACTTAGGTACTTGATAAGTATGCGGACGAATTCGCAATCACAACAGTAATTACCAAGAAAAATGACGTTGCTGTTGTAGACATGATTAAGGGTTCGAATACATAACGTGACATACGTCTGGTCTTGCGCTGGCACTGACGTCACATAAGCCTGTCTTGTTTTGCAATGGTACTGACGTCATCATACGCCTTGCCTTGAGCTGGTACTAACGTGGTATGAGTCTGTCTTATTTTGCAATGATACTGACGTCATCATACGCCTTACCTTGAGCTGGTACTGGCGTGGCATGGGTGTGTCTTGCTTCGCACTGGTACTGATGTGGCATGGGTGTGTCTTGCTTCGCACTGGCACTGACGTGGCATGAGCGTATCTGTAGTTTTTCTCACTACAACCGTCTTTTCCGGATCGTATTTTCAACATGAAAAATACTCTATCACATCCAACCCTTCGAATATTCCCATTTGTCGGGAAACGCTTCGTTCCTACTAAACATCTGATGACACCTATGCTTCTTATGCCACTTTTTCCGCCCGGTCAGTTCAGTTGACAGAACGCTGCCCTGCAGAGGTCTCCTCGTCTTGGCACAACGGGTCGAGTCGCTCGCCGCGCTCTCTCACCCCCGACTGGTACGGCCGACCGGGAACTGGCCAGGCAAGGTCGGGCGCTCGGGGACCAGGTGGCCGCGCTCGACCGTGTGGTCACGCTGAACTCCTGGTCAAGATCGTGCCATGGAACCGGAATTTCCCGATCGGCAGGTGGGTTCAGGGTCAATGCAGCAAGTTTGCCTTTAGCATTGGCTCTGATTGCGGAAATCGCCAGTAACAACCATTCGTAGGATGTAGGATATATATATATATATATATACATATACATATATATATATATATATATATATATATATATATATATATATATATATATATATATATATATATATATAGGAACACAAACAATCAAAACAAGCACTGCGAGGGAAATCAATTCAAAGTCCACGCCAAACTCGTCTTTCATGGTCCGACGCAGATATTTGTTTGCTGTCCACCTGCTTTCAAGCAGTTAAAATACAACAGATGGCAGCGTGGTACCATCAAAGAAAAACACAGCAATGCGTGATCACCACGGAAGCTTGAACACATTACATTCTCTGTCAGCGCAGAGCCATCCATCTGCAGTTTTCGGCCCGGTCGCCTAGTTTGCACACCGCTCTGATCGCCTCCTCTGATTCTATGAGATCTGCAAAGTCTCCCACAGCTCTCCTTAGACAGTCTGGCGTGACGACAGCAGCCATTCTGAGCTCTGTAATGGTCACAGACCAGAACGAACGGTCTAACAATGGCGACTCGGGACTCTCAGAGGGCCACGGGTTACGGCGAGCCAGCTGATGGCCCACGCCAAGCCAACCGTGGACGGCTGCCGTGGTGTGCACGGAAGTGTCGTCCTGCTGGAACCGGTACCCGCCACCCCCCCTCCGTCCGGTGACCCACGCGTGCACTTTGGGCCACATCACCGCTCTCAGAACATCAGAGACATGCCCGACCATGCTCGGCTGTTTGGGACTGAACCGGAGAAAGGGGAACCATCCTTCAATAATTGCTGCCCAACACGTGTTTCGCACCGCACTTGCCTTCGCCGTTCATTTCGACGGTCGAGTTGGACGGAGCGCAGCATAATTAATTTATCCGTCGGATAGATGAGAGAGGGGGATCATACACCAGAGGAACGCCACGGCCGCACCTGGTTCTGAATCGAGCTATTCCTGCGCACCGGGCACTTAATGAAATTGCAGCTCGGTATTTGTCGCGGTGACTGAAGTCGTCTGAAGTGCGGACATCTTTGAAGTGCGCACGAAACTTTCCTCGGGCAGAGGGAATGTTTCTTGCTGCACCATAAACTCCAGAACGGCCCGGGCCACCTGGCAAATGGACATGTTGACTTTTGAACTTCATTACCTAATGACTACCTATGAGTAATACTGCAAGAAAAAATAAGTGCCCGTGCCCAATAATTGTCAACATTTCACAATCATAATGCCATCCAGCGATGCATGTAAACACCACCCATGCGTCTCGCGGAGCTGCAGCTGAGCGACTGTGCCGGAACCCCTGTCAATAAATCGCAAGTTCTGGCACGCCAAGTTTCTCTCGTCTCTTGGAATACGGAAGACAGGCCACGAAGCAGCTAGGGTCACATTCGGCTGCTAGGGAACTAACACATCACGTATGTTAACACACGATTGTAGTGATACCGAAGAGACGAAGGCGGTGCTTTGTTCGGCCTTTAATGATGCATCATTTAGGCGCAGTAGCTAAGTGAAAGCTTCACCAAGATGAAACATTGGGCAGACGTTACAGAGCCATTGTGTCGATGGTCAGACAACGTCGCAAGAACGTCGCTACAAAGTCGTGAGACCATCAGCGAGACCCTGGGAAAACGTCACTGCAGCTTTGTGAGAATGCCGCCAGGACATCGTGATGCTTTTGTGATTTACGACATTGACAACTTCACATGACTGCAACAAAAACGTCATCGCAACGCTCAGGAAACGTTGCGTGAACGACAGATGAAACGTTGCGCCGACTTTCTTCGTCAGTCTACAAAGTTGCGTTCCAATAGCATTGCATGGCAACGCTATGAGAAACAAAGTAGAGTGTTCCAGCAAGGTTGCAAAAACATATAAATCCTAGCTGGAACCGGTCAGTCGGCGGCTTTATTTCCATGCAGCGGCAACCGCGGAATTTGAAGTTTCTGAATCTTGTCTGTGGAAAATCCACATTCGAGCTGCCCTTCGAGTTTCTCAGAAACACCCATTGAGGTCTGCAATCAGCTTATGGTGTGACGGAAAATGTAAGAGCTCTGGCAATAAAAGGAAGACTACGTTTGAAGTGCAGACGAGCTGAAACCAAGGGGAGACGGATAGATTATGAACAGAAGCAATTCAAGCGTTTTTTTTTAAATGAATCTGTCGAATTGGACGCTGCTTTGTCACTCCGCTTTATATATGTAGTGCGAAAAAAGAAGTTATTTTTAAGGTGTCCAAAGGCCACCAGCGCACAGACGAACGAACACTGCTGCACATGCCGCACAGATATGCAATATGCTACCGCACGACACACTGGAGTTCGGAACTATTAGCATGCCAGAACACCTGTTGCACTCGAGTGAAGCACTTACCATTGAATGGCTCTCACTGGCGCCGCCACTTTGCCGCTGCCCTGCGGCGGGACCAATCCGGGGCGCTGCTCGACGCGCTGGGGATGGCCGCCGTGACGTCCTTGCGGCCCGGCTGCCGACCACCTTCAGACACTCGCCAGCTGACCCTGCGACACCGCGGGCTCCCACCGACGGCAGCAGGCGGTCCCCGCCGAGCCGGAGGACACCACCAGGAGGACGACTGGCGCCACAACCTCCCGCCGACCCTGCCAACACCACCTCGCCGGCCGTCGCCTGGACACTGCCGCCCGCCCCGCCGCCCGCCCCGCCGCCGGCGCCCCTCGGTGACCGCACACGACGGCGGCCGCAGGATCGCGACGTCTCCGCCACCTGTCGGCTGATACAGAAGCAAAGCTATCAGTTGATGACACCGGGCCGAAGTAGCGTGGGACGACTGCGAAGTGGGCAGAATACGGTAGGGAAGGCAGGGGCGAACCAGTGGCGTAGCCAAGGGAGAGGGGCGACGAGGCAGCCTCCCCCTGAAGGGACCGAGGGGCCTTCAAGGCCACTCAAAGCGTATGTGTATTGGGCCCGCAAAGACCCCCTAGGCCGACGTGAAGGGACCCTGGAAAACGCGAAGGGCATCTGGACCGACGAAAGGAGCCTAGGCTGACGAGAAGGGTCCAGGTCGACGAAGAGGGTCCGAGCCAACGGAGGGTGTACAGAGGAAGATGTCTATGTCCTTTGGCTAGGCTAACATGAAGGGTTTGTAGATCGATGGAGGGCCCCGAATAGTTGGAAGGCTCCCTGGGTTGACTGAGAGGGCCCGAACCGATATGAAGGGTCCCTGGGCTGTCGGCGGAATCAGAGCTGAGAAATGAACCCTGACCTGATGGATAGGGTCAAAGCATTTGACAAGGGGGCTCCGGTTTGCCGGAGAATGCCCTGGATCGTCAAAGAGGGACGGGAGAGTCCCGACACGACGGGAGTGTCTCGGGAAGATGTTGAGGGCCCTTGACTGGGTTGACCCAAAGAGCTTCTATATTGATGGAGGAGCCCGGGGTCATTTGAATGGCCCCAAGACTGACGGATAGGGCCCCGGTCCAGTATGATGGTCCCCGGGTTGATGGCGGGGTCCAAAGATGGAGAGAAGTCGAAGCAGTGGATGGTTGCTGTGAAGAGGAAGGAGCTACAGTGGAGAAGTTGGCAAGTGAAAACTACTTATGTAGTCAACACTTCAAGGTAAGCGACTTCAATGCATATGGGCCAAGGGAAAGGTTCAATGAGGATGTGCTCCCATCTGTGTTTGAAGGGTTTCTACAACACCTGCAGCCAAAAAAAAAAGAAGAAGAGAAGAATTCCATTAACAAGAGGCGCTGAAGCACCTTAAAAGCGAAGCAAGTGACTGTTTCTGAACGTAGCTACTGCTCTGGCATCATGACATATAAATAATTCAAGAAGGAGATTGGACTTAGCACTCACACTTCCGGCGATCCGCCCCAACTTCGCATGTCCGGTGGGGCAGATGTCTGCCCCCATAAGATCTCCAGAACTACGCTAGCTAGCGACAAACGAAAAACGGCGTTGGATAGCTGGTGACAGGCTCTATCGAAATTGTTTCGGTCATTTTTTTTCGCTCAGGTCAATATTCAGTTCACTGGGCCATCATAGGTCAAATTCGACCAGGTCGGGTGGGACTATCAATTATTGCCACATATCTGAGGACCTGTAACATATAAAAACAAACGGCGAACGCTATTCGACAGTCCTTGAAATGTGCTATCGACAATAGGCTGTGTGATTTAAGCACAACGAGCACAAGGACGGTAATTTCAGCCTTCTAGCTCAATGCAGTGCGATATAATGTGCAGAAATGTGTCGTGATCTCAAGTGACCACACATGATCTTAATGAGGTCACTGAGCAAAAACGTCAGCAGTAACATTAAGCATAGCTTCCAACTATATGCCACAACAGTTGTGAGATCATTCCAAGAGCAAATATTTAACCAGGAAACATTTGTACATTTTACCATAGCCCTATAATGAGGAAGCCACGGCCGCGACCTGACCTAAGGTCAATGCTACGAAGAACACCGATATACATATTATGTTCCCTGATGAGATCATGACGTGTTGTACGTTTGAAATAAATCGCCCAATTATTGTGGAAGTTATGCCACCTAGAACTACGAGTATAGTTGGGTCACTTCGCCTGACCTGGACCTGACCTAACACGACCCAGGGTTAAAAATGCATGAGGATATGCGGGAAAGACTACTGAACAGCTATGCGAGGTTTTGCCTTGCTAACTCGATTAGTATGGCGGCAAATTATGAAAAACCGCAGGGGGCAGACATCTGCTCCCCCCGGACGTGCGCGTGTTAAGACGAAACTGAGGCACGTCAGGTATGCTAAAACAAATGTTTGAGGTAAAGGCTGGATAGGAGGGATGCAAGGTTCGCATCGCCTTCAGCAGAATTGGAAACTATCAAGAGCATGAAATAACGACGAATCGTCGTGTTTTTGTTGTGGTGTGATTGTGTAAGCTTTCACATGACAATGTGATGCAGTTGTGAAGTTGAACTTCTTATCATATAGTGTCACTGATCTATTACTGAGTGTTCTGGAAATATACAGTTACCCTCGTTTTCAAGACATACCGAATTGTTTGGTAGTGAAACATTGAACGCGTTGGCCAAAGCAAGTTCATCTTGCCACACCAGGGCCTTTGCTTGTTCCTCTGTGACGAGCTTTATAATATTAATTGATGCTAGCACCTATCTACATAAGCCATGCGAGGAAGAAACACATCATCTATTCCCCATTAAGCTTGTAATCCGACCTGCCGCGTCCCTGCCGCTCATCACTTTGCATAGACGGATGCAGATGGCACGGTGTACATGTGTCCGCTGATGCGCTCATGGCAAGATAGTGCCCATCTCACCGGGAAAAGTGACCCTCCAGGGAGACTCGATTTCACCCTTTCTAATTTGTCAGGTAAAGGGGGCCCTCGAGACGAAAATGTGTCCGTTATAATTATTGAGTACATTCTCTTGCATTTTCAGCCAAAATATCCCTTCCAAGACACGTGAGTACGGCTCAGTCGAAATTTTCAGCCGAGAGCGCCCTTGTGGGCTTGTCCAGTGCCTACAGACATGCCCGCTCATTGGCTGCAATGGTTTCTCCAGGATTTTGCATGAAAACTCCTGGACCTGCGCCTGTCCGGTTTGAAAGGGACCAAGACTGGTATAAACTAAAGAGGAAGTCCTGACCGTCAACTCGTGCCCTGCAGGATGGTCGTGCAAGAGACGGATTCAGGGACCCCAATTAAATTTGGAACCCGTGTCCCTCCGGGAAGGCTCGAGTGCTCATCCTCATGTTTTTCAACCAGAAGCACCCTTTCAGTGTGGTCAAGTGCATGCCCCTCCACGCTAAACGGATTTTCTGCCGAAGGCGCCCCTCCAAGCATTTTCGCAGTGTGCACCTATTAAAAAATGACGCCTCCGAACATGTACCCCTTCCCATGACAATTTCTGGATTCGTCCCCGATTAGAATATGTGATGTACACACGGTACACATACACTGGCGGGCGGCGAGTCGGCCGTCTAGTTATACATGCATAGAGGTCAATGGATAGGGCGCCACCCACTGATATGGGCCGTCCATCAGTGGATCGGGCCCATACAGTAGCGTGTTTCCTGTTCAGTAGGGTCCCAGCTGCTCACTGGACGGGTGGCCCACACTGGATGGGGTACTCTATCAGACGAAGGGTCGATCACCGGATGGGATGTCCCTACAGTGGCAAAGCTATAATTTCGAGTCCTGTTAGTGACGAGTACTAAAGTGCAAAAGTGGCGAGAACTAATAGTGGCGAATACTGAAGTGGTGGGTGCTAAGGTGTGACTGGTCAAGTTGTCATGGAGCAGCTGTATTATAGGGTAAATGCTACTTTTTGGCATGGCATGTTATGAGTTTCCAATAAGGAGTGCCCTAAGTTATTAACATTGGCCATCGCTCACCCGACGGATGCCATGGGATTGGACAACGTGTGAGGTGATTGCACGATTCCAGGATACCTTGATATGTTGTTGGTCCGTGGCTTGCGGATCTCATTTCACCTGATCCCAGGCGAGTAATAAACTCACTGCGGCATTTGTCAGGCCGGGCATATGTGCCAGGTGCGCACCTGGAAGATCAGAGTAGCTATGTATGCGGCCTGCGCCGTGAGTGAAGCTATGTATGTGAGCTGTACCGTAAGTGAAGCTATGCCTTTGACCTGTGCCGTGAATGAAGCTATGTCTGTGACCTATGCCGTGGGTGGTATGTGACCTGCATTGCGAGTGAAACTTAGACACTCGCCGGAAATCGCTCACAAAGGAAAACTGTGTGCTGGTCGATGATCTGTTGTTGGGTTAAACAAGGACATATTCCCCATCGCTCACCCTTTTAGAAGAAACTAAGTGTAATCTGCACGATATCAGTTATTTACAATATTGTTGATCTTCAAACATCAATTGCGGTAAGACGCGCCAACTCAGGGAATGTTCCACCCGCTTTGAAACCACTAAAAATTGTAAGCATCCACTATATATTAACCGCGTTTAGAGCAAATTTGTGTTGTTGTTGTTGTGGTTTTACGAATGGCTGTGCCTGGATATACACGAAGAACAAGTAACTTTCGATTGTTTTTTAATAAATAATTTAGGAAAGGTCATGATAGGATAATGAGGAATTTAACCCTTTTCCAGATTCCTGGGTAAGCTAATGGTCTGACGGGCCCATGCTTAGGATCAATCACGATGCCTCGTAACGAGCCACACGTTGCTCTGTCTTCATTTCTCCAGCTTGCTTAGTTCGGCGCCGCCAGTGTCTCTTCCATGTAAACTGTTCTTCAAAAACCTCCCAGAGCGATATTTAACTTGCCATTGCCATAACATTGCATCACACCAGCGTTGGAACAGCTCAGCGCTGCCGTTCACGTACGCATGCGTCATCATGCGCTAACATGCGCTAACGTGCGTCAACAACGTACACATGCGATACATGATCCACACATCCATGCACACACATACACACATACACACACGCACACACACACACACACACGCACACACATGCACATACACACATACACATACACATGCACACATAACCACCCACACCCACACACATGGCTGGGTTGTGCTGATGGGGAAGAGTGCCAAAGCAGCCATCTGGCTGACATTCTTAGTCCATCAGGCAACTTTTCCTCAGGGATTCCCACAACTCCTCGGAGCTGAATACATCTCAGCCTGTGGCGGCTGTGTCAGGCCAACTGTGATAACCGCGGCTGCAGAGGAGATGCCCTGGCGCAGTGCTGGACCTGGCACGCCAGAACTTGGCTGACACGGTCAGCACGCCTCCAGTCAGCCAGACAATGAGCTGGAAGCCAATGCTGGCGGGGAGCAGCGCTGAGCCCAATAATATGGTGAAGGTGGATAGAGAACGGCGCATATTGAGGTGTAGTGTTCAGTTGGGCCCTATTTTGTGAGCGCTTCACAGTGCGTTTCAAGGAGAAGTAAAGCCAGATATGGCTGCAGGGGAGGGACATTGAAGGCGTGTGACTCCCATATAAATGTGGCATCTCTCAAGTCTGGAAAGGTGTCGTTTCAGAAAGGCTCGAGGGATTCTGCCCCACGCTCGAAAGAATGTTCAGCCGAAAACGGCCATTTCAGATCAACGGGTTCTCTTCGGGACAGAACGGCGTCCTATAATCATGTTGGAGTGACCGACCTGGCCCATCTCCCAATGAACTACTTTTTTTCCGCCGAAGGCGTCTCTCCGAGGAAATGTGCCCAACCCGCATGGGAACTCCTCAGGGATCCGTCCCTGAGTAGGGTTTTGGAGTGGAAATGACGAAGATAAAACTAGACACTGTGAAAAAAAAGATGAGATGTACCCTGAGCGAATGAATTTGGACTCGAAACGCTGTAGCAAAGCAGACCGGTTAAACAAAAACGAGGCTGTGGTGCCGGACCGAGCCACTCAGGTAACATTTTCAGGCCGCCGGTTCACTCAGGTAACATTTTCAGGCCGCCGGTTCACTCAGGTAACATTTTCAGGCCGCCGGGCCACTCAGGTGACATTTTCAGGCAGCCTGTTCATTCAGGTGACATTTTCAGGTCGCCGGGCCACTCAGGTGACATTTTCAGGCAGCCGGTTCACTCAGGTGACATTTTCAGGTCGCCGGGCCACTCAGGTGACATTTTCAGGCAGCCTGTTCACTCAGGTGACATTTTCAGGTCGCCGGGCCACTCAGGTGACATTTTCAGGCAGCCTGTTCACTCAGGTGACATTTTCAGGTCGCCGGTTCACTCAGGTGACATTTTTAGGTCGCCGGGCAACTCAGGTGACATTTTTCCCATTTGTACGCGAATATTTCCTCTCTCGCAACAAATACAATGTATACAGTGCAATGATATGATGCGCATTCATGCACTTATGGAGTGTCAACTTAAGTTAGTTTACTCTCAAAGAACGGACCATTAGTATCGGAGATACACTCATATTTAGCCAGCAACTATGTACTCTACAAAGGCGCTATCATGTCGTCTGCCTCACGGCGATCGTTCACGACCAACTCCGAGGTTTAGAGGGCTATTTTTGTCCGCGGCGCAGTTTGCAGGGTTGAGCGGTCTCACCGGGACTGGTGCATCGCTTCGATAATCATGAGCTGCACCACCAGAGGTGGATCGGAGTCGGCATCAGGTGTGACTCGATGTAGGTGTCAGATATGACTCTGTGTCGGTGTCAGGTGTTGATCAGGCCTCAGGGGTAGCTCGGAGTCAGCCGTTGATGCTACTGAGGTGTCGACCTTGATGTAGCCTCGAAGTGACACTCTTGTGGGGTCGACTTTGTGGTGACACCATCGTGGGATTGACCTGACAGTGGCACTGGCCGAGGTCGATCCGGCAGTCGCGCCATGGGATCGAACTGGTAGTGACGCCGTGGGGTAGACCTGACAGTGACGTCTTGAGGTCGACCCGGCAGTAACGCCGTGGGCACAGACCTGGCAGTGACGATGTGATGCTGACCCAGCAGTGACGCCGTCAACGGGTCTGAGTGACCCGGCAGTGACGCCGTCAGCGGGTCTGAGTGACCCGGCAAGGACGCCGTCAGCGGGTCCGAGTGACCCGGCAGTGACGCCGTCAGCAGGTCCGAGTGACCCGGCAGTGACGCCGTCAGCGGGTCTGAGTGACCCGGCAGTGACGCCGTCAGCGGGTCTGAGTGACCCGGCAAGGACGCCGTCAGCGGGTCCGAGTGACCCGGCAGTGACGCCGTCAGCGGGTCCGAGTGACCCGGCAGTGACGCCGTCAGCAGGTCCGAGTGACCCGGCAGTGACGCCGTCAGCGGGTCTGATGACCCGGCAGTGACGCCGTCAGCGGGTCTGAGTGACCCGGCAAGGACGCCGTCAGCGGGTCCGAGTGACCCGGCAGTGACGCCGTCAGCGGGTCCGAGTGACCCGGCAGTGACGCCGTCAGCAGGTCTGAGTGACCCGGCAGTCACGCCGTCAGCAGGTCCGAGTGACCCGGCAGTGACGCCGTCAGCGGGTGCGAGTGACCCGGCAGTGACGCCGTCAGCGGGTCCGAGTGACCCGGCAGTGACGCCGTCAGCGGGTGCGAGTGACCCGGCAGTGACGCCGTCAGCGGGTCCGAGTGACCCGGCAGTGACGCCGTCAGCGGGTGCGAGTGACCCGACAGTGACGCCGTCAGCGGGTGCGAGTGACCCGGCAGTGACGCCGTCAGCGGGTGCGAGTGACCCGGCAGTGACGCCGTCAGCGGGTGCGAGTGACCCGACAGTGACGCCGTCAGCGGGTCCGAGTGATCCGGCAGTGACGCCGTCAGCGGGTGCGAGTGACCCGGCCGTGACGCCGTCAGCGGGTGCGAGTGACCCGGCGGGGACGCCGTCGGCGGCTCTGAGTGAGTGGTGGCGTGTGAGCGGCGGCCGATCGAAGCGGCGGGCGCCGGCGCCGCCGGCCGGCAGGTGCCGCCTCGCTCCGACTCGCCCCGCCGGCACCAGTTGCTCCGTGTGGCCGACCTGTTGCGCCGGCGGCACCGAGCCGCCAGACGCGCCGGCACGTGCCGTCCGCCGGCCATGCCCAACCCGACCATGTTCAAGCTGGGCGGCGGTCGCACCGACGGCAACCCCATCCACAACGTGTACGAAGTGGGCAAGCAGGTGGCCACCGCCGGACCGGAGATGGTGTGGCGCATCTACGAGGGCCACCGCAAGAGCGACGCCAAGGCGAGTTGACCGCGACGCTGACCCGACCACCGTCCGTGACCTGACCGCCACCTGGGACGTCACCGATACTTGTGACGCGTCCATCATCCGTGATCTGCCTCATATCTGTGACCTGATTACCACCCGTGACCTGCCTGCTACCTGGGGCCTGACTGCTATCTGTGACCTGATTACCACCCGTGATCTGCCTGCTACCTGGGGCCTGACTGCTACCTGTGACCTGACTACCACCCGTGATCTGCCTGCTACCTGTGGCCTGACTGCTACCTGCGGCCTGAATACCACCCGAACATGCGAGACGTGACCCGACTGCTGCCTGTGACCTGACTACGACCCGTGACCTGACTGTTACCTGCAACCTGGCTGCTGCATGTGACCTGATTACCATCCGAAAATGAGACATCACTGCTACCTGCCATATAATCATCAGCCGTAACATGTGACCTGACTACAATCCGTCGCATGTGTTCTGACTGCTACCTATGGCCTGAGTACCATCAACGACCTGACAACCACCCGTGGCATGTGACCTGACTGCTACATGTGACCTGATTACCACCCGTGACCTGACTGCAATCTGTGGCCTGACCATTACCTGTGACTAAGCCACTTCCTATGAACTGATTGTTATCAGTGGCATGTGATATCATTGTTACTTTGATCTGATGCCATCTGCGTCCTGAATGCCAGATTTTCAAACTTACAGCTAAGCAAAACGGTTCATGTCGAGGTCACTGTTTGTTTGCATATAAGGTTTGTGTGTATAATGGTTTTTTGCTGTGTCGACTCATAAGTCGTTTATGATACAGGGTAAGAGAAGGCAGGAATGAAATTGAAGATAACCTTGTGAATGGTATGCCCTGAATAGTTGACACAAATGGACTGTCATTCTCCTCGATGGGTATTGCTCCAGCTGCCAGGTTTCATCGGCGACGGGGCGGGGGCGGGAGGGGCTCTCAACCCCGTCGTCAGACATGGGGTAGGCATATGCTTTGACCCCAACCGGCACACAAATATCGACGTGCACCTTTTTGCTGTCACTGTCTTCATGAACGTCTTGAATTCCGGGCGCCATGTGCCACATCATTTGCATCGCCAGTTGTTCTCTGCTTTAGCCATTTTGCATCTAAGCAAAAGTACAAAAAAAGTAACAGCGTGTGGTAAAGCAGGGACGTATGTGCCTCGGTTGTTTTGCTACTTTGCTGCATCTTCTCACAAGGTTGAACATCAAATGCCTTGTTTTAGGGTGCTGTTCCTGCTGCCTTGTGGTACCTACCAGCCAATCATTGAGAAGAGATCACTAAATCTGTATGTGTGGGGGGGCAAGTGCAGGAATTGCATTCGCTGATCGGCTAATAGTTTGGAGGAAATTGTGATGGCAATTTGTAAAAGATAAGTTCACGTGTCGCGATGCGACAGATGCGCGTTTTAAAATACTCTGTATTCAGCTTCATCGCGAATCTTTTCGTTGTTGCCAATGTGACAACCAAGCATTTCCTGAACGAAATATACGCATTCGATAAAATTAATACCTCTCAGCTTCCATGCTCCAACCTAGTTGACGGGTAGGAAATGGAGCGGGAGGAACGATTAGGCTGCACATTTTATCTTTTCCTTTCCCGGGATTGGATTCCTGCTGCCCTTGCCTCGCCAGTAATTAGTGCGATTGCCCACACATCCCCTTACTCATGGTGTTTAACACATTCAATCCGCAGGGCTATATCATGGTATGTGGAAAGGAGTTGTGAATGTCTCTCAACTCTAACCAAACATTGGTGGGAAAGCTCCACCATCTGTTATCTGCTGCAATAGCTAGGAAAAGCGTAGCTCAAATGCTGTGGATCTTGCCATTGATAAAGCTTTTCGATTTCCTCTCCACAAAGATGTAGAGATTATTAGGAATAAACATCAAAGTAAAAGATCTTCCAAGGAAGAAGTTCGGCACGATTTATTTAAATTTGACTGCGATCTGCAGATGCTTCATGAAAAGTTGGAGTACCAAACATTCTGAAAGTGAAGTTGTGTATTCTTCACGTGTACCGAAGCTACATGACACACATCATCAGAATGTTATCAGTAATATTTGCCTCGATTGCGATTTTCAAGAGTGGATCTCAATAATACTTCCAGCTGGAAAAGATTGTTCCCATCTTTAGAAACATACTAGTACCCCCCGGTAGCACCAGTTGCGTGAAACTGAGTGTTCTGGATCATCTAATGCAAACAGCATGGCCACGTTAAGATGTAGCTAACTGGCAAGGGTGTCAGCAATGTGATACTGGCCAGTAGCTGTGCCCCCCCCCCCCAACACGTTTATACAGTGGAATCCCTTAGAGATCATCCAAGATGAGACAAATAAATATTTATTCGAAATTGGTGCTACACTAAATACCTTCCAGCGTTTTATACGACGGAAAACCCGAAATTAGAAGACAAGATGTCCCTGAGAACACTGAACATAAATGTAGGGCTGCATAGATGAGAGCTGAAGTTACGAAATTGCCGAGAGTGATTTGATTCGGCTTCATTTAGACGCTTAGACCAAGCTCACGCGAACGTGATAAGCTATGTTGTGCCTTCTACTTTGTATTCCTGTTGTGCGTCGCAAGATTGGGAAGCCCTGATGATATTTGACAATACTTACACACGCTTCTCACGGTGCCAGCTTCCTTGACGTGATATGGTTGTAGCTGTCAAGTTTCGACTCATGCAATGATCAAGTTGTTCATTGTGAAAATCCACTGGCAATTTATATTAATTGGTTGGCAGACTTAAGACTCGAGGCCGTGTTATTTCTCTTGCTATGCTCTGTGAAGACTGAAAGCCAGTGTGCTCGCGCGCGCGTGTATGTCTGTGTGCATCTGTATGTGTGTGTGTGTGTGTGTGTGTGTGTGGGGTGCGTGCGTGGGTGGATCCACAATGGAATATCTATATTATTCCATGCACCTTTCATCGTTAGGCTGCCAGCTTGACGTTTCTGCATGGTGGTTCCACAAATCAGTGCAATGGATTATCTTATGAATGGACATCATGTGTACGGCTGCTTTACGAGTACGCAGTATCGCAGTATCGGCTGCCATATGACTACGCAGTATCGCCATTCTGAGCGAGGACTGTGCTGTATTGATCCGCGGGGAATGACCAAGGTGAGAATCTGGCTGAGGGTGCAAAAACCAAAGCGTCACACCTCAGGTGCGTATCAGGACATCGCTATGACGGACCCTCCTCTTTTCAGTGGATCACGAAAGCTTACGGGAGTCCTCTATCGAGTTCAAAGGGGTTCACGCATTATCCATCAGGGACCCTCCGGATTTAAGGTGCCCTCCGGCTTCGAGAGTCCCTTCAGCTTCAGGGGTTCTCTCTAGATTACATGGACACGGATATTTTTCACAAGTCTTAGTCCACGACTGTGTGTCACGAGTTCTAGTCCACGGCTGTGTGTCACGAGTCCTAGTCCACGACTGTGTGTCACGAGTTAGTCCACGCTGTGTGTCTAAGTCCACGGCTGTGTGTCGCGAGTCCTAGTCCACGACTGTGTGTCACGAGTCCTAGTCCACGACTGTGTGTCACGAGTCCTAGTCCACGGCTGTGTGTCGCGAGTCCTAGTCCACGGCTGTGTGTCGCGAGTCCTAGTCCACGGCTGTGTGTCGCGAGTCCTAGTCCACGGCTGTGTGTCACGAGTCCTAGTCCACGCCTGTGTGTCGCGAGTCCTAGTCCACGGCTGTGTGTCGCGAGTCCTAGTCCACGACTGTGTGTCACGAGTCCTAGTCCACGGCTGTGTGTCGCGAGTCCTAGTCCACGGCTGTGTGTCACGAGTCCTAGTCCACGGCTGTGTGTCGCGAGTCCTAGTCCACGCCTGTGTGTCGCGAGTCTTAATCCTTGGCTGTGTGTCGCACCGTTGCTATGTACGGCTGAATTGGTGCCGCCGATGTCGGAGTTTTGGGGACATTGTAGTTCTGTCCGGAAAGTCACCGATGTGTAGAGAGAACAATAACTGTGTGTAATTAGTATATCAAAGACGGTAACTCGCATTGCATATTGCCTCATAGAATTCCACTCTAGTATAGAAAACAAGAAAATGTCATTCTAGTCTCCAATAATTCATATGTGCAAATTAATTTATGAATGCCAAGTGCTACGCTGAGATATTTTCATTTGAATTTGTAGGTCTCCTGTCACTATGAATCAACTCGCGTCCATTAAATTGAAGCATGAATGAAAATTCTTCGCGATGAATTAATCCTCCCCAATGACCTTCCATATGCATACACAGAAAGCGACAGCGACAAGTTGATTTGTTTCCTAGCACACAATGTGCATGTGAACAAAATGAGGCGGGTAGACGAAGATTAAACAAAGTAAGAACTCTATAGCTACATAACGTCATGGCCATAGAAAGTCAGATCAGTTGAATAAGCTTCCAAAGTGCAAGATCGACTTTTTATTCATCTAAGACTTATCCAACCTCATGACCTGATCAATTATTTTATAGAAAAGGTTTCTCTAATCCAAGACCAGGGCGTTAAACTTAACAAATGACCTTGTAAGGTCTAGAATATAACTATTATCCTAGAAAATCTTCCGAGTACAGCCTTGTCAATTGTCTAATACAACGAAGAATGGCTCTTAGGTGCTCATGGGTTTTAGACATTGCGTGAGACGAAATGTACGACCCTCAATATCACTTTATCCAATATCGCCATTTTTGATATCACTCCTGACGATGGCCCCTGGCCGAAACGTTGAGTAATATAGCATAATCCCTGACGCTACTTTTGATGTAAACTCAGCACCTCCTGGTATATTGAGGGTCGTACATTTCGTCTCAGGCATTGTCATTTGTCGTCAGGTCAGTTTTGTTGCATTATCTTTGGGAGCTTGGATACCATTTAGAGTTATCCTGAGATCACCCTCAAGAAACTGAACTTATCTAGGAGGAACGTGCTTGGCCGCAACTCATGTAGCAGCTTTAGGAAATTGTTACTTCCTTTGTCAAAATAATCGAAGACGCTCTTTTCTATGGCCTGTGTGAATGCAGAACACTTATTAGACTTACGTAATGGTAGGTAAAACATTACACTAAAGACATTCAGGGAGCACCCACGCAGTACGAATAATAACAGCGGTTTCATTAGCGTGGTCGTCTACCGTCAGAATGCGGTTGTCGGATATCTGAGGCCATTTCATTGCAGTATTTGATGAACACCGTCGCAGCTGTTGCTTTGCCTGGCAACTTCGTAGATGTGAGAAGCTAGAATTCCTCGATTTTTCAGCCGATGTTCACCTGCAAAAGCAGATTGCTTTGTGACTATTTGAAACATAATTCAATTAGTGCAATTGTTCGATGGTATTTGTTTGGAATAGCCTTGAGCTAGATACGGACGTCTACGACAGAACATAAATCAACTTTATAGCAGGGAACTATTTCCTGTAGTGAAGATTATGATGCTGCAGTCAGCTGTTGATTGTCGGATTCTTAGGTTTAGAATAAGTTGATGAAAGGGGTACGGTGAATGGAACTTTTCTCAATAGATACCGAATGACTTCCGGCAAAAGACTGCGCGCGTGAAAGAGAGAAAGAGAGAGAGAGAGAGAGAGAGGGAGAGACGACAGAACGACAGAGAGACAGAACGACAGAGAGACAGAACGACAGAGAGACAGAACGACAGAGAGACAGAACGACAGAGAGACAGAACGACAGAGAGACAGAACGACAGAGAGACAGAACGACAGAGAGACAGAACGACAGAGAGACAGAACGACAGAGAGACAGAACGACAGAGAGACAGAACGACAGAGAGACAGAACGACAGAGAGACAGAACGACAGAGAGACAGAACGACAGAGAGACAGAACGACAGAGAGACAGAACGACAGAGAGACAGAACGACAGAGAGACAGAACGACAGAGAGACAGAACGACAGAGAGACAGAACGACAGAGAGACAGAACGACAGAGAGACAGAACGACAGAGAGACAGAACGACAGAGAGACAGAACGACAGAGAGACAGAACGACAGAGAGACAGAACGACAGAGAGACAGAACGACAGAGAGACAGAACGACAGAGAGACAGAACGACAGAGAGACAGAACGACAGAGAGACAGAACGACAGAGAGACAGAACGACAGAGAGACAGAACGACAGAGAGACAGAACGACAGAGAGACAGAACGACAGAGAGACAGAACGACAGAGAGACAGAACGACAGAGAGACAGAACGACAGAGAGACAGAACGACAGAGAGACAGAACGACAGAGAGACAGAACGACAGAGAGACAGAACGACAGAGAGACAGAACGACAGAGAGACAGAACGACAGAGAGACAGAACGACAGAGAGACAGAACGAAGAGAAAAACGACAGAGAGACAGAACGACAGAGAGACAGAACGACAGAGAGACAGAACGACAGAGAGACAGAACGACAGAGAGACAGAACGACAGAGAGACAGAACGACAGAGAGACAGAACGACAGAGAGACAGAACGACAGAGAGACAGAACGACAGAGAGACAGAACGACAGAGAGACAGAACGACAGAGAGACAGAACGACAGAGAGACAGAACGACAGAGAGACAGAACGACAGAGAGACAGAACGACAGAGAGACAGAACGACAGAGAGACAGAACGACAGAGAGACAGAACGACAGAGAGACAGAACGACAGAGAGACAGAACGACAGAGAGACAGAACGACAGAGAGACAGAACGACAGAGAGACAGAACGACAGAGAGACAGAACGACAGAGAGACAGAACGACAGAGAGACAGAACGACAGAGAGACAGAACGACAGAGAGACAGAACGACAGAGAGACAGAACGACAGAGAGACAGAACGACAGAGAGACAGAACGACAGAGAGACAGAACGACAGAGAGACAGAACGACAGAGAGACAGAACGACAGAGAGACAGAACGACAGAGAGACAGAACGACAGAGAGACAGAACGACAGAGAGACAGAACGACAGAGAGACAGAACGACAGAGAGACAGAACGACAGAGAGACAGAACGACAGAGAGACAGAACGACAGAGAGACAGAACGACAGAGAGACAGAACGACAGAGAGACAGAACGACAGAGAGACAGAACGACAGAGAGACAGAACGACAGAGAGACAGAACGACAGAGAGACAGAACGACAGAGAGACAGAACGACAGAGAGACAGAACGACAGAGAGACAGAACGACAGAGAGACAGAACGACAGAGAGACAGAACGACAGAGAGACAGAACGACAGAGAGACAGAACGACAGAGAGACAGAACGACAGAGAGACAGAACGACAGAGAGACAGAACGACAGAGAGACAGAACGACAGAGAGACAGAACGACAGAGAGACAGAACGACAGAGAGACAGAACGACAGAGAGACAGAACGACAGAGAGACAGAACGACAGAGAGACAGAACGACAGAGAGACAGAACGACAGAGAGACAGAACGACAGAGAGACAGAACGACAGAGAGACAGAACGACAGAGAGACAGAACGACAGAGAGACAGAACGACAGAGAACAGAACGACAGAGAGACAGAACGACAGAGAGACAGAACGACAGAGAACAGAACGACAGAGAGACAGAACGACAGAGAGACAGAACGACAGAGAGACAGAACGACAGAGAGACAGAACGACAGAGAGACAGAACGACAGAGAGACAGAACGACAGAGAGACAGAACGACAGAGAGACAGAACGACAGAGAGACAGAACGACAGAGAGACAGAACGACAGAGAGACAGAACGACAGAGAGACAGAACGACAGAGAGACATAGAGACAGAGAGACAAAGAGACAGAGGCAGAAAGACAGAAAGACAAAGAGACAGAGAGACGGAGAGATAGAGACACAGAGAGGCAGAGAGACAAAGAGATAGATAGAGGGACAGAGAGAGGGAGAGAGAGAGAAAGAAAAAGAGAAAGAGAAATAGAAAGAGAAAGAGAAAGAGGAAGAGAAAGAGAAAGAGAAAGAGAAAGAGAAAGAGAAAGAGAAAGAGAAAGAGGAAGAGAAAGAGAAAGAGAAAGAGAAAGAGAAAGAGAAAGAGAAAGAGAAAGAGAAAGAGAAAGAGAAAGAGAAAGAGAAAGAGAAAGAGAAAGAGAAAGAGAAAGAGAAAGAGAAAGAGAAAGAGAAAGAGAAAGAGAAAGAGAAAGAGAAAGAGAAAGAGAAAGAGAAAGAGAGGAAGAGAGGCAGATGGACAGAGAAACAGAGAGTCGGAGAAACAGAGACAATGAACGTTACAAGATATCCAGTGCATGTCTTCCACAATCGATGAACTGGTCATGTTGTTCCCATATACTGCCGACTGGTGACTAGACATTATGGTCGACCTGAACTGGCGACTAAACACTGGTCGACTGGCCGACTGGTGACTAGACACTATGGTCGACCTGAACTGGCGACTAAACACTGGTCGACTGGCCGACTGGTGACTAGACACTATGGTTGACCTGAACTGGCGACTGAGTGCACGGTACCGCTCTGCGTCACCGGTAAGGTCAGCTGGCCATCGGTGTCGCAGCAGGCCACTTGCGGCGTCGGACTCACATGGTGCGCCAGGGTTCCTAACTTTAGCACGTGACATGGGTGATGTGAACTCAGCCGTCACAAGGGGCTCGTCCGCGGCTCGTTTGAAAGTATCCACAAATCCACCCCATTGCTTCCCACCTAGTCGCTTTTGAAGACAAAAGCCAGAGGGACAAGAATAAAAAAGCAAATTGAATTGAAACAAAACAAAAACATTCAAAATAAAAATCGGGGCACCGGAGACACACCACAGCCACTCCACAGCCACCACCAATGGGAGTATCACAGACAATCCAGCAAGACGTGGCAGGTACTCCAGAAGTACACCATGGCACTACAGCATATCGCCGCAGACACTTCAGTAGAGCACTTCTCATGTGTAGATGATACGCAGTGGCATGCGTATGCTGGTGGCCAGCTGCATCCAGTCGCATACAATTACAATATGACCTAGATGAGCCGTGTTACACTTGAGAAACACCGCCCCTAGTCTTGCACACGAATGATTACCCTCCGTGCACTGCGTTGGTTGCATAAATAATTGCTATTCCTGCATAATAAACACATTTGCGTTCAACTGTAAAAGGGCAGCTGAAACACTTACCATTCATGCAGGGACGGTGCCATATAGACAGACGGCGCTGGGTGATAATGCTAGTTAAACAGTCAATGCTGAGTAAAAGACTACGCTGCTCAAAACCAGTACTAAGTGCATCGAAATGCAAATATGTTCATACATTTCAGTTTAATCATTCCATCAGAACGTCTCTGGCTTTTGGCTTGATGTGCACTGTCAGGAGAAGAGAGAAGCTTTTCTATGCTAGATTATTTAACAAAAACGCCGTTTATTTCTTTTGACATATTAAATGAAAAATATCCTCGCCTGGTGAAATTCTGGAGCAAAGAAAATCCTAGCACATTTTGAACGGCTTCAACTATTTATGCCTTTTGCATATGCAGGTGAACATAACAAGCTTTTGCACGAATTTCCTGTTCTATATTATACCTTTCGTGGTAAGCTCATGCCGAGGAGGGCTGATGTGTTTGTTCTGTTGTAGGCTTTATCCAAGGTGATTAGCCCATGTCGCTGGAAGCTCATGTGTGAAGCTGAGCGTCATTGTACTAATCTCATATTGCGTGGAGCTAAAGCATGGAGCTGAGCTTTATCGTAATAAGCTCATGTCGCGTGGAGCTAAAGCATGGAGCTGAACTTCGTCGCGATAAGCTCATGTCGCTGCCGCAGCTGATTTGTGGAGTTCAGCGCCGTTGGGATAAGTTCTTATGCTCTGGCAGCTTGACGTGTGGAGCTGAGCCTCGTAGGCATAAACTCGTGCCGCGAGAGCTACCTTGTGGAGCCGAGGTTTGTCGTGGGAAGTTTCTCGGTGCGGATGGGAAGCCGAGAACTCATGCGATGGATGAAGTCCCTACGGACGCATTTCAGGTCTTAGTCGATGAGCCACTATTCCAGGTGATATATAATGCAGCGGGGAAGAAGGAGCCTAGACGCATTGCGGAATAAATTCATCCGGATGTGATCGATGGGTGCCACTCGAAGCCACCGTCAGCTCAGTGTCGCTCAGCATCTCGGTGTGGTCGGTGTGGTCGGTGTGGTCGGTGTGGTCGGTGTGGTCGGTGTGGTCGGTGTGGTCGGTGTGGTGGGTGTGGTCGGTGTGGTCGGTGTGGTGGGTGTGGTCGGTGTGGTCTGTGTGGTCTGTGTGGTCGGTGTGGTCAGGTGTGGTCGGTGTGGTCTGTGTGGTGGGTATGGTCGATGTGGTCGGTGTGGTTTGGTGATGTCGGTGCGGTCGGTGTGGTCGGTGTGGTTTGGTGCGGTCGGTGTGGTTGGTGTGGTCGGTGTGCTTGGTGTGGTCGGTGTGGTGGGTGTGGTTGGTGTGGTGGGTGTGGTCGGTGTGGTCGGTGTGATGATGTGGTCGGTGTGGTCAGTGTGGTCGGTGTGGTCGGTGTGGTCGGTGTGGTCGGTGTGGTCGCTGTGGTCGGTGTGGTCGGTGTGGTCGGTGTGGTCTGTGTGGTCGGTGTGGTCAGGTGTGCTCGGTGTGGTCTGTGTGGTGGGTGTGGTTGATGTGGTCGGTGTGGTTTGGTGATGTCGGTGCGGTCGGTGTGGTCGGTGTGGTCGGTGTGGTGGGTGTGGCTGGTGTGGTGGTGGTGGGTGTGGTTGGGGTGGTGGATGTGGTGGGTGTGGTCGGTGTGATGGTGTGGTCGGGGTGGTCAGTGTTGTTGGTGTGGTCGTTGTGGTTTGGTGCGGTCGGTGTGGTTGGTGTGGTCGGTGTGGTTGGTGTGGTCGGTGTGGTTGGTGTGGTCGGTGTGGTGGGTGTGGTCGGTGTGGTCGGTGTGATGATGTGGTCGGTGTGGTCAGTGTGGTCGGTGTGGTCAGGTGTGGTCGGTGTGGTGGGTGTGATGGTGTGGTCGGTGTGGTCGGTGTGGTCGGTGTGATGGTGTGGTCGGTGTGGTCAGTGTACTTGGTGTGGTCGGTATGGTTGGTGTGGTCGGTGTGGTTTGGTGATGTCGGTGCGGTCGGTGCGGTCGGTGTGGTCAGTGTGGTTTGGTGCGGTCGGTGTGGTCGGTGTGGTCGGTGTGATCGGTGTGGTGGGTGTGGTTGGTGTGGTCGGTGTGATCGGTGTGGTGGGTGTGGTCGGTGTGGTCGGTATGGTCGGTGTGGTCAGTATGGTCGGTGTGGTCGATATGGTTGGTGTGGTGGGTGTGGTGGACGTGGTGGGTGTGGTCGGTGTTGTGGAGTGGTCGGTGTGGTTTGGTGAGGTCGGCGTGGTCGGTGTGGTCGGTGTGGTCGGTGTGGTCGGTGTGGTCGGGGTGGTCAGTGGTGTTGGTGTGGTCGTTGTGGTTTGGTGCGGTCGGTGTGGTTGGTGTGGTCGGTGTGGTTGGTGTGGTCGGTGTGGTTGGTGTGGTCGGTGTGGTGGGTGTGGTCGGTGTGGTCGGTGTGATGATGTGGTCGGTGTGGTCAGTGTGGTCGGTGTGGTCAGGTGTAGTCGGAGTGGTCTGTGTGGTGGGTGTAGTCGATGTGGTCGGTGTGGTTTGGTGATGTCGGTGCGGTCGGTGTGGTCGGTGTGGTCGGTGTGGTGGGTGTGGCTGGTGTGGTGGTGGTGGGTGTGGTTGGGGTGGTGGATGTGGTGGGTGTGGTCGGTGTGATGGTGTGGTCGGGGTGGTCAGTGTTGTTGGTGTGGTCGTTGTGGTTTGGTGCGGTCGGTGTGGTTGGTGTGGTCGGTGTGGTTGGTGTGGTCGGTGTGGTCGGTGTGGTCGGTGTGGTTTGGTGAGGTCGGTGTGGTCGGTGTGGTGGATGTGGTGGATGTGGTGGGTGTGGTGGGTGTGGTGGGTGTGGTGGGTGTGGTGGGTGTGGTGGGTGTGGTGTGTGTGGTGGGTGTGGTGGGTGTGGTGGGTGTGGTGGGTGTGGTGGGTGTGGTGGGTGTGGTGGGTGTGGTGGGTGTGGTGGGTGTGGTCGTTGTGGTCGGTGTGGTCGGTGTGGTGGATGTGGTGGGTGTGGTTGGTGTGGTCAGTATGGTCAGTATGGTCAGTATGGCCGGTGTGGTGGGTGTGGTGGGTGTTGTCGGTATGGTCGGTGTGGTCAGTATGGTCGGTGTGGTCGATGTGGTTGGTGTGGTGGGTGTGGTGGACGTGGTGGGTGTGGTGGGTGTGGTGGTGTGGTCGGTGTGGTTTGGTGAGGTCGGCGTGGTCGGTGTGGTCGGTGTGGTCGGTGTGGTCGGTGTGGTCGCCGTGGACAGTGTGTTTGGTGTGGTCGGTGTGGTCGGTGTGGTCGGTGTGGTCGGTGTGGTCAGTATGGTCAGTATGGCCGGCGTGGTCGATGTGGTCAGTGTGGTCCCTGTGTGCGGTTGGATTCGTGATGATCCAGGCTGGCTAAATGTGATCTGGGCATTTGAGTCTTTCGTACATGTCATCAATTGAGAATCATAATGAAACGCTAATTATAGATCTATCTGAAAAATGTTTCATGACAGACCTGTCATGATATATTTTTTCCCTTCACCATAGAAGCACAGAGAACCCAGCGAACCCAAATGCACCTGATTCGTGATGCTGATCCAAGCTCGTGGCTATTTTGTTTTGGTCAGTTCACCGTTTCCTGCTGAGATTTCGCACCGTCAATAGGAATTTGCAACTCCACAAGAGCGTCTCTAAGCTTCTCATACACTGTGCCCTGGAGTGCTGCACGACCAACTGGTAGAACACCAACCGAGGTGTCCAGCTGGCGTGACGTCGGGTAACAAGCTGAACGACTATCGAACAACCCATAGACCAGAAGAGAATCCATGGACAACCCATGGCCTAATAAGAAACCCATAGAGAAGTATTCGGCTTAAGCATTCGATATTCTGAATGGGTCCAGCTTCGAGGTTCGCAGCTTCCTTATCTGGCATACAATAAAAGGCAGGAAGGAAAACAATGTTTTGCAAATGTAATGCCATAACTATTGCGCGTTTTGAGCAAACACATGCTTTAGGGTTCAGCATGGTAGTTAGCGCGCAATTTGCGTCCCTTTAATCATGCTGACTGATGCGATTCATTTCTGGCTTCTCTGCGCGATTGTTGTAGTTTCCACGCATGGGTTTTGTTCCCACTTCTTATTTCGGTCAATATGACCGGTGTGTTGCCACCCACGGTGTCGTAGACTTGTGTCATGATTTGACTTGGGGATTTCTTTTGAAATACAAATTTGCGGAAAGCATGTCATTGGCTATGCCAAAAGTGAAGCGGAATCGACTCAATGATTCGGAAACTATGCAAACAAAAACGTCTGTGGTGTGCCAACCTGCTCCACCTACGAGCGATAGCTCGACTTCACGTTCATCCCACCGTCCATTTGCTTTCGGTTTTCGAGTTGCCCTTTTGCTTGCAATACAATGTGAGAGTCACATTTTGAAAACGACGACGGTACAGATGCAGGCCTTATGCTTCGGCCTCGGAAAAAACGTGTGGAAGGTATGTTAGTTAGTTATTTGGGCTTTCGGGCGCGTGTGGAAGCTATACCGTGAGGGTCGGGTGCATGGCATCTCAAGGCTCGTCTTGCTAAGCTATCCACAAACATACGTTTGCTTGAAGAACATTGGAAAGCGCTGCACAGCATGCATGGAAGGGCTGACGGAAGTCGAGTGGACGCGTTTCATCTCACATTCAGTCGCCGAAGATCGCAGTACAAAGGAGTCGGCAACATCTATATACGTCAACATCTATGCGGTTCTGTCCCTCAATGTTCTTCAGTACAAAATGGTGCTGGGAATTGACATGTGGGCTTCAGTGCATCGGGGGTGATCCCTAGTCTGGAGACCATCTAATGTGACTACTCTGTAAATGCTATCCAAAAGATGACCCGCATCGAAGCACCATAGATCAAAGAAGCGATATTGGCGTTGATTTGAACCAGTCTGCATTTATTGCAATCTAAAGGATAGTCAACAACCGCCTGCGAATCTGTAATGTGCTTGCAATGTGGGCGCAGCGTCGTCTCGACGCTCAGATACATCGCGGTGGATCATAGAGCACAGCAAGCAGTTGTCCGACGTCCGCAATCAATACTGTGCATCCATCAGATGTCCCAATGTCCGCAATCAATGCTGTCTATCCATCAGATGTCCCAATGTCCGCAATCAATGCTGTCTATCCATCAGACGTCTGCACACGTTCGGAAAATTGGATGGCACTTGGCTTCATCAGCTAGGACTAGAATAGAAGCCTCAGCCTACCCAGTGGACGTAAGCACAAAATACACACGGGTGCTATTTCAGACTCACACGGTGGAAGTGGTTACTCAGGCTGCATTGGCCATCTGACCTCGCCGCTGATGCAGACTGTGATGAGTTAGGACAGCGTGTACAATGCAATTTTCAGCCAAACTGAAATTACTCATTGAAGAACAAAAAATTTGAGTAGAAGCAATGGCAACCCACGCAGCAGCGTGCCCGAATTTCTTACGCCCTCCCAATGAGGGGGGGGGGGAGGTGCGCCGTAATTTTCCCCCACGCTAACATTCGGTCTGGAATATATCTAAATTTGGAATAGAAGTTCCTTAATTTTTTTAGGTACTAGGCGTATATTTGTCTTCATTCTTTGGGCGACTTCTCAGGTCAGGGGTTAAATAGTTCAATAGAAATAGTCAGTGATGTGCAAGCTGAAAAATTCGTGTAGCACAATATCGCGCGACAGGGTCCAGATTATGAATGATGTGGTAGATTCAGGAACAACTGCTGCATTTATTCCAAATATATTCCACATATATATTTCGAGTTCTCCACGGTTGGTGAAACAAAATTAAGGCATTATTTGACGTCAGAATCTTTATCTTTCCGTGGTGGCTCTGTTCGGATTAATGTGCCAACAACTCGTCCTCGTTACTGAGAATGCAACAAATATATTTCCTGGTGATGACGTCGACGTCGCGATTTTCATAGGTGAACAATTGGCGGCTTCTTGAATTAAGCCAAATATGGAAACACCGCGTAAAAGTCCAAGTTCACCACCAGTGTGCTTCAAGAGTATCTAATGAGCAAGTGTCGCTGACACTCGACCCTGAACCCATGACGCAAGAAGAATTGCACAATTGTGTCGCGATTTGTACTTCCTCGGCAAGGAAGGAAGACGGTTATGAATTCGATCCAACGAGTATGCGAGGTCTCGTCGCTGGAATAGCACAGCGTCTTCGCGGCAGTGCCTCATTAATACACCAGGTAGTCGAACTGTGCAGGAAGCACTAAAAGCCAAACAGAAAATTGTTGAAACATCCCTACGTTTCACTGCAACAACAAAATTGTTGCAGTGAAACGTAGGGAACACTCATCGACTCCGGGAACAAAACAAAATAAGCAAAACGCGTGTGAAGACCGAGCCTTCGACACAGATGAGCCCAAAACGTTTTTCCGGTCCTGGCTAATTGCACCTGCATACCCGAACCTAACCCAGCCTAACCCAACCTGTCCTAACCTAACCTGGCCGGATTTCATCTAACCTGACTTGATTTGACCAGACCCAATTTGATCTCACATACCATGCCATTTCCCGACTTCATTTCCAAACCCCTTATAACATAGCTGTATTTCCATGTATGCACCAGAAGTTATATTCACCTAAGAAATCCTTCCCACTGCAGCCTGGCTGACGTGACAGCAAGGTGCGCATGCAACGTTTTTCAACACGGAAGTTGGCTCTCCAAACCTGGTCATCCATCGATGCAATGATCCGGCCGAGTAGGTCGAAGATGATGTGTGGTAATGCTTCAGGGCAGACGTGGTTGTAGGAAAAGTATTTTCGATGGGGAATATATAAATGTGTCGTGGGAATCCGAAGAGTTGGGGCCATGTGTGCCTAACACTCTTCATCCAAAATGAGACCTGGTAGATGCGTTGGTGGAGTGCGAAGCAGAGTGTATTTTACGGGTAACGACACTTGTCACCCTCGTCGCGATGGCTGACCCCTGGTATGCGGTAGGTGCCGATAATCAATGGGAAAAGTGTGCCGGTTCATGGAACCGGGAAGTGTACAGAACGGCGTATTGTCACGTTTTCGAGTATCAGACCAAATCATGAAAAGTGATGAAAACGGCCGCCGTTTTAAGCACACAAGTTTCCATTGCTGAGCTTGCAGATGGTCTTGGCTACGCTTGGGTTTGGAATAGGTTTCCATGTTGATTCGTTGATTTGTTGCCCATTGACTTCTCAGCTATTTAGGTTGAAACCGACTAACGCACTAAAATTACTGATATTCCGATGCAAAAATCAACTTCTTACACGTAAAGCCAATTCATCATTTCACATCAGTGTCGATTGCATGCAGCTTGATGACACGCTCACATTGAAATTGTGGCTAAAACCGTGGGCTTTCACGTAGTGCCACACATCCGTCGTTTCGATGTCATGAAGGAACGATGTGAATGCATGATCCACCGAATGATCGAAGGAATTATATGCGCGGTATTTTGTTCAAATGCTTATGGTTAATGTTTTGTTGTTGCTGGTTTCTGATATTTATCAATGAAACAAGCTCTGATGTCAAAAGTTGTTGATATTTAAGATGTGACATGCAATGCTGACTAATATCCACATCATTACCTATTTAAAAGACCCTTCCTATGCCTTCCATTTTACACACCTTAGGTTCATGTTGCCAGTTTAGCAAATCTCGAATGCCAGGTGTATGTACATGCCAGGTGTATCTCAAATGCCAGGTGACAGCTCAAAGTCTTGTGAAAACATCTTGAATGACCCAAGTCCCTCCTAAATTGTATTGCACACAAAGAACCAGCGAAAGTAAAAGCGAGTCGCAGCATTGACGCATTCGTTCAGTACGTTGTTGCAACTACAGTCAGGCACTATTGGCACCAAAACACCTGCCTATGTATATTGATGAGATACTACACTTCAGTGGATAGACATGTGTGTTCGGTCCATTATAACATAGCTAGCCCGCAACTAACTTGCAATGTTTCACTTATTCATCATTCATTTTTCTGCACAACTAACCACAACAAAATGACTCCACCTGGCATTTCCTGCACTAATGGTGACAAAGCCATGGCTAACGACAACAAAACGTGTTCCATCTGAGGCATCATGCACTAATGGTGACAAAGCCGTGGCTAACAAAAGCAAAACGTATTCCACCTGGCATAGGATTCACTATTGGTGACAAAGCCGTGGCTAACAACAACACAACGTATTCCACCTGACGTATCATGAACCACAGGTGACAATGATGACGACACCATGAAGCCGTGACGTGCTGCTTACATGGAGCTCTTTAGCATGCACTCTGCTTATCCAACGTTTGAAGCAGAGTAGTCAAAGCATTTTAGTTCGGTAGTTTATGGTACCCTCCGTGTTGTCTAATATTTGCATCGGTTTTCCTTTACTTAAGTCATCATCCACATCGTATGTGTAATATAATCGTGTGGCAAATTCTCGTTCATTTGAGCACAACAAGGATGGCATGTTCGCACGAATATCCCTTTGGTGCTGACAACGGAGCGTATCGGACGGAATTTGGACAAAATGGACGGATACGGATTGGATGCGGATTGACATGGCCATTCTTTGCGTTAAAAAACGACCAAAAACAAATCCCTCCTTTGCTTTCTCAACGCATGATCTGTTTATCAAAATCGCATAGAAATCATGCTACATCTGCAGTTAACACAAAGAGCTATCTTGCAGTAGTCACATTTCCCATCAGTTATAATATCAAGCACATAAATTCATATTTGCAACGGAGTAAATTCTGCTGCGACTCTCAACTCCTTGCCGTCATCTAACACCCTTCTTGCACTCAGTCGTCTGTAATCGCATTTTCCACATATCCTATGCAGATGATATTTCCATAATCACATTCAGCAAGGCACGTCTCACCGGCAGCTACATTATCGCCATGGTAGGTAAGGTTTCGTGAGGTTCCGCATACTGCATGCTTCACGCAAGGAAGCTAACACATCTGGAGTTCCTGCGAAATGTAATGCTCCCGAGAAATTGGGTGCCATGTCGAATTGGTGGAAGCCAGTCACCTCGGGCCTGCTGCAATCAGCCAGACCAAGTATCGCTGCATGTGTTGCAAGTGTAGCGCCAGTGCTCAGCGCTCAAATGTGATGTGGCCGACTGGAATATGAGACACTTCAGTGTGATGTAGCCGAGTGGAATGTGCGACACATCAGTGTGATGTGGTGGACTGGAATATGCTACGCTTTAGTGTGATGTGGTCGACTGGAGTATGCGACACCTTAGTGTAATGTGGTCGATTGGAATATGCGACACCTTAGTGTTATGTGGTCGACTGGAATATGCGACACTTCAGTGTGATGTGGCCCAGTGGAATTTGCGACACATCAGTGTGATGTGGTGGACTGGAATATGCTACGCTTTAGTGTGATGTGGTCGACTGGAGTATGCGACACCTTAGTGTAATGTGGTCGATTGGAATATGCGACACCTTAGTGTTATGTGGTCGACTGGAATACGCGACACTTCAGTGTGATGTGGCCGAGTGGAATTTGCGACATATCAGTGTGATGTGGTCGACTGGAATATGTGACGCTTTAGTGTGATGTGGTCAACTGGAACATGCGACACCTTAGTGTAATGTGGCCGACTGGAATATGCGACACTTTAGTGTGATGAAGTCGCATACTTGCTGGTAATAATGGATTCAGTTTTTTTATGTCGTACATATACATGCATGTTCTTCTGTTTTGCACCTAGATGTACTTGGTCACGGGCTGATTTGCCATTGCGTACAGTAACACAGTCGTGTGTGTTTCCAATAAGGTATGACGTTTCAGTAGTATTATTCGGGCTTGCCCGACGGTAAATCGAATAATTTTTCAATTGGTGTATTTAATATTCATTATATTTCGAAACATTTCAGCCATTATTCTGAAGCTGTCGGGAAGTTAAATGTAACCAGGTTATGAAACGGCAACATGCTTGGTTGATGGGATCTGGCATCGCAAAGGGCCAATGTGATGTGCAATGGGTAGTGGGAACTGTTATTTTTTTCTTCAAATATGGAAGCTGATGCCAGATGAATACCCGACAAGAGTTCAGAAGGGAGCCTTTAAATGTAGTGGTGAACTGAAGTTCACCCTTTCGATGGTGATATTCATAATTAGCTTAGTTGACTTTACCTTGACGTTTCTGTTCTTTTCGATCTTTTAGTATGAGCTTGCAAAATATCGGTTAAAAAATAGCGGGGTGTATATTCTAAGGATCTGTCCAAACCCTACCGACCTTTTTGTGCCACATGAGAAGGAGTTCGGTCATTTCCCACCCCTAACGCATGCCCGTACGCATGGTGATGTAGTGTTCGGACACAGTGGCTGTTCTGGCGTAAATATTAGTGTGGAAGAAGAGAGAGAGAGAGAGAGAGAGAGAGAGAGAGAGAGAGAGAGAGAGAGAGAGAGAGAGAGAGAGATGGGAGAGAGAGGAGGAGGACACGGCAATCGTACATTGTGAAGTTTGAACCCACGCAATACTCTTGCTTCTAGCTATATGATTATGAAGCCTCAAACACGGTGGATGCGCCTCCCTGCTTTGGGAATCGAACCATATCATAAACAATGGAACCCTTGAGCCTTTGTATTCCTGTTTTCAGTGTCAATTTCGTGTCCTATTTTGGACTTTCGCATAGTCGGATTTCCACGATGCCTGCAGTTAGACATAGGGATGAGCATGATATCCCGCGATAAAGCCAACCCGATTCGCACACTTGGTGGTACAAACCGGCACTGAGCCACACCGGCACCGGCTCCGGCACAGGGAGGAGCATGATATCCCGCGATAAAGCCAACCCGACTCGCGCACTTAGTGGTGCAAACCGGCACCGAACGCGACCCATCAGCCACAACGGCACCGGCTCGGGCAGAGCAAACGACTGCGTCACGGCGTCATTATGGCCGAGAACGTAGTCGAGGTAAAAATATCGAGGTAGACGCTTTATATTAAGGCGGAACTTTCGGGCCTTGAGCCATATTTAGCCATAGCTGAATTCCTCCAATCTGCATAACTTCCGAGCTGGCGGTACAATATGTTCCGGCCTCCACCCACCCAGTGCCGCCGAATCGGCGCAATCAGCTGGAAGACTGGTCTGCTGCGCCATCCCGAACATCATGAAGGAGTGACTGTCCCTGTAGCCGGGTGCTCGGGGAGTATGGCAAGGTGTCTGACAGAGGCGGCCGGTGTGACGGAAGCTCGGCCCTCTGCTGGGGGAGTGTGGCAGCTCGGCCAGCTGTTGGGGGAGTGTACGGGGGTGGCAGCTCGGCCCGCTGCTGGGGGAGTGTGGCGGGGTGGCAGCTCGGCCCGCTGCTGGGGGAGTGTGGCGGGGTGGCAGCTCGGCCCACTGTTGGGGGAGTGTGGCGGGGTGGCAGCTCGGCCCGCTGCTGGGGGAGTGTGGCGGGGTGGCAGCTCGGTCTGCTGCTGGGGGAGTGTGGCAGGGTGGCAGTTCGGCCTGCTGCTGGGGGAGTGTGGCAGCTCGACCTGCTGCTGGGGGAGTGTGGCGGGGTGGCAGCTCGGCCCACTGTTGGGGGAGTGTGGCGGGGTGGCAGCTCGGCCCGCTGCTGGGGGAGTGTGGCGGGGTGGCAGCTCGACCTGCTGCTGGGGAAGTGTGGCAGGGTGGCAGCTCGGCCCTCTGCTGGGGGAGTGTGGCGGAGTGGCAGCTTGGCCTACTGCTGGGGGAGTGTGGCGGGGTGGCAGCTCGGCCTGCTGCTGGGGGAGTGTGGCGGGGTGGCAGCTCGGCCCGCTGCTGGGGGAGTGTGGCAGCTCGGCCCGATGCTGCGGGCGTGTGGCGGGGTGGCAGTTCGGCCTGCTGCTGGGGGAGTGTGGCAGTTCGGCCTGCTGCTGGGGGAGTGTGGCAGCTCGGCCCGATGCTGCGGGAGTGTGGCAGCTAGGCCCGCTGCTGGGGGAGTGTGGCGGGGTGGCAGCTCGGCCTGCTGCTGGGGAGTGTGGCAGCTCGGTCTGCTGCTGGAGGAGTGTGGCGGGGTGGCAGCTCGGCCCACTGCTGGGGGAGTGTGGCAGCTCGGCCCGCTGCTGCGGGAGTGTGGCGGGGTGTCTGAAAGAGGCGGCCGTTGTGGCGGCAGCTCGGCACGTGGTCGCCGACACAGCCACGGGACGACCGTGACCGTGCCACACCGGTCGGACATCGGCCTGTCTGATGGTCGATACCAACAGCTGGACGGCACCACCGACACGGCAGCTGGGCGGCGACACCGCCACGGCAGCTGGGCGGCGACGTCGACACCGCAGCTGGGCGGCGACACCGACACGGCAGCTGGGCGGCATCACTGATACGGCAGCTGGGCGGCGACGCCGACACGGCAGCTGGGCGGCGACACCGACACGGCAGCTGGGCGGCACCACCGTCACGGCAGCTGGGCGGCACCACCGACACGGCAGCTGGGCGGCACCACCGACACGGCAGCTGGGCGGCGACACCGCCACGGCAGCTGGGCGGCGACGTCGACACGGCAGCTGGGCGTCGACACCGCCACGGCAGCTGGGCGGCGACACCGACACCGCAGCCGCCGTAGCGGCTGCGCCGGCCGCGCGCGGCGCCGCGCCGTCTCCGCCCGCGCCTGCAGCTGGCAGCTGGTCGGTGTGTCGCGCGCCTGCACGGCCGCGGCTCGCCTCATCCGGCGGGGCGGATCGGGCCGAGTCGAAGCACGGCCGGCGAGCCGATCAATACGCAGCTCTGCACCGTTTGTACACGGCCGTGTGCGCGCACTAATTGACGTCACCGGATGTGACGCGGCGCCGGCTGCCTGGCGGCCGCGTGCGCGCCTCTTTCACGCGGGCCTGTTCGAGATGACACTGCGACACGGGAACCACCTGCGACCGGTCGGCCGACGGCACGATTAGCTGATGGGACCCGCCTGTAGGCGAGTCGCCGCCTCCACGCGCCGTTAATGGCGCGGTCTTGGTGCCCTCGGGAGCCGAGCAATCACCGTCGTGCACACCTGAAGTGATCAACAACCGCTGCACGCTTTCAACTGCTTGCATCGTAGGGCAGCGCTCGTAAGCTGATTGTCACCACCATAGCATGGACGCCCCCACACCGTTCACAGCCTTACCACAGCGAGCCGGACACTTTGCTCAGGAGGAGATAACGGCAGCTTCGTGCTGACATCAGTCATCGACATTCCGTCTGGTTCCTCACAGATCGGTATAACCTGGTGCAGAATGACCGATGCAGCCGTCGAACCCTGAAACATCAATAACCACCCAAACTTTGCTTAACCTCGCCAGAGCTGGGCTATCTGCGGGGCATCCGATGCGCTTCAATCTCTGAATATGGTTAGCAAGTTTACATGGTTGAGGAGGTGAATTATTTCGCCATATTCTCAGCTACCTGTACACCTGATATCATACCTGCAAGGTGTAAAGAAGTTTAATGTATTTTCTAATGTTATCTCTGATGACGCATTCACATGTCTACTGGATTGTACCAGTTTAAGTATTATTAGAAATGTTGACGACAGTATAGTTTACGAATATATAGAACATACTCTAGAGATCTGCAATAGCATGCATCATCAAAATACAATGATAGAACAAGTTCTGGTATTAATGCAACCGGTCGGTATTATCCAGGTTTGTTACGCTGATGTGGATATAATTTGAATCGATCATCAGCTTCTTCGAAACATTGCCTTCTTAGAGGCATCGATGCTATTATAATCCAGCCGGAGCACTTATTTCTGTCTTAATCCATGCTCCATTCACAAAATTATAAGTTGGCCACAGAAATGATTACAGTCCGAACATACATGGATGATCATGACATAATGTGAGTAGATGTCCAGTATGGACAGCATTGTGCACACTTTATCAATTTTGCTCACACATCAACAAATTTATGGGAACATGGTCGAATGGAATGGAAAAACACAGAATGCAAAATATCGAGATACAAAAGATGAAACGTACAAACTATCGAACGCGACAATTATCGAATCGCAACAAAATCGAATGCGCAAGATGTCAAACAAGCAAAATATTGAATCAAACTATCGATTCGCAGTCTCGCATCCATGGATATATTATGACGCCATGGCACAATACCACTAGTGACTCAGCTTTATCACTCATGTCTGCCCTTTCTCCGACTTGACCCGAGCACGTCAACAGAGTGAAGTGCGCGACACCACACACAGCGGTGGTAATCGTCGCCACCTCAGCCTCAGGAGACGCTCGAGACACCGCACACAGTGCTGGCTGTCGTCAGCCACCTCAGCCCAGGAGACGCTCGCGACACCGCACACAGTGGTGGCCGTCGTCAGCCACCTCAGCCCAGGAGACGCTCGCGACACCGCACACAGTGCTGGCCGTCATCAGCCACCTCAGCCCAGGAGACGCTCGCGACACCGCACACAGCGGTGGCCGTCGTCAGCCACCACAGCCCAGGAGACTCTCGAGACACCGCACACAGTGGTGGCCGTCGTCAGCCACCTCAGCCCAGGAGACGCTCGCGACACCGCACACAGTGGTGGCCGTCGTCAGCCACCTCAGCCCAGGAGACGCTCGCGACACCGCACACAGTCCTGGCCGTCGTCAGCCACCACAGCCCAGGAGACGCTCGCGACACCGCACACAGTGGTGGCCGTCGTCAGCCACCACAGCCCAGGAGACGCTCGCGACACCGCACACAGTGGTGGCCGTCGTCAGCCACTTCAGCCTCAGGAGACGCTCGCGACACCGCACACAGTGGTGGCCGTCGTCAGCCACCTCAGCCTCAGGAGACGCTCGCGACACCGCACACAGTGGTGGCCGTCGTCAGCCACCACAGCCCAGGAGACGCTGGCTGGCGACCTCCTGCGACACAGGATCTGGGAGGCGGTGCAACAACGACGCCCGGCCCGACCTTACTGAACCTATCTGATTGAAAATCATCTTTTCATTGTCAATGAGCATGGCCAAAGGGCTTAACCCTGAACAAATATAGCATTATGGGTACTCGCTGAGCGCATGCACATTGTGCAGGGCAGTGATCAACACGATTTGTTTATGTCGGACTTGTCTAAATGTTTGGATGTTGTGAGGAAACTAAATTGACATCGAAGAAATTTGTGGACCGAAATGCGTACGCCAACAAATACTAGTCGCGCATGGTGATACGGCCGGGATTTCTTAAGGTTATGATCGTCTTATGAGCCCAACCCCAAAATATAATGCACCAAAGAAAGCTTCCGGCGCGTTAAGCGCACAAAAATTTGAGGGTTTAGAGTAGTGAAGATCTCCTAATTCCTCCTTTGATCTAACATATGCTTAGGTGCTCGGTTCGGGGGGGTGCTTCTGGTCACGGTGATGCTTCCGGTGAAATGATCAGTGTTATGGGGAGCTACGGTGAAATGTTCTAATGCCACGCATGCGGAGCTACGCTTGGATATATGCTTTCTTCTCTATGGGGATCTCTCCAGTGTTACGAGGAATCCCAGTAGTGTGGTGGTTTTACCGACAATTCTGTGAGATAAATTGCATGGAAATGAAGCGGTCACCGCCCGAACCGTATACATCCATTTCCTGCCCGAGCCCATTTCGAAACAGGATACTCGACACCGAGTCTGCATACCAGATGCCACGTCGGCGAAAGCGGGGCTGGATCCGGAATGGCACAACGATGTCTGTCGTTGGTGAGACCCACAGCGTCACGCGAACTCCCAGCTGCAGACGGTGATGCTCCCCCACTCGTATGCGTCGATTGCTAAGTTGGATAAGTTTTCCTGTCAGGTCATCACACCCGTCTCGGGGCGGGGCCATTATATCCCCTCCAATCTCCCAATCAAGTGTTGCACGAAGACGAAAGAAGTGTGATCGGAAAGCGCTCAATGAGTAGGCCCGAAGCCAACGCGAGCATTTCATCTCTTCAAACAGTGACGGCACTAGGAAGTTTTATGAGGTCACGACCGACGTCATGTTTTTTTTGGAGGGGGGGCTAGGGGAGTCAATTTTGGAAATCGCTTTTTTCGAACAAAATTTGACTGGGATCAGAGATGCGAGGCGATATCGGCCACGGTTCTACAATGTTTGCCGACTCAAAAATAACATTTTAATGTTGGAAATAATTGCAGTAGGTTTGAGTTTATTATTGTTCTTTTTACTGGATACTGGATACTGGGCAATCTTTAACACGCGCCCTGGAGATGGTGGGGCGAAATCCGCCCACCCCTCCGGTTTTTCGTAGATGACTCCAGGTTTTTCCTGGAAATATTCGCCATTGTTTGCGTACCTACGTAGAACTGACTGGCGCGTTGCTTAAAGCAAGAAACACGAAAATCGGCCGAACATTTTTCGAGTTAGGGGTCGTTAAAATAAAAAAGATGCAAGCGCCACACCACAAAAATCGGAGCTGATGCGCTTCCCGCATATTGGAAAAAGGGAAGTGTTCTTGGCAACACAAGCGATTTGTTTGATGTATGTTGTTATGCTTTATAGTTTAAAAGTCCTGTTAGGTCACCGAGGTCAAGTCAGGTCAAGCTCATGGCAGATTAATGGAACCAAACTTGGTCAACTCGTATGTTGTCATAAATGCAGATGACTGTCATGCGATTGCTGTTACCTTGCATGTTACTCCCTACACATCCTGAAAACTACTGTTTGTCATTGTTGTCGGAGTAGTCGGGGGGACGGCCCGGTTTCGGTAACTGGAGCAGGTAATTACCTGACAAAGTGCTGTTATATAGGTGTCTTGAGGTCGAATTCCTGGTCTAACATCTGTATTGCATCATTAGTAATGTCCAAAACATCACTAGAGTCAATTTTGGAGCAGTTAAATACAATTACAGCGAACCATAACAAAGACAAACCAAGCCACGCAAAACCAGAACTGCTTTATATTTTGACCTCATTTGACCTCGAAGATATTGACCTATGATCATGAAATTTGTACAGAATAGAGTTTGCTACCGTACCCATCCACCTGGCGAATTTCGTTGCTCCAGCTTTGACAGGAGCCGGGATCTTATGAGGGCGGTATCCGCCCCCTGCAGTACATGTAATTTCCGGAGGCTCTCCAGCGCGCGTGTTAAGGCAGGCTTAGTTGAATGGGCAAACAGAACGCCCAGGGGTGACCCCATGGTATCCGATATGACCATGGACACCAAGGACACCAAGCGCTGCCTAAAAATCTTGGAAACGGTTTTATCCGGGATAATATTATGGCCCACAACTCACCATCAAACGATAGGGCGAGTGTCAGCGATGAACTGATGACATTTGCTCCTGCTTTTTTCGCATTCTCATTTTACGTAAAAGTTGAAGTACATTATGCCATGTATTCCCCGTGTATGTATTTTATTCTTTCCAAACTTGTGACATCGTTCAATTTGAACTAGACTTGAAAACATCTGTGGGAGGATGAAACGACGAGAATATAACGATGTTCTGCCTCCATACCTTAGCTCTGAATATCGTGCATGAACATGCAAACGATGGAAAGCATATCGTAAGACAGATAGATTCCGCAGAAGAAAGAGTGCAATACCCATTTCGCCACTGTGCTCAATCAACAACGCGTACGTAACGATCTGCTTCCAAGCTATACTAATACATGGATATATACATAAATATATATATATATATATATATATATATATATATATATATATATATATATATATATATATACATATATGTATAAACATATGAATTGTATTACATTGGCATCTAATGATACTTTATTTTTCCTTCTTCTAGTAGCGTAGCTCAGACGAGGTCACTAAGTGGACGGTCGATCAGTTCGCCACGGCAACCACACCAATGGCCGTAACATACGCGGCTGCTCACGCACATCCACCGTGCCGACTATTGGCACACACGTGATACGACCGCCGTTATATCATACACATCTACCGCGCCGACTATTGGCACACACGTGATGCAACCGCCGTTATACCATACACATCTACCGCGCCGACTATTGGCACACACGTGATACGACCGCCGTTATATCATACACATCTACCGCGCCGACTATTGGCACACACGTGATGCAACCGCCGTTATACCATACACATCTACCGCGCCGACTATTGGCACACACGTGATACAACGCCATTATACCATACACATCTACCGCGCCGACTATTGGCACACACGTGATACAACGCCATTATACCATACACATCTACCGCGCCGACTATTGGCACACACGTGATACAACCGCCGTTATACAATACACATCTACCGCGCCGACTATTGGCACACACGTGATACAACCGCCGTTATATCATACACATCTACCGCGCCGACTATTGGCACACACGTGATACAACCGCCGTCATATCATACACATCTACCGCGCCGACTATTGGCACACACGTGATACAACCGCCGTTATATCATACACATCTACCGCGCCGACTATTGGCACACACGTGATGCAACCGCCGTCATATCATACACATCTACTGCGCAGACTATTGGCACACACGTGATGCAACCGCCGTTGTATCATACACATCTACCGCGCCGGCTATTGGCTCACACGTGATGCAACCGCCGTTATATCATACACATCTACCGCGCCGACTATTGGCACACACGTGATATAACCGCCGTTGTATCATACACATCTACCGCGCCGACTATTGGCACACACGTGATGCAACCGCCGTTGTATCATACACATCTACCGCGCCGGCTATTGGCACACACGTGATATAACCGCCGTTGTATCATACACATCTACCGCGCGGCTATTGGCACACACGTGATGCAACCGCCGTTGTATCATACACATCTACCGCGCCGACTATTGGCACACACGTGATACAACCGCGGTTATACCATACACATCTACCGCGCCGACTATTGGCACACACGTGATATAACCGTTGACATTATTGGCGTCGCTGCAGCGCTCGCTGCGATGTGCGCTACAGGGCCGAGGAGCGCCCTGATTTGCACCACTGGCGCATTACAGGCCGAGGATTGTCCCGTTCTTCCACCCCTGAAGCTCTTTACACTACGAGCCCAGAACTGCACTCTTTTCCACCGCTGGGTCTCTCCACATTAAAGCCCGCGGATCACCCTGTTCTTCACCCCCAAAAGCTCCGCACATTACGGGCCCGGAACGGCACGCCTTTCCACCACTGGGCCTCTGCACATTGGGGGCCGAGGACCACCTCGATTTCCACCACTGTGCTTCTGCCCATTAGGGGCCAAGAAGAGCCTGTTTTCGACCGCTACACCTTTGTACATAAGCACACTTATCACCATGGTTACCAGCGCGACGATGACTGCACAGCGTCAATGCAATATAATTAATTATTCTGTTGTGGTGTCCATGTACCGTATAAAGGCTCGGGATAAGCCAAACATCCATTCGGTACCGCAGCCGACGCGCCAGCGGGTAGTCCCAGCAGACTCACACCAACGTGAGCCTCTGATCAGAGCCTCTGGTCAGGGACTCTAGTCAGGGCCTCTGGTCAGAGCCTCTGGTCAGAGCCTCTGGTCAGGACCTCTGGTCAGGGTCTCTGGTCAGGGCCTCTAGTCAGGGCCTCTGGTCAGGGCCTCTGGTTGGAGCCTCTGGTCAGGGCCTCTAGTCAGGGCCTCTGGTCAGAGCCTCTGGTCAGAGCCTCTGATTAGGACCTCTGGTCAGGACCTCTGGTCAGGGCCTCTGGTCAGGGCCTCTAGTCAGGGCCTCTGGTCAGGGCCTCTGGTCAGGGCCTCTGGTCAGGACCTCTGGGCAGGGCCTCTGGTCAGGGCCTCTGGTCAGGGCCTCTGGTCAGGGCCTCTGGTCAGGGCCTCTGGTCAGGGCCTCTGGTCAGGCTGTGCTTACGACTGGGTAGCTGGTGGTGCTCCACGGGGTCAAGCTTTATCAAGTGAATGTATGCATGTTTCTCGTTATGTGTATGACCGCATTGTAATATACATTTTGTTCTTTTAATTAGATTAAATATATTGAATGGAAATCCTGAGGTGGGAGGATTTTTAAAAGTCAAATAATGAATTGATCTCGAACAGCATTCTTTCTCTTCGCTATTTCATATATATATATACATATATACATATATACATTTATATATATATATATATATATATATATATATATATATATATATATATATATATATATACATGTATATATACATATATACATATATACACATATACACATACCTATATATATATATATATATATATATATATATATATATATATATATATATATATATATATATATATATATATATATATATATACTCTTTCTCCCTTTCTCTCTCCCTCTCTCTCTCTCCCTCTCTCTCTCTCTCTCTCTCTCTATCTCTCTTTCTCTCTGTCTCTACCCTGCTCCGGAGGCCGTAGAAGCAGAGACTAAGTTCTACATTATGTTTTGTGCTGCAGGAGGCTTCCATCTTCGTGTTTGAGAAGAAATGTGCTGACAAGATGCATAAACCCAAGCGAAGAGAAACTGTGACCGAGCTGCTGCGAAACAGTGTCAGGCAGCTCGAGCGCTACCGGCATCCCAGGATATTGCAGGTGGGTCGGCGGTCATGTCACCGGGTTACTGCAGGTGGGCTGGTAGTGACGTCACCGGAACTGTGCATGTGGGCTGGTAGTGACGTCACCGGAACTGTCCGGGTGGGCTGGTAGTGACGTCACCGGAACTGTGCAGGTGGGCTGGTAGTGACGTCACCGGAACTGTGCAGGTGGGCTGGTAGTGACGTCACCGGAACTGTGCAGGTGGGCTGGTAGTGACGTCACCGGGGCTGTACAGGTGGGCTAGATAGTGACGTCACCGGAACTGTCCGGGTGGGCTGGTAGTGACGTCACCGGAACTGTGCAGGTGGGCTGGTAGTGACGTCACCGGGGCTGTGCAGGTGGGCTGGTAGTGACGTCACCGGAGCTGTACATGTGGGCTGGTAGTGACGTCACCGGAACTGTGCAGGTGGGCTGGTAGTGATGTCACCGGAACTGTGGAGGTGGGCCGGTAGTGACGTCACCTGGACTGTCCAGGTGGGCTGGTCGTGACGTCACCGGAACTGTGCAGGCGGGCTTGTCGTGACGTCACCGGTACATTGCTGGTGGATCGATTGTGTCGTCATCGGGTCACTCCAAATGGGTCGGCCAGGCAGCTGTGGCGGCGTCTCGTCACCGGGGTACGGCCAATCAGCTGCCAACTCGGGACCCAACCGGGAAACTGGCTAAAAGGTTTTCAACGACTGAATTCCTCATCTCTATATTTAGTGTCGGGGGGCATTTCAATGTACAAATCAACGGCACATGCGAGCTGGACATCCATTATCTCACACATGTGGTAACACAGGATGCATGCCGCGAGTTGCACTGTTACGACAACGTGCCAACGCCGTCCACTCGCCACAGGTGATGCATGCCGCGAGTTGCACTGTTTCGACAACGTGCCAATGCCGTCTACTCGCCACAGGTGTTGCATGCCGCGAGTTGCACTGTTTCGACAACGTGCCAATGCCCTCCACTCGCGACAGGTGTTGCACGCCGCGAGTTGCACTGTTTCGACAACGTGCCAACGCCGTCCACTCGCCACAGGTGATGCATCCCGTGGAGGAGTGTCCGGAGACGCTGGCGTTCGCCTCGGAGCCCATCCTGGCGTGTCTGGCCAACGTGCTGGTGCCGTTCGGCGAGGCCGACAAGGCCAACGGCCACAGCTTCGCCAAGGACTACTCGTTCATCGACATTGAGCTGAAGTACGGCATCCTGCAGGTGAGTCTGGCGTGTCTGTGAGGCGGCGCATCGCACCGACTGCAGTAGGGCAATCTTGTGGTTCGAAATTTGGCTACACTGAAGATTAATCACCCCAGGCTCGCATGCGCGAGCCTAGGATGGCTGACTATTGAAACCCCATCATATGCTACGGTTGTCGACACGTGCTCAGGAGGATGTCCGATCGCAACACGGAAGAGTGGGGGACGAGCGTCAATTTGAACCCCGTCAGGTCGCAAATTGGGCCTCCTTGAGCAGCGAGGAAAGCGATTGTATTGCGGCTGACTAATTCTTTCGAAGATCATTGTTCATTGTGAGCACAATATCATTGTGAGCAGGGTTATGGTCAGCTGGTGGCATTGCAACTGAGGTTAAACGCTAAATACGACGGGCCAAGTAAGATCAACATGGAGACATTTTTGGTGCATCGAGCATGGTCCAAATTGAAATGCTTAATGATCTGGACTTATCATCAGCGCTCACTTCGAGTGCAGGGCTGCGAATACTCAAAGAATACCACACTCACCCAACAACGTCACTCGAGGTCACTCATGGTCAGCTGAAGTCATTGACCTTATAAAGGTCAAAGGCGTGTTAATATGCTTGCGAACTGGCGAGAAGATGTCTAAAGCATGCAATGACGACCATCCGATCATCTACTGGGTAATTAACTATGAATTGGAGCTGATTTCTGGTGTCACTTATGAAGGCTGCACATCTAGGAAACGGTGACCTGATTTTGATCTTGCTGATATGAAGAGTGATATCACGACGTGACTGTCACGAAGCGATCTGCTAATCATCGTTCGAGAAATATACAGATGTTCGTGGAGCTGTGCTCAACGGTTTTGGGCGAACTTCAGGGGGTGGGAATAATTTCCACCAATCGTTCCCACTCCTGAAACGTACCAAGTAAAGCTCTTTTGTTCGACAGCTAAACTCCATTTTGCGCGTTGAACAACCAGTTGCTCTTTCAATCCTACCCTCGGCAATGGCGCTATCCTCCGACATTTGATCTAAATTCAGTTCATTCAGCTTTTCGCAACCACTACGTGCCGCATTGCCACTCAGGAACATAATCCTCCATCCCAGAGTAGCTTTATAAATGTCGGCGTTCGCCATCATAGTCGGATTCACTGAAGCGCTGGTCACGAGCAATGGCTACGGACGTTGGTGACGAGCGATGGAGACGGACCCTGGCTGGGGGCGGTGGTGAGGAGCACTGGTGACAGGTGATAGTGTCGGGTGCTTGCTGCAGTCGCTGTATACTTTTATGAATATTTTCTTGTCTATTTGTTCAGTGCCATCGGCCACCTCCCCCAAAGGCTGATGGGTCCGAAACCCATCATGGGGACAATAATGAAAATAAGCAGATGTGCAAACCCTGGCAAGTTTGTGCATGTCATCCATCAGCATGGCCTTGATGTAATAACACCTTTTTAGCTTTATATTCATATTATTTCCTAGGTATGTATGTCAGTGCTCCTCATAATACGTTAGGGGGCATCCATGAATAACGTTAGGTTTGTTGCTTGCTGTTTTCACCTCCCTTTGTCGTTTGCTACGCATTTTGCTGTGGGACCACTTGACACGTTGGAATTGGGTTAAACTTCCTGTAGTTTAGCGTATTTATGAAAAGGTCTGCAGTTCGCACGACTTCATGATGAACCAATCTCGAAACATTTATCATGGCACATTGGGGTTCATTCCAGATGTTCTTACTTTCTTCCGGAAGATCCCATAAGCGACGATTTTGTCACTCATCACGACAAAGACCCCTGCATGCAGGGTTGACACCCACTTTTATACACACAGGACAGCTCATATAACAATCGCCCAGCTATTATCCAGAGCCACGCCACACAAGCTCGCACTTCCCACCTGATCTGGCTCCCACTTCTGTGTTCTGGGATCGGATTCTCAGGTCACTGGCCCAGGTTTTGGAGAGGCTGGGTGGGCAGTTACCAGGTCGCTGACCCGAGTTCGAAAGAACACGAGCGAGCACGGCTGAGTTGTCAGATCCTTGGCCCGGGTTCTAGATCCTGCGGTGGGTTTACCCGGCAATGGTGAGTCGACATTGACCGGGCGCGAGGAGATGGGTCAGCGAGTCGAGTTGGATTCGCTCGGTTCTGGCGGGCCGCGATGGACCGGGCGCTGTCAGTGTGGACCGAGGGGGGTCGCCAGCCGGAGGCCGATAGTCCGGGGTGGCTGAGCCAGGACCTGGCGAGCCGGGGTGACCTGACCTGCACTGCAGCAGACTGCAGCGGCCCGCCATGGCGGCGATCAATGTGGCCGCAGCCGCGGTCGATGCACGCAGCCATTCGGTGGGCCGGCTGCAAATCAGCTGCTATAAATGCTGCTACAACACACATGCGCGCGATAACACCCACACCTGGCGGCGACGGAAGGTGGCATCAGCCGCCTTCGTGTGCAACAACGCTTGCTCTGGGGAGATAGTCGCCTAGCCTTCACACCCACACGCGTGCCAGGTGCAGTCCTCACTCAGACAGCCTGCCCCTGCCTATCTTAGCAACCCCAATGTTCCTTGCACATATAGCAGCAGCCTTAACGCGTCCCGTACCAATTTCAACAGCCTTAACGCTCCCACGACCTATCTCAGCAGCTTCAATGCTCCCTCCCTGCACATGTATCAGCACCCTCGACGTTCCCCGTATCTATAACAGCAGCCTAACCGCTATCCGTCCCTATCTCAGCAGCATCAATCTTCCCTGTACCTGTATCAGCAGGCAATAGATGGCATGAGATCACTCAGGCGACGATCGATAGCCCCGTACCATGGTGCCATGGACTGTCAGTACCATGTCAGTACCACGGAAGATCATGGTAACATGGTGCTGGAAGATCATGGTACCATGGGACCAAGTGGCGATCCATGTTCGTTCGTGATGCAAAATAATTTGACCTCGCCGTCATGGATGTCGTCACAGGTAAGACCAAAGTAAAAATGTGAGATTTCAGGAAGGTAGCGCCTTCGACATCTCAGCATTTAGCAAATGGATTTCCCAACATAGACAGCAATCAATGGCGCGGAATCCGGCAATTCCACGGGTGAACAATGTGTTTGTTTTATCAAGGTTGTTGTCACGCGGTTGTCGTTATGAACAGGTCAACTAAGACCTTTAGTTTACGACATCATCTCTTCTAAAAACAATTGTCTCAACACCCAGCGCTGGAGTCACGCATGACGAAAAGATTGCAATAATAGTGCCTACAAATATCATTGTCATGGAATTGGTATTACTTTGTGTTCGCGTTTTATGATTGATGAGCTTGGTGGACGGTCAAGTGTGCCGTGGCTTGCTTTTTCTGGCATATGGAATCCATGCTGCTAGTTTCAATAAACTGCGGTATTCAGCTAAAGTTCAGGTCCGTACCTATGATTTGGGTCTATGTGAAGCCTACTTATGCTGATTTGGAAACGGTCTCATTATGCATGTGCTTATGTTTGATTTCTCATCACAACTAAGGATCCTTTAGGGTCATTTGTGACAGATAACAGCCAAATACAGGTGGATTCACTTCGCTTTCCATCCAGAATATGGAGTGGAATTCGGAGACCTATGCCGGCCTCAGATGAGACCAGTGTTGGTCTAAATTGACCAAGAACTCGTCATTAACATTACGGTTCACTTTGACACTCTGGACAAACATGTTGCACCTCCATCCCACTAGGCGGAGCAAGAATATGCTTGTCTTAGTGAGCAGACGGAGGCATGCATTATGATCAGCGATCTTGCAACCAGTGATATAGGATAACCGTTGTGGAACTGGTCTTGCCTACGGTGAAAGCCAAGTAGCCGGAGGACGCTAAATGCTTGAAGTCACTTTTGTTTCTTATTCCTTTTTTATAGGACCATATATAACGTAATAGATAACTTCGGCATCCTCGGGCAATTTCGTGCCGTGAACTACAAAAGGGAATGAAGAATGCTATGTGATATAATTCAGTTGCTTAGTTTGGAAACATATTTGTTTTGCGGATAAAAATTACATGCAGTTGGATGAGAAATTGGTGGTTATCTTCTAGCGCGAGGCCATAGAAAAGAAGCAACGTTATGTACTCAGCAGTAATCGGTCAGAGTTACTTTTTCTTCTTCTCGTGAGCCATGATATTGCCGACAGTGGGGGAGCATACATGAAACAGTAAGATGGATGTTGCATGATAGGTATGAAGAACGAGATGAAGCAGAATATATAAATTGGTTTGTGATGTAGTTATGTCCTATACGGAGCCGCGGTTGGACTTTTTCTTCGTGGATTTAAATTGATGACTTCCATATATCGATGACTGATTTCATGCTCCGGAGTTGTGAACGGTTTGTGTTTTGTGTCCAGTTTTAGTTTACACAAAATGTTGCATGCTCTGTCGCATTGGTTATTATGGTTTCAAAGTGTTGTGCAATTTATATGGTGAAGTCGCTGTCCCGTTTCGCTATCGAGTTGGTTGGGAAATGTCTGGTTAACCCCAGTCAATTCACGGTTAAGAAGAAGAACCGTGTGTTATTTTGCTTCGCACATCGCTGTGTGGGCTGCTATGACAGCATCTCACACTAATTGGCCGTGGTAATACCGAAATATGGAGGCAGTGAGAATTAAGCCCAATGAAATGATAAAGTCCTCATTCCTCATCGCATGGACCATGATATTTGTGCATCATTGCATGTCTGCGCATCATAGAACATCATGTAAAACTGATGAAAATATTGCCAAGGGAACGATGGAAACGTGGCACCACCTGACTATTGGTAGCTTTCATGCACAATTTGTATGTAAATCAGTTTAAACTGCTTTAAGAGCGATACACTCAAGAGACCCACAGAGAGAGAGAGAGAGAGAGAGAGAGAGAGAGAGAGAGAGAGAGAGAGAGAGAGAGAGAGAGAGAGAGAGAGAGAGAGAGAGAGAGAGAGAGAGAGAGAGAGAGAGAGAGAGAGAGAGAGAGAGAGAGAGAGAGAGAGAGAGAGAGAGAGAGAGAGAGAGAGAGAGAGAGAGAGAGAGAGAGAGAGAGAGAGAGAGAGAGAGAGAGAGAGAGAGAGAGAGAGAGAGAGAGAGAGAGAGAGAGAGAGAGAGAAAGAAAGAAAGAAAGAAAGAGAGAGCCAATCAGTGTAGTTAGAATCATGCCGAAACATACAAGTAGTCTTCCCCGCCCCATGGACGACTGGTACCCCTCTCGCGCGCACAGCTCGGCCAGACCCGACTGAGCGAGACGCTGCAGCCGTTGCTTAAGTGTTCACAGTCTCAGTTATGTAGAAAAGCTTCCTGTGCTGGCCAGATATGAGTGTCCTGTACAAAGCGTCCTGTGGGGACACTTTGAAGTCGTAAATTTAGCTCCTACCCTCCCCAATTTCGACAGTAAATCACGCCGGTCCGGGCCGCCGTCGGCCGAGCTGCATCTGCCCACTCGGCAGTGCCGCCAGCCGGGCCGGGCTGCTCGAGGGCGGCCTGTTCCCCTTCGGTCAAGGTGCACAACTGCCTGACACCGCCGCCAGTCGCCGCCGTCCCAGCTGCGGCAAGATCGTGCCGTCTGACGGTCGATGAAATGTCAATGGGTGACGTGCGATGTGACCGTCACGGGTGATGCACGTGACGTAACCTATTCTGAGAACCTTATGGGCACGTGCGCATATATAAAGTTTGTTTTTGTTTTGTTTATTGGTTGGTTCACGACACACTTTATGCACGTTCACGGCTAATGGCGCCGCCCACACTGTTTCGCCGGTGGGCCGCGGGATTGGGAAAGGTCCTGAGTGGCGCTGGAGTCGAACCCGGGACCTTTGGTACCTATAGCCCGACACTTTAATCACTCGGCCATCCCCGCCCCGTATGTATGAAGAGATGGCAGATGTGTGAGGATATGAATCTACAGCGGCGTGTTAGTATGGTACATAACAAGTGCTAATCGTTGCGACCACATCAGACGGCATCCCTAGTCAAACCTTCAAGCTATAACCCGAGTCGGTACAAGCCGGTTCATGTACGTCCAGCACCATTTATAGGTAATCAGTTATAATATACTGAGCAAGACAGGTTCAACGTTGGGTATCAAGCTCCATCTCCCCATTCAGGAAATCCCTGCTGTTCATTGCGGTGTTGCGTTGTGTCCTTGCGTTCTGGTTATGCCTGTGAGATTAGTGCTGTAAGTTTAATGCGGCTTTGTGGTCGTCTAACCATAATTCCATGTTAGAATATGTGGTAGATGGTGAAGTTTGCTTTGCTAGCTCATCTGTTTGTTCTTTTCATGGTATATTTGTGTGGTCTGGGATCCGGAGAAAAGAAATGTTGTTTATGCCATGCCGCACGGTGTGTTGAATTCGACCAATGTCCAGGTGGGGAAGTCGTACGTGCCGTTCATTTCTTGGAGGACGGATGTACAGATTTTGAATTCGAGCACCTTACTACATCAGTAGTGTTGTGCCCTTTTACAACAGAAATACAGATTGGTATGGCGACTGTGGCAGTGGATAATTTATCACTTGTGCCTGATAGACACATGCAGACTTTTGCCCTGGCCCAGTGATGCCGATGCTTATACTTTGTGCTCGTACTTTGACCCATCTACATATATAAATGCTTTATGGGTGACTGAGGGCGGCGTTGATTGAGGGATTGAGGCACTGATGGCGGGATTTAGACGGTTCAAGTCCGGATGATTCCGGCCGGCCTGATATCTGACGTCCCATCCGAGCTCAAGTACTCGACCGTTTATTGACTGCGGGGGTGGGTGAAGGGCTTAGTGGGCATTCGCGCTGCAGTGGTTGGCACGGTGAAGTTGATATCTGACGAAACCGTTCGAAGTTAGATACTAAATTAAATGAGCTTGCACACAACTTGGCTCTTGTCGAATCTGCCAGGTCGGAAATTCCGCTGTTTCGAGTCGATTTCAATGGAAGTGATTGTGGCGTGGGTGGCGGCACAACTGTCGTGTTCCCTTGAAGCAGAGGGTCGGTGCCTCCTAGGAGGCTAGACGCAGGTGTGCAGCTGAGATGATGAGGGGGGAGGGGTGACCTTAGAAGCGTGCCGGACCACAGAGGTCACTTGCGCCGCCTGAAGGAGTGATGCAGTGACGCTGAGGTCATGTGATACCCGTGGCTGCTCTGATGCAGCTGTTTTGAACGGCTTCTAACTTTGTTCGCAGTGCCGATAAAGCGGTGTTAAGGAGGGTGTTGCTATGTTCAGCAATGGATCGAACTATTGCTTTCCAAAGTATCCGTGGTATTCCAAAGTATACGTCCTAGTCAGTCCCTGCTCGTGCACGGAGGTTAATGCGCTTCACGTTTCTCTGTGTGATGTCCGCGATATATGTGTGTTGAAGCTAAGCCTCTGATCCGAATGTACTGCTAAAAACTTGAAGCTTTTCACCTGGTCGGCGGTTGCACCGTGTGGATTCGAAATGAAGATGTTGGTGTGAGGCCGAGACGACTATGCGTGGCTGTGGCATTTTTTGGGGGACAGGATGAAGTCACATTTTTTGCACCACACCACAGAAGGACGTCAAATGTGTGGCGCTTCGGACCATCGTAATGCTCAACACTCTCCATTTGTGCTCGGGGACACCTGGATGGCTTCAACGACCTTTTTTTATTATTTTTTTTTAAATCCGAGTTGTTGCTGGGGTGGCTTGAGGAACCAGGGTTCTATTGTTAAGCAGAGCTTGTTGCGTGAACCCTGGCCCCACCACCCGACCCATGAACTCCTGTCCAACGGCAGAATTTAGATCGAAAGTTTAACGTGTCGCCAATGCACCGACACGGCCGTCCGGTAGCTCGTCCCCGGCCTTATCGGGCCAGCTGCCAACTGACACTCCCGGCCGGGGGCTAAATGCGAGCGCGCGGAGCGACTCGAACCCTGTGTTGCCAGCATAGGGGAGACCAGTGCAGGCCAACGCTCTAACCAACTGAGCTACCGGAGCGATGAAGTGGTCACCTTTGTCGTGCGCTCTATGTCCTTCAGTGGTGCTGGGGTAATTCTTGTGGTTCTCTGAAGCTTTTCTTGTCGTGCGCTCTATGTCATTCAGTGGTGCTGGGGGAATTCTTGTAGTTATCTGAAGCTTTTTTGCATTGCCAGTGGCGTCGGACAGCTCCGGAGACTCTGTGGTATTATTCGGATCTTGGGGACCACGACACTGCGCGGCTAACAATATCCAGTGGTGCACAGGGGAGGGGCGGGCTCCTTTTCCACTATGCAGACCTGTCATGACAGGATCCTCTTGTAGCTCTTGGGGGCCTGCTGAAGCTTTCTGTGTTGAAACCTCTGGAGACGCCGGGAGTTCTGCAGTGGTGACAGAAATAACATTCTCGATCTCTAGGAAGGCCCTTTGGGTACTCAGAACCACCTGCAATGACAGTTGAGAATCTTCTGCGGTGCTCAGCATTCACTGGTCGCCATGAGCACCCGAAGGCCTCCTGAGACGCTCGAGAGTACTTCCTGTGGCGCCCCGGAAGGTTCCTCGCTCGAAATTAGGACCCCCTCCCATTAGCATTAGTCGAATTACTCTCTGAGTAATTTGCTCCTGAATTGTTCGGCTTGTCCCGGCGGGGCCGCCAGCCACTCCAAGCCTTGCCTTATCACTCGCTTCCGCTACACTTAATGTCGAATACAGATAATCTCCCGTCTGTTGGACAATGCGTGTATTCGTTCTGCTTCGATCCTTGCGAGTGCGTTGGCCCGGTACCGAGTCACAAACATCATGTAGTGTCATTGGCTAGTGCAACTTACTTAAATGGATACCTTCACCGAAGCAATTCACTTCCCCGGTCGAGATTTAAAGCTCTTCGAATACAGCTCACAATATCACACTACCTCGCCAGATAGATTTGAGTAATCATTCAGGAAACGCGTGGGCTGCACTCCCCCACACGGCCTGTATCACCGACAGACAGCGAATCAATTCTTGGCGATGACCTTTCCAGAATTGGCACATCTGAACCGAGTTAGATCAGCTCCGGTGCAGCTTTGTGTTTCCTTTATGCTGCAGACGTCACGCAGTCAGCATTATAATTCGAGGTATTATGCGGCTGAAAATCGAATGCAGAAGTGAGTCGCATATCAAGTAGATAGAAGAGCATAGCAGCAGAAAACGGTGTTATGCAATGCAAAAGCGCATTGCAAAGCGATTACACACCGGCGTGTCCGGCGCCACAACCTCGTGCGCACGTAAGGTGGCGATAAAGTGAAGAATCACGTGGGTTATTGCGCGCGGGATCAGGTCACCTGAGGAGCGTCTTTTCTGGTGGGAGGTGTTGTCGTACGCCGGGAACTGGCTAGAGGCTACAGCAACTCCAGGCTGCAACAGCCCCAGACTGCAACAGCTCAAGGCTGTAGCAGTTCCATGCTACAGCAGCTGCAGGCTACAGCACCTCCAGGCCATAGCAACTCCAGACAGCAACAGCTCCAGGCTGAAACAGCTCCAGGCTGAAACAGCTCCAGGCTGCAACAGTTTCAGGCTACAGTAGTTCATGGCTATAGTAGCTCCAAGCTCCGGCAGCTCCAGGCTGCAGCAGCTTCAGGCTACAGGAGATACAGGTTGCAATAGCTCCAGGCTAGAGTGGCTCCAATATAAAACAGCTACATACTACAAAAGCTATAAGCTACAGCAATATACAGATCACAACAGCTCCGGACTACAACATCTCCAAGCTAGAAATGCCTCAGGATACAGCAGTGCCAGACTACGGTAGTTCCAGGCTGTATCAGCGTCAGGCTACAACAGCTCTGGGCTCCAACATCTCCAGGTTACAGTAGCTCCAGGCTACAGCAACTCCAGGTTGCACAGCTCCAGACTACAGCAGATCCAGGCTAGAGTAGCTGCAGGCTACATCAACTCCAGTCTACAACAGATCCACGCTACAGCAGCTCCAGGCTACAGCAGCTCCAGGCTACAACATCTCCAGGCTACAGCAGATCCAGGATAGAGTAGCTCCAGGCTACACCAGCTCCAGTATACAGCAAATTCACGCTACAGCAGCTCCACGCTACAGCAGCTCCAGGCTATAGCAGCTCCAGGCTACAACACCTCCAGGCTTCGGCAGCTCTGCACAGAAGTGTGGGTGCCGGATGTGCGCACGACGGATCGTGGCGTTTGCGGCCGAGACTGCCAGAGCCGGCCGGCCATTGTGACGCAGGCCACTGTGACGCAGGCCACTGTGACACAGACCACTGTGACGCAGGCCACTGTGACGCAGACCACTGTGACGCAGGCCACTGTGACGCAGGCCACTGTGACGCAGGCCACTGTGACGCAGGCCACTGTGACACAGGCCACTGTGACGCAGGCCACTGTGACGCAGGCCACTGTGACGCAGGCCACTGTGACGCAGGCCACTGTGACGCAGGCCACTGTGACGCAGGCCACTGTGACGCAGGCCACTGTGACGCAGGGCACTGTGACGCGTGAAAACACTCTCGGCAGTGCGGCGGAGGCGTGCTGGGCGCGCGGGGCGCAGTACACGACTACACCGTGACAGGGAGTGCACACCCTTGTAGCACTTGACCAGCTGCAGAGCGGCAAGTGCAGATTTGGCAGTGTGAAGTGAAATAAGTTCACAGGCGACAGGCTGAAGAGGCACGATTGGAAGCGATGCAACACAGCAGTCACGAGAGCTTCAAAGGTGTTTGACCAGGTCGCGTTTGGGACGGATTATACCAGGCGATTCACGCCCCGATTGCTCCTTCTGTCGTAATCAGAACGGATGTAACCGCGACAGCTGGGTTCCCCGGGGGGGTGTGCGGGGAGCATGAATGTCCCGATGCATATATGTTTTTATTGCATTTATTATATGGTGCATGGAAGATCCAAATATTGATTAGCCTCTTTGGTGGGAGAAGGGGACAATGAAAGGGCGCACATTTTTCACATTGGACCACTCAGGTATAACACATGATTGACGGGCCTGAAATGGCAGGAACGTCTATACGTTTGCTTAAATAGCACACGATAACGGAACGCACTCCGCCTTGCAGATAAATGTTCAGAAAGAACAAAGAAGCCGACTTTGCCTTGCTTTTAACTTTGCAAATGCAAGCAAAACTGATTCATCTCCTAATCATTTTTGCTTGTATTTGAAGCGTACCAATATATGACACAGATCAGATGCATGGCATCACTTCAACCTGCTTCTAACATAGTTGGAAAGTTTGTTATGACATATGCAATTCTTGACACTTTATCTATCCTGTTGTCATTAATTCGCCCCTGATGTATGTCTTCATGAAAAGACAAAAGCGACAAGAGCGGAAACTACCTGTTCCTTTCCGCCCAGGCCTGCTTCTAACGATCCAATGATATACACTAAGGCGAAATCGGCTTGTCCTCTCGACTGACGGCGTGGTGACATGCGAAAGCGGCTTCGGTGTGGTGCAGCGGATGGAGCAATATTTTGTCGTAGCGTGTCCTCGCAGTTCTATTCAACACCTTTGGCTTGGAAGATTACGCCGTCGGGATTCATTCCGCCGCGATGATTACTTGTCATTTGATCGGGGACTTTAATGCGCCTGGCATACGCCGAAAGGCAATTGCAAGTGCTGTTTTTGATGCATACCAATGTTCGATGCATTCTGCCTGGACGACTCAGACCACAGTGCAGTGATTGTCGACTGACTTTGGCTGCTACTTTCTTGAGCTACATCGTGGTGTGAATGTGATAGATAGAATTAAGTTATTGCAGGGGGTGGCATATAAAAGAAGAAAGGAAACGGGTGTCCATGAGGTGAGAGGAAGGATCTACCTGTCAGATTCCGAAAAGTTTCGATTTCCTCTGGGACCATTTTTTACTACAGACAAATTATTGCGCGTCAAATGAGTAGCATTTGGCGTTAGCACTTGATCCTGAAGTCTATGTCGGCGCAATGACACCCCTAGCCACATCCTATTAGTTCAACGAGCCTGTAGGCTACTTCTCGAACTGCTCAGAGATAAATGAATGTTCAAAAGACACCGGTGGAGCACACGTTGATTCGCTTGTTTGGTATGCTAGGTGCACATGTTCAAAATTGACACAGCCTCTTGGTCTCTTCTCTGTCGATGCGCGACTACCGCAAAAGGATCACGCTAATACTCAACTGCTTAATTCCCACGGTGCTTAGTTGCATGTAAATGCGGTGTAATCAACCTTGCGTTTCAGATTACGGAGGCGCTGTCATTTCTCCACTATTCGGCGCACGTGCTGCACAACAACGTGTGTCCGGGCAGCATCTTCGTCACGAAGCGCGGCACGTGGAAGCTGGGCGGTCTGGAGTTCTCAGGTAGGTCCGTCGTGCGGCTGTTGTCGGAGGCAAGGCTGCCGCCGCGCAGGGTGGACTATGCACCATCAGTTCACTTACCTTTGTATTCACTTCACTTATTCATGATGTCGCGGTATGTTGTTTCATGTCGCGGTATGTTGTTTCAAGTGGAAGGGCGTGTTTTTCTATGTCGCATTTACTAGTCGATTTAGCGCGTTTTGGAAGAAGAAAATACATTTTAAAGATGTGAGCCGTATGCGTGAAGAAAGCGGAGTCAAGCACATGCGAATTTGAATTGGCGTTCAATATCGGCGTTGAAGAAACAGCCAGTTAAATTTAAATTATTTTAGCTTTATTCTGGAATTGGTTGACATTTTGGGTCAAGCCATCGTTCGCTCAGTTACTTTGAGTTTTTCCCGCCATGAAACGTGATGTTTGTGGTGAAGAACCTTCGCTGACGCAAGGAATATTATAGCCGATTAAAATGAGCGATGTGCTACTTGTTGAACGCGGGCAGCGTTCCTCATGACAAACTAAAGGGTTTAATTAATGAAAACTTCGAAGATGAAGAAGTTACAAGCGGAAACAGAAGAAACAGCCAACTCTCGATTGCTTCAGCATGTTGAGGAGGGAATTCGAGCCAGCAGTTGTCGAGGCCAAATCAAGAAAACGCGCTTATTTTCCTCACGAAAAGAATCTCGAGCTCACAAGGTCATCATTTTTATATTAGGTTGTATATATTTGCTTACTTGTCCCTATGTATCCTCCTCCTACCTGCTGTTTGTTGAGCGAGGCGCCGATACTGGCTGACTCGCCCCATGCTGCAGTGTCCTCACCTTACCCAGTCTCAACACCCAGCCATACATCCTTCCCAATATCCTATCGCCTATCATATCTCAATTCCTGTTGATCTCACTCATTTCGACGGGCACGATAATAGCCACTGTGGTCTGTGGATGTGTCTGCAGTAAATACAATACAATACTATACAATACTATTCATTGTATCACTTAGTAACACCGTTCGATCAATTACTATAGTTTATTTCTTCGTTGAATGCCCTTTCCAATATACAGCATTTCCCTGATAGGATACCTGCTGGATGGTCTTCCGGGGAATTATTCATCCTGAGAACTCTGCACTTAATGTGTATTGAGAGTGCTTCCACGACAGAAATAAATCGTATGTCAAGCTCATTGCAATAGAAACGAATCCTACGACCTCTGTCCGCTATCTTCATAAAGTCGCTGTTATTTCTTTCCGCGAGCATCGTTGAGATCTCCCAATTTAAGGATCGGATTGATTGTCATAAAGATTTAGTTATGCCTACCTGTTCTCGTATGTCTATGAACTTCCACCAGCATTCATGTATAAATATTTTGAAGATCCAGGATTTGTCGATTTCTCCTCGCTTCCAGTTAGATTTCATTCACATTAGAATCAGCATAGTATTCTGCTATACCAATGTTTCTTAATGGGGCAGAAAATTGGGATAGGGGTAAAATAAACAATGCGAAGTATCTCGAGATGCAAATAGAAGTGCTTCGAGTACAAAAGAGTATTGCAGTGCAGGTAGAGTATCTCGAGTTGCCAAGAAAGACAAAAAACAAGCGGAAACGTAGGCTAGTTGAAAGGCAAAGCGAAATGTTGCGATTACTTTCAGTATGAATGAGAATACATTGCCGGGTTGTATCCGATCTCTCGCACAATTACACATGTTTTTTTAGTATTATCCAATAATCAAGCTATGTGTGCACATATGTCTAGCTGTGTGCGCAAGATGTTGCAGTGTGGAGGATGTGTTGTTGTATGCATATAGGATGAAACTGTATATATATATATATATATATATATATATATATATATATATATATATATATATATATATATATATACTCCTGACGATGGCCCCTGCCCGAAACGTTGAGTAATATAGCATAATCCCTAACGCTACTTTTGATGTAAACTCAGCACCTCCTGGTATATTGAGGGTCGTACATTTCGTCTCACGCAATATATATATATGCACGTATAAAACAGTTGCACATGCAACCAAACATAACTACAATCGCACATCATACACAACTACTCCTGTACATCATACGCGGTTGAACCCACCCACTACACATGATTATTATTAATAATTATGTGTAGTGGGTGGGTTCAACCGGGTATGATGTACAGGAGTAGTTGTGTATGATGTGCGAGTGTAGTTATGTTTGGTTGCGTGTGCAACTGTTTTATACGTGCATGTGTAATATTGTACGATGTGCGGGTGTAGCCGCGTGTTACGTGCAAATGTGGTTGTGTGTATTGCGCGGGTGTAATCATGTGTCATGTGCGGGTGTGTTTATGTGATGTGCGGGTGCAACCGTGTGTGATACGAGGGATGTAGTTGGGTGCGATGTGCGGTGCAAATGACGGTCTGCGAAGTTCAGGTGTAACTGTGTGCTTGTTGGGTGAAATTGGGTGCGATGGTTTGGACTGGAAAGCTCGTCATTCTTCTCCGGTAAGCCTGTGGATGGGTGAACGAATTAATCACTGTGGTGCCTCCGAGCCTATTTTTACACCTTCCGCATCAACAATGCAAGGCTGATCATGCATTCAGTACTAAATATAAACAAAGCTGGATGAACTGAGAGAACTGACAGTTCAGACAAGCTGATACGCGCCTAGCTGACGGCCCAATAGCGATCATCCACAAAGTGTCAATTAGCTATGATTGCGGAGGTTCGCAAACAAGCGATCGCAGTCACCAGGTTTAGATAGCCCGGTAAACGTGATCTGATAGAAATACGATTTTCTACACATAGCTTCCTACGCAAGTCATGAGCTATTTTTCAATAATTGTACGTATTTATCTCAGGGTGTTGGAAATATTTATAAAAATGGACAATACTCAGATTTTTAAGCGAGGCCGAACGCACAAAGGGAGACGCATAATCAGCCCCTGCTAAATTTATAAGTGCTAGTTTCCTCCGATTCGGAATTTCCATCGAGGTTGGATGCAAATTAAGATAGGACATCTGGCAGCAGCTTTTTTCTCTAAAATACTGACCTCACTGTAACCGTCTTGCTCTCATATCTCTGTGACAAATAATTTCATCGTTTTCTGAGGTTGATAAGATTTGTAAGATTCCATGTTCTAGACCACGAACGGTTGTGTCCCATAATCCAAACATTGAGCAATCATCGTACCCTCGTGTGAACTGCCCTGTCCTGTTGCTCTCAACTTGATCATGTATCCTGCATCAGTTATCATGCATTCTGTATTTCGTACTCGCCACCAATAGGTTGTGACTTTGCGACACACGCCAATGCCATATGGCGACACCAATAGGCCAAATTCAACTGCATGAATTGCATTGAATTGATCTTCGATGGAGCGGGGGCGAGTAGTCCAGGGGTAAGTTGCCCATCCCACAATCGGAAGATTGTGAGTTTGAGCCTCACCTGCACTACTCTTCGACCGCAACCAATCGGCGTGAGAGATTGGCGAAGATATATGACTCAACGGTCGATGTGTCGTAAAACCAATAGCCACTATCTTCGATGGAGCTATATTTAAGCTTTATATTTGTGGCACAAATAATGAAGACATATATACATTAGGTTGCCACTTATTTGGGAGTGTTTTTCATTTTGGGGAATTTCTATCTGGACGGGCGCGTTTCTGGTGTTCCTCGGTCTAAAAACATTGTGTGTAAAATATTTTGGCAATTAAGTAATAATTAGAACTGCCTCAACGAGGTCAAAGTTTACGCTTTTTGTCGAAAAGTACTCATGGCGTTCTGTTATCATGTCAGTTTAAGTTTCGATAGCTGTGGTAGTTTCTGAGTTGAAAAATGATAGCAGACAGACAGACGGACTGACGGACAGACCGACGGACCATTAGAGACGTTAGTTTAGTCTTCCGCACTGCTGTACAGAAGACTAAAAATGAGGTCTTATACAGGATGTAACACGAGCTTATCAAAATATTGATACGGGAGAAATAGCATGTTATTGTAATTAGAAAATGATCTATGCACATATCCATTTTAAGGCTTTGTTTAGCGGTAAGACCAAATGGAAAATTAATGCGGACAGTGCATGTCCGATAATGCGTTCGGGGTGATAGAGCTAGGCTAGCGGTCAGTTAATTGTCGCCATATCCACCCACATCATCGAAACGGCGCACTGTGACCCAGACCAGGAGCGAGGCCGAGTTCCTCTCATCCCTTGACCGCCTCTTCGATATCGCACACGAACAGGCGATGTCGATGATCACAATCGAAGAGGACAGGAAGTTCCTGACGGGACAAGGGTCCGAGGTGCGGCGCGGCCGCATCCCCTCCACACGTGACATCACACTGCACAGGACAGGAAGCGGAAATGAGCCGCCAGCAAGATGCTGAAAGGGCGAACGGAGAGAGCCGAGAAGAACTCGTCGAACTGGCATCGAGCTACAGCTCAGGTGCAAGCAGCCCGACTCGGTCACCGACACGGCGTCGTTGCCGAGAAGAAGAGGAAGAGCTCACTTTCCCGGGCCCGTCCACGTCGAATGCAGAAGCATCTACGACTCCTTTACCATCCAAGCGATTCCGCGTATCGAAAAAGATGATCACCCCTTATCTCTCCGCAGCGATGGATCGGACGAAACTTACCGACCGAGTTGTCGGCTGTCCAGGTGTTTTTTGCTGTCGGCAGCTGCGATGAGCTTGGGCCACGACCTTGAGGAGCTGGTCTTGAACCGCAAATCATCCCGCCGCGACCGAGCAAAGTTCCATGCTACGACAGCAGCGGAACTGAAGGCAGCCTTCCATCCTACTGTGCCGCTGACCGTTCACTGGGACGGGAAAATCGTACCAGCGGCTGACGGAGGCCCTGCTGAAAATCGTCTTCCAGTTCTGGTGTCTGGAGGGAACGTCGACAAGCTTCTGGCTGTGGCCAGCCTCCCCGACGGCACCGGCTGCGCCATGACGTAAGCCGTCTTCTCTGCCCTCGAGGATTGGGACATCAAGGGACGAATATGTGCCCTCTCTTTTGACACCGCCGCCTCAAACACAGGACTCTCAGGAGAAGCTTGCTCTATCATTAAACAGAAACTCGAGAAGTCAGTGCTTCATTTGGCTTCCGGCCACCACATCCACGAACTGGTGTGCGAGAAGGCATTCATGGCGTGCCTTGATCCCGCTACTGGTCCTGACATCCTCCTGTTCAAACGATTCTCCGTCCAGTGGGACTTCATCGATCAAACCAAAGCGAAGCCCTTCGAGGATGGAACCTTTCCGCAGCACCTGAAGGACGCCCGCGACGACCTGCTGATCAAATTCAGCCGCCTCCTCGACGGCTAGCATCTACGTGATGACTACAGGGAGCTTCTGGAGCTATCTGTAATTGTGCTGGGCGGTCCGAACAAGCGGGGTGCCCGGTTCGCTCGTCCCGGCGCCTTCCATCGCGCGCGTTGGATGGAAAAAGTCATCCATGCCATCAAACTGTTCCTGTTCTGGGAACAGTTTCAGATGTCGTCAGGCGAAGCGGCTGGAATCCGACGATTCACCATCTTCGCCGTGTCCATCTGCGTGACGGCCTGGTGCAAAGCGCCGCTTCCGGCAACGGCTCCAGCCGCGGATCTCGCGCTGCTCAAGGCCATCGTCTATTATCGGGACTCAGCGGTGGCCAAGGCAACGGCAACAGTCTTCGCCAGGCACCTATGGTACTTGAGTGAGCGCCTCGTCATCCTGGCCATCTTCGACTTCGAGATCTTCGAGGGGATCGACTTGGCGACAAAGCGGGAGATGATTAAAGCGATGGAAGAAGGGGAAGGATCGGAGGATCCCACGCGGCGTATCAATGTGGACCTGTGCGCCGCCTCAATCTCCAGCAAGACATTGGCCAAGTTCACAACGATTACATCAAAGGAGTTCTTCAAGGATCTGGATATCAGCACCGCCTTCCTCCTCATGGGGGAGTGGCCGACGGACCCAGCCTTCACCGCCGCATCCCGCAGAGTCCAGGCCCTTCAAGTCGTCAACGACTTCGCTGAGCGCGGGGTGCCATTGATGCAGTCTTTCAACCTGGCCCTTACCAATAGTAAAGACCAAAGGCAGTTCGTCTTACAAGTGGTCGAGAAGCACCGCTGTGACTTCCCATCCGCCTGCGTGTCCACCGTGACCTCCACAAAATAGGCAACAATGAGTGGGAGATTGGCGCCCATGACACCCCCCCGCCCCACTTTGAGGGGCTAATGCTCGTGTTGAGGGGACCTAGAGTTGAAAGTATGAAGTCCAGTTATATGTTTTAGGTCAAGTTAAGTAGTTTGAGCAAACTAGAACTTATATTTTATTTGTTAGAGGTATAGAGCAGTATGCTGTAAATTTTCTACTTTTGGAGAAAATATACTAACTTTGACCGTATTCAGTCAGTTCTAAATATTTATATTTTAAAAATATTTTGCACACGATATTTTTTGGCAGAATAGAACTAGAAACGCGCCCGTCCTGATATAAATTCAAAATTTAGAAAATAAGTTTCACCCTAATATATATATATATTTACATATATACATATATATATATATATATATATATATATATATATATATATATATATATATATATATATATATATATATATATATATATATATATATATATATATATATATATATATATATATGTGTAAATATGTATGCATATAGCAGAATCATCGACCAATAAACAAGCGCCAGCATACGACATTGAAAATTATCCTCAGGTGAGGAAGCACGCGACTGGCACTGCTGGAGATATTGACTATCCGGGGATGCTCGATATCCAGCACGGTGTGAGCGAACCTCATGTGAAAAACATGCGACTGGTATTGCTGGATATTGACTATCCGGGATGTTCGATGTCCAGCATGGTGTGAACAAACCTCATTTGGAAAACACCCGACTGGGCACCGCTGGATATTGACCGTTCGGAGATGTTCGATGTCCATCATGGAGTGCACAAACCACACTGAATCCCCACGTCACTAGTTATAAATGATACGTCATGGTCCGATTCGTTTATTTAGGATGGGCTTCATTTTACTGATATGCAATGCTTCTGATATCTTTCGGCACGCTAATCTTTGGCGTTTCCGAAAATTGGCGTGGGAACTTAGTGTGGCGATACTACCGTGTTTCTAGCGTTTTAGCGTGTTCATACTTTATTAAATTTCCGAAAGGAATGGTCTTCTGTGTAGCTTCTGTTGCCTAGCAAGTGCTCGTTGAAACTTAATCTGATATATTTCACGGTCTCGCCTAGATACCATACATCTCTGTCATTTTCTCGCACAAATTGCCAGTGAGTAGGCGAAATATCATTTCAGGGAAGATATTTTCCCTCTAATCCTGTCAGACATACGCCGCAATTGCGCTTACCGGAAGACCAGTGGGATATGAACTTGCGAAATGAATTTCCGTGCCCTTGAGAGCAGGAGTACATTGCCATACTTCTATAATATTCAAGCTGCATCTACGGGTGATGAGAGTTGCTTAATTATTTGAGCTGAAGGGCGCTTCGACCGAAAGTTGGTTGATGAGAGTTAACTTTAACCGTTGAAGTTCGTGGACGTATGAATGTACAATGTATCCGTCCAGATCTGTTGTTCCCGATTGCTCCAGGCGTCTTGCATTGCTGTGTTGGCCCACCGTCATTGCTGTGTTGTGAGTTGTCGCTGCAGCTTTCTCTTAGCAAGCACCGTGTGACACCGTTTTGAATACTCTTTGTATCACAAGAGTTGGATTTGTGTGCCGAGTGTGCAGCTATTTCTTTGTGCTGTGGCGACACACACAGCGTGATGCCGCTACTTTGTGCTGAGCTTGGAGCTGCTGTTTTGTAACCGAGTGTCTAGCTGCTGTTTTGTGCCGGGTGTCCAGCTGCTGTTTCACTTGACGACAGCTGCGACGACGACAAAATTTCGGCGAAATGCGTTTAAATTGCTAAAGCCGACATTAAAGAAGACATGAAGTCTATGTATATTCTGCGCGGCTTGTCTAGCCTTTATGTCGCCTTTGTGGTCACGGAAGTGTGCACCAGAGTGGCTCGGTATGATGCAGAGCTCTGTGATGTGTTTGCTGTTCTTATTGACTACTTGAGGATGTCGAAGAAAGCAATGAATCCACAGATGGCAGTGCGTCCAAATTGGAATGTAATATTATCATGTATGTTGCTGCGCTACAAGTATCTCGGCATGCAACTTGAAGGTAGATTTAAGTCTTAGCTATGCATTAGCTATAAAGGTGAATATTTTCTCAAGCTTGGGAAAATCCTCAAGTTTCTAACCAGACGCCTCCAGAGAGATACCGCGTCGTCGATATACCTGCCGTCAAAACCAGACTCAGAGCGTCCGGTAACATTGTCCCCAAAAAGTGAAGCGTGCATATGCTAACTACTCGCGGTGCACCACTCTCCCCCACAGCGTCCCTCGGTGCTGTTGCCCACAGCGATCCCTCGGTGCTGTTGCCCACAGCGACTCCTCGGCGCCATTTCACATGAGCTTGATCGAACCCGAAACTAGCGTTGCCTGCAACATGAGGAGTCCGGTCATGTCGTCGAGCGTCAGACCACACAACCTAGTGGCGTCGGCGCGCTTTGTCAACGGCGTTTTTTAAATAGAATAAATTGGATCCGAGTTGTTGCTGTTTTGACGTTTTGACAGCGTCGACAACCGTTTGAAGTGGGATGCCGCCATACAGATTGATTCGCCACCCGAATCTGAATAAGATGGCTCCGTCTAACAGCCGATTGATGCTCCAGTGATTCAGAGTAGAATTGCTACAGTTGCTTTGGAGTTGGAGTAAAATATCAATAGTTGTTTATAATTGTTGTAAGATAGTCCTATGTGCTTTGTTTTTGATGAGTTGTAAATTATTGTAAAAGCTGATTCAATATTCATTCTGAATGGCATGCAATTTTTGCTTTTAGTAGAACATCTGAGTTGAAACAATGAGTTACAATGGCGCACACCAGGCTAGTGTTCCTTAGGTAGGTAGGTGTAAGGCACAGAAAGATTGTGTTCCTTAGGTAGATAGGCGTAAGGCACAGCAGGATTGTGTTCCTTAGATAGGTAGTTGTAAGGCACATCAGTATTGTGTTCAAGATAAGTAGGTAGTTGTAAGGCACATCGGTATTGTGTTCAAGATAAGTAGGTAGGTGTAAGGCACAACAGGATTGTATTCAAGGTAAGTAGGTAAGTGTAAGGCACAGCAAGATTGTGTTCCTTAGGTAGGTAGGTAGGTGTAAGGCACAGCATGATTGTGTTCCAGGTAAGTAGGTAGGTGCAAGGCACAGCAGTCCTAGGGTTGGATGGGGTTAACTGATCTTATAGCTGCTGATTAGTGAATCGGATAGCAATGTTGTGAATTGCTTCAATACTCGTTTTGTTGCTGGCTCTATGTTCCCTATGTACTTTTGTATAAACGATTTGTTCTGTATAGCAGATGGTATAATCAGCGTCGCATTTTTTTCGGCAAGGTGGGGAGCGGGCAGGGGGAACGGAGAGCACAACAATCCTCTGCAGTGGGGAAGGTGGACAAATACGGCACACGGCGAGGGCTATGTACTTATGACGTGCACTTCCCGTGAGGCGGAGCTGGTGTCCACGATTCCAACTCAAATTATGGAACAATTGCCGAAATCAATTGAAGATTGAAGTTGGATAAGTTCGTTGACGACTATTTTCCAACATATTATTTTATTGTATCTTGCACCTTGGAAGACTTATTGAGGAGTTCCAAAGAATAAATATAGTGCCTTGGGGCGTATTCATGCCATCGCACTAATTTCCGCTGAAAATATAAATTAACGATGATCGGAAATCAGGTCATTTGAGAAGCGTTTTGGAATACTCATGTTTTGCCTTACGTTGTTTTATCCCTTATTGCATAAACGTCCTGATAAAATGGAATCGACATTGTCGCGGTCGGAATTTTAAATGGCATTGCGAAGTTGCAATTAGCAAGTCCTATGACTAATTTCATAGCATTTCTAACACTTGTCGTGCATCATACACACTGGGGCAAGAAACGGGGAAGTTGCCAATGCCAGGCAGGGCTCATTTTTATCGGATGCCAATGAAACAGATGAGCGTGTCCGTCCAGGTCAGTTTGGGTCAGATGACCGAGTCATGACGCCATCCGTTGCATCATACTCCAAATATTTTCGTGTCGAATTCCTAGTTTCGTCTGCTCGCACGATATTAAATGTCCTCACAGCATCAACATTTGATATTCTACATGCTATTATACAGCTTCACATGACCGAACATTCTATGGATATCAAACATGTGCATTTACCTTCATTGGCCTGGGATGACCTTTTCCAACTAAAAATGTATTTGATGGCATTTGTGCTACCTGAATTTGAACTACAAATATTCGATCCGACCGAGCTGGGCAGCCACCCATGTCACGAGGTCAGACCGAGATCAGCAGCCACCCATGTCACGAGGTCAGACCGAATGTGTATATATTTGACACAACTCTCCCGTGTTCTCCGGTGATTAGTTCGTGGCTCCAGTTGAAATATGTTTGGTGTGTCGTTGGGCCCGAGTTCGCCAATGACCAACTTTTCTGTGAACTTTAACCTTCGGACTGCTCCAGAGTTCCTCTGGCCTGCCGAAAGTATGAAGTATGGTAAGAGTTAAAATATTATCATCATGGCATGCAACGTTGTTATTTGTGTTTGTTGCCACTACGCAATAGAGGGGCAAAATAGTGCTGGGAGCTTACCACCATCCTGGGTGGGAATGCCGACCACATGTACACCTTGGGTGAAACCTAATTGCGCGTCCACGTCTCAATCAACCTGAGCACTCTGCCTATATATTCTCGCCTCAAAAATGACCACAGACTACACATATGTCTGCATCTGAGGAGTTGTCGGGTCCTGTCAGCACAGTGTCAGTGCCGTCGAGCCAGTACGAACCAGTATCGGCATTTAGCCGGTCGCGAAACACATGACATAGCTTAAGCAAGGTGAGGATGGATTGGATTGCAGAAAATGCGTTGATATGCTGGAAATACCTTGGATCAAACCTGCATTGGTGTGAATCGACATGAATCTTATAAATAAATATAGCATGTTGACTACTGTATCCTAGTTTCCGCTTCCCTCTACCGTACCGCGATGTCCCTTGCCGCTCGCTGTAATAAGATCTGGGATATGAGATGGGAGTTGAGATTCATCTTCCTGTTCGTGTTTGCATATACTGCACGTCAGAATCAGATGCTATTCTCTGTGCTTATTTACGTCTTCATAATGTAGCGTTCGGCAGGATACCGAGACAAGACATGATGTGTGGGATGACTGTGCCATAGCAGCACGTGTTGTGGTGTTAGCTGACATGATTGATTGGCTGCACTGCACGAATGCCAGTCGCCACAATAAACATACATTGTTGTGGTAGGACACATCGAATTCATGTGGCGTGAAATGCAACATGACACATACATTGGTGTGGCTTGCTACACTAATATGTTCAAATAAACTTGAGAAGATATTGTGCACCCCGAAATGCAAGTGCGTATTTGCAAGTCTGCTCTGCTCTGCCTCCATCTGCTCGAGATAACTTTTCCGGGTAAGAATCTGCGAGACCTTAAACAAGGCTGAGTTAGTATTACATGAACTCCATTTGCCATGGCGAAGGTTTTCTTTGCTCCGCTGCAGCACTAGAATGCTGCTGGCTCCTCGGACAGGTTTCGGACGCCGTACAGCCGTTTGCAGTGGGGGCACCCTTCAGTCATGGGCGCTGTATAACCAAAGCAGTCGAAGCGCCCCTAAGCCCAAATAACCAACCAACCAACCCTTCAGTCCCAGTCTGAGGTCAGTCAACCAGTCACATGTGTCGGCCATTCACACGGGCTCATGTGTCGGCCAGACAACCAGTCACATGTGTCGGCCAGCCGCACGACCTCATGTGTCGGCCAGTCAACCAGTCACATGTGTCGGCCAGTCAACCAGTCACATGTGTCGGCCAGTCGACCTGTCACATGTGTCGGCCAGTCAACCAGTCCCATGTGTCGCTCAGTCGACCTGTCACATGTGTCGGGCAGTCGACCTGTCACATGTGTCGGCCAGTCAACCAGTCACATGTGTCGGCCAGTCGACCTGTCACATGCGTCGGCCAGTCGACCTGTCACATGCGTCGGCCAGTCAACTAGTCACATGTGTCGGCCAGTTAACCTGTCACATGTGTCGGCCAGCCACACGGCCTCATGTATCGGCCAGTCAACCAGTCACATTTGTCGGTCAGTCGCACGGCGACATGTCTCGGCCCCGGGGAAACTTCATCCGCTCGCCGGTGACACATGTAACGTTCGCGGCGTGACCTACTCAGACCATGACCCGCCGACAGGGCATGACCCGCCGACGGCGAACATGTGGCACCTGCTCGCGGTCCCAGTGACGTCACACATCAGCGGCACCTGGCGACTTGGACGCGTCCAATCTAATTACAGCCGCGAGCGTGGTGTGCCGACATGCTGCTATTGATTCACAGCTACCTGGAGGATCTTGCCATGCTGTGATTGATTTGCGGCTTCCCGGAAGATCTTGCCATTCTGCTGCTGATTGACAGCTACCTGGAAGATCTTGCCATGTTGTGATTCAAAGATGAAGTGCCAGTTATTTCGTGAGGTGATTTCAGGTGTCAGCTGTTTCGTAACTGACTGTGGACAGCCAAGTGGACTGCCTCAGGTCGTCCACCGGCAATCAGAGCAGTCCGTGGACAGCCAAGTTAACTGCCTCAGGCTGTCCACCGGCAATCAGCGGATGCTTCGCGGTGGAAGGCTGCGGTATCGGATAGGGGGTGGGATCGGGTTCATCGACCATCCTGACAACTTCCTGTCCTCCATCAGCAATCAGCAGTCGACCGGAGGGTGGCTGACCAGCTATCCGACGGTAGGGCCACAGTCGGGTCGATCGACCGCACTTAACAACGTCCTGCTCTTTGGACCGAGGCGATCGGGAGGGGGCAAGACAACGACAGGTGTCCCCAAGAGATCGAGAGCAGTGACGCAACATCGCGTACTGAGAGCAGACGAATAGGAGCGGCACTCAGCCAGCGGCTCGCCAGGCGCACATCTCGGCAGTAGCCAACGTGACAACCGAACCCAGGAACCAGTGAATGGCCGCAGGTTGAACGAAGCAAATAATTTGAGAAAGGTAACCGTTTGTTTGCAGAGAAACTCGGCGAGCAGGATGGCTCTGACAGCATCCACTGCCAGGCGTGGTCGTCCAGAGTACCGAAAATGGCGCAACCCGACCTCGACTTCATCGGTGAGAGCCTTCTTTGTATTTTGCACGAACCGTTGCGCAGTTGTCAGGCGGTTAATTCCTCGTGGGATATCGCTATTTACTATGAATTACAACCGACATTTTGATCTGTGGTTTCCAAATGCTTGCCAAGCGCTGCATCGGAGATCAACGCCAACATTGCCGCATTACATTGCCGCATAACATTGTTGCATAGCATTGTCGAATAGCATTGCCGCATGACATTGCCACATAGCATTGCCGCATTACATTGCCGCATTACATTGCCGCATAACATTACCGTATAACATTGATGGATAATATTGCCGCATAACATTGCTGCATTACATTGCCGCATTACATTGCCACATTACATTGCCGCATAACATTGCCGCATAACATTGCCACACAAAATTGCCGATGCGCAACCTGGCGTGCGTCTGAGAAATTGCCCTTTGCGGCGAGCTGCGTGCTTCGTGACTAGGAAGCAATTACCGGCGGTTCTGAGCTTCTGCAGGCCTTGCCAGCCGAAAGCCATTGCGAGCCGGAAGTTGTTGCCAAGTTTGGCTCGACATTGACGTGGGCTATGCCAACGCCGCCAGGTATCCTCAGAAGGGCTACGCTGCCGCAAATGCCCGAGGGATAACACCATCATTAGATGGAGGATGCCGCGGATGTCCAGGTAGTGGTGCGCCGGCTCGGAACGGGCAATAACACCGCACGCAGCGGTTGGGAAACACTGCAGATTGGCAGGATATAACAACAACGGGGTCAGCCGGGGGGGGTAGCGACGGAGTCGGCCCGGTGATAATAACGGAGTAAGCTGGAGGAAAGCAACGGAGTAAGCTGGAGGATAGCAACGGAGTAAGCTGGAGGATAGCAACGGAGTAAGCTGGAGGATAGCAACGGAGTAAGCTGGAGGATAGCAACGGAGTAAGCTGGAGGATAGCAACGGAGTAAGCTGGAGGATAGCAACGGAGTAAGCTGGAGGATAGCAACGGAGTAAGCTGGAGGAAAGCAACGGAGTAAGCTGGAGGATAGCAACGGAGTAAGCTGGAGGATAGCAACGGAGTAAGCTGGAGGATAGCAACGGAGTAAGCTGGAGGATAGCAACGGAGTAAGCTGGAGGATAGCAAGACGGAGTAAGCTGGAGGATAGCAACGAGTAAGCTGGAGGATAGCAACGGAGTAAGCTGGAGGAAAGCAACGGAGTAAGCTGGAGGATAGCAACGGAGTAAGCTGGAGGATAGCAACGGAGTAAGCTGGAGGATAGCAACGGAGTAAGCTGGAGGATAGCAACGGAGTAAGCTGGAGGATAGCAACGGAGTAAGCTGGAGGATAGCAACGGAGTAAGCTGGAGGATAGCAACGGAGTAAGCTGGAGGATAGCAACGGAGTAAGCTGGAGGATAGCAACGGAGTAAGCTGGAGGATAGCAACGGAGTAAGCTGGAGGATAGCAACGGAGAGCGTAAGCTGGAGGATAGCAACGGAGTAAGCTGGAGGATAGCAACGGAGTAAGCTGGAGGATAGCAACGGAGTAAGCTGGAGGATAGCAACGGAGTAAGCTGGAGGAAAGCAACGGAGTAAGCTGGAGGAAAGCAACGGAGTAAGCTGGAGGATAGCAACGGAGTAAGCTGGAGGAAAGCAACGGAGTAAGCTGGAGGAAAGCAACGGAGTAAGCTGGAGGATAGCAACGGAGTAAGCTGGAGGATAGCAACGGAGTAAGCTGGAGGAAAGCAACGGAGTAAGCTGGAGGATAGCAACGGAGTAAGCTGGAGGATAGCAACGGAGTAAGCTGGAGGATAGCAACGGAGTAAGCTGGAGGATAGCAACGGAGTAAGCTGGAGGAAAGCAACGGAGTAAGCTGGAAGATAGCAACGGCGTTGTCAGCTGGAGGATAGCAGCGGATTCAGCCGGGGAATAACAACGGATTAGGCTGGGGGGAACAACGGCGTTAGCCTGGAGATAGCAATGGAGTCAGGTGGGGTAATAGCGGAGTCAGCCTGGATACACGGAGTCAGCAGGCGAATAACAACAGAGTTAGTTAGGCAGGATATAATAACGGAATCAACCAAGAAACTACGGGCTCATAGGTTTTGTGGATGGCTCAGTGGGTGTATCTAGACGACTCGGGGGTTAATGTGACCGGCTCAGGGGATATTATGGGTGGCTCAAGGATACGTGTGACCGGTTTTGATGTTTGTGAGGGAGGGATGGGGACATAGGGAGGGGCTCTGGGATTGTTGTGAATGTTTCGAGGGTTGTTGTGGGTAGCTCTGGGGTTATTCTGGGTGGCTTGATGGCTGTTGCGGGTAGATTGGGGGTTATAACGAGTGGCTTTGAGTTATACGTGCCTGGCGTAGGATTATTGTGGGTGGCTCAGGGGTTGCTATGGGTGGCTGAAGGCCATGTTTAGGCGGTTCTGGCGCTAATGAGGGAGCTTCGAGGCATAGAGAGAGGCTCAAATGTTGTCATCGGTGGCTCGGGGGTTATTGTGGGCGACTTGAGGCTCGTTGTGGCTCTCTTGGAGAAACGGTGAAGGGCTCTTTGGTTCTTGAGGGTGGCTCCAGGGTCGTCATGGCTGTCTCGGGGAAATAGTTACTGCTTGAGAATTGTTGTGGGTGGCTCGGTTGTTATTGTGTGTGGCTCGAGGGTTATCTGGCATGACACCGCGCCTAGAGCGGACGGGTATTATGGCGAAGTGAATTACCTCACTTCCTTCAGTATTTCGTGTTCTGCACCACTCGGAGAACGAGCGCCGTAAACGTTGTAGCTGGACTCAATTCCGTCCAAAGTTTGACTGTCACCGCTGACTTCTGTGCCAGCGCGCCCGACAGACCGTGTCGGCCGGCCGACAAACAAGGCTCCGACCAGCGACACCAAACTCTAGCCGAAGACAAGCCGAGCTCCAGAGGCAGACACATCCCACTGTGCCAGGAGACACACCCGCCTCGGGCGGCAACGAAGATGGCACCTACTAGAAGCAAACCATTTCCAAGTCGGTCAAAAGAGCACGGTCTTAGCCGGAGGCAAGCCTGACTGCACCCTGAGGAAAACTCCTTCACAGGCATTTTCAATCGCTAGTCCAGTGGAATACAAAGAGACTTGAGAGACAAGACTGTCTTGAGTAAGTGCAAGCGCTGTTCCAGCGGCAGACTAACTGGATTCCAGCGGCAATTAATCACGTCTTCCTCCCACGCTAGCCCCGTCGTGCCGCGCGAACTCGAACCTTAACCCTGTCGTGCCGCGTTAACTCGAACCTTAACCCTGCCGTCCCGCGCCAACTCGAGCCTTAACCCTGTCGTGCCGCACTAACGCGAACCTTAACCCTGTCGTACCACGCCAACTCGAGCCTTAACCCTGTCGTGCCGCGCTAATTCGAACCTTAACCCTGTCGTGCCGCGCTAACTCGAACCTTCACCCCGTCGTGCCGCGCTAACTCGAACTTTGACCCTGTCGTGCCGCGCTAACTCGAACCCTGACCCTTCTGTGCTGCCGCAATTACCGAACCGGCCGACTGCCAGAACTTCACCGGGTCAGCCTCTCCCCGGGGCTGCACCTGTTGGGCTTTTTGCGCGGCGCCTGACGGCAGCTGACAGGTGCTACACGGTCCGCCGCGGTCCGCCGGCGACCCCGGCTCCGGCTGTCGCCGCCAGCCACTTGTTCACGCCGTATGACCTGGACCCCGGGCGCGCACGGTCGGCCGCGTCGACAGCGTCGCACTCGTCGCGGCCCGGTCGTGCGCCGGGCGTCGCCGGCGGCGGGCCGCTTCCGGCAGCCGTGCGTCACAGGACTGGCCGAGCCGGCCCGGCGGCTCGGCTTTGATCGGCGCTCGCTGTCGGGCGACAGAAAGTCGATCGCCGTGTGAGCAGCGGCGCCGTGCGGTGCGCCCGACAGGTGCTGAGCGCACGACCCTATCCCCACGGTGGCGTGTACTCGGCGGAGTACACGGCCCGGCGCTGAACTGAACAGTTGGCTTGGAAGGAGGCTGGTACCGCACTGATGCCGGAGCGAGATCTGCATTCGGCGTGGGGCCGGAGTCTGGTGTTTAGCGAAGTGCTGGATATGGTAGTACACGGAGTTTCGGATTGTGTACGTGGCTGTATGTCAAGCCGAGTACCGAACCGAATACTGAGCCCTGTACCGAGTCAGTACCGAGCCGTGTACCGAGTCGAGTGCCGAGTCGGGTACCGAGTCGAGTACCAGCCCTGTACCGAGCCGGATCCTCTCTATTACGGTTTTGGAAAGGAGAAAGAAGATAATGGTCTCCCTTCTGGTTTCTTCCTTCGTCTTCAGATTTCACCTCGAGACGTTGTAGCACCCATTATAGGGTTATTGTGCGGTGCATCTGAGCGCTTAAAACTTGCATTCATACCGGGGTGGATGCAGAGTGGGTGAGTTGGGAGGATGGTTCTCGGTATTGAGCTTGTGGTTCTTCACTCTGGCGTGAGCATTAGGAGGATACCCGGTGGACGTTCTGGAAGTTTGGCAGTAATGTTTTAACCAGGGAAGGGTCCAAGGGAAAACTTCTGGAGGCATGCCTTCAATGGAGCGTACCCATTCACGCGCTTATAATCAGCTAAGTGGGCAATAATTGCTGTGAAGCCCTGATGTGAGTTCTTGCTCCTTGGGATAGCTTGTTCAGCAAGGGTGCTTCTAGGTACGGCTCAAAGTATGTTCCAAACTTCGCACCGAAGTGCGCGTGTTGAGGCGCCTGAGGATTTGAATGGGTGCTTTAGCAACCCTAAGACGTGTTTCATTTATAAGTTTGCAAAAGGCGGCGCTGGTGGAAGGCTTGCGGGAGGGCCGATTTGCCTTGGTGCTCCAATTTGTTCTAATTTTCCCAGTGCAGTCTGCATTTATGCTGAACTGTGAGAGCGCAGCCCATTGGGGTGGTCCTGACTTTATTTGCAACGGAACGCTTCAAGCAGGTGATCTTCCCGAAAGGTTCCGCATGAGGCACGCAGGTGTTCGTCATGTAGCGGTCCTGGCGCTCCCCAATATAACTTTGTCATATCAACAGTCATGCAATGGATTGCATGCGACTTGATCTTGATCAAGGATGAATTGTAACCTCAATGTTGACTAGCCATGTCCTTACATGCAATGCAAAAAGTTTACTTTGTAAGCTTCCTGCAGTGCTGCAGGAACTAAATAGTTACCTGGCCAACCATGGCCCCTCCTGTGGGGCCATGGCAGCCCGTCCTCACCGTATCACGTGACAGGAGACCAAACCACGCATACTAAGAAGGGTTCGGCCTGGGGACTGGCGCTCTCGAAAATCGATCAGTCGAGCGGCTAAGGATGCAAGTGCACAGCAAATACTTTCGTTTTGTGGTGATTCCATGGAATGAAGACCGCGTTGTAGTAGTTGCAAAGTTTTATGGTATGAAAGGCAGCATGACCGACACGAATCGTGTGAAGAGCTTCACTGCATGTAATCACAGTCCGGTGAGTGTATGTGTCACAATGTAATGCCAAACACAACACAACGGCTGGGTTGGGTGTGCTGCCGCTCACCATGTGACCATGTGACGTGATGACCATGTGACAATCCACCATGCGACGATTCAGATCCCTCCGACCGTCTCTGAAGGTCAACAACTATCTCGGCTTCTTGAGAGAGGCACTTGTTAGGGGCGACCTTTTGGACAGAATCTGGATTCGCGAGGTTTTGTAAGCGACACTAACTAACGGCTACATGTTTTCCATTGTCGGTTTGGAATACATTTTCTTCACACACAAAGGAAACAGATAAAAGAAGGTTAACCAGGCCAGATCTGACACTCATGCTTTATATTGTATTTTGGTTACTTGAATGCTTATGGTGCTTTTGCCGAATATGAATTACTTACCAGAGATTGCCACCAGCTTCGGAGTGACGGAGGCGTCTGAATACTAAAAGTGAACTCAACGGGAGAGAGCCCCGGATGCCCCCCCTGTGCGATAATTTCCGGTGTGAAAATTAACTGTGTCCGTCATGGGAAGAACATGTCAGGCCAGCACTCTGATGGCCTTCATATTGTGGCACGCTTTGTGACAGATTTCGCCGGCGCAACGGAGACTCACCGCGGTCTTGACATGATGGGACTCAATAGAAGCATTTATTCGAGTTGTTCATTCGAATTCCCTCCATGACATCCCCGAGTCCGGAATGGAGCCACTGCACAATGGCCCCACGTTGTCACGTACCGCACCACGGTCACCACCATAGGCGCACCGGATGGGGGGGGGGCAGGGAGCCCGTCCCCCCCCATGAGACCAAAGTGCCCTCTTGACCGAAAAGTGCCCTCTTGGCCGGAATGTCCCAAATTCAGCCCAAAAATCACCTGCCCCGCCTGTGCCAAAACTGCCCTTTTGGCCAAAAATTATTTTCACGCCCATTCCCCTCCCCCCTGGTCAACAAACCTTCCGGTGTGCCCCGGACCGCAAAGTGCCCCTTTGGAGCCGGTCAGGTGCCCTTTTGGAGCCGGCCAAGTGCCCTTTTCGGTCCGGCCCCCCCCCCCCATGGGAAAATCCTGGGTGCGCGCCTGGTCACCACTCACATTATGAGCGCAGAATTGCACGAGCGCCTGGCGCACACGCCGGGCGGTGCGTGCCAGGCTCCTGGCAGTCCACCAGCCGGGTGTGTCGCGCACGCCGGCACGTGTGTGGCCGGCCGTCGACCCTGCCGCCGGCGCTCCCCGTGTGACGTCATCACCGCTGTGTCGGACCGTGTCGGCAGCTCCCGAGATCCAGACCACGTCGCAGTGCACCCTGCTCAGCGACATGTTCTCGCTCGGCATGGTCATCTGCGCCGTCTTCAACAACGGCAGGTCGCTCATCGAGGCCAACCACAGCAACACCACCTACATGAAGCAGTTCGAGGTGGTGAGTGTTGGACGCGGTGCGTGCCTCATTGGGTATGGGGCAGCGAGTACTTGTACTAACGATGGCCCCCGTCAACCTCGCCCAAGCTGAAGCCATGTTTGTTGTGCACTTGTGAAGGGACAGAAATCGTGATTGCGGGCTAATTAGTCATTTAATGTCCATACTGCCCCGTCATCATGTCATCATCATGCCATCTTATCATCCCACCACCATACCTTTATATCGTAGAACCATCACATCATAACACCATCATATCACAATGGCATCCCATCATCATGCCATGATATCATGGTGCCATCATATTGTCACTTCATCTTACCATCCACTATCATACCACACTATCATACCATCATATCACCACACTATCATACCATCATATCACCACATCATCATATCATCATATCATCGCACCATCATATCGCTATGCGAATACTAATGTGCCGCTGGGTTATCCTACCGTCACCTCATCATGGTCACTCTAGTGTTATCAGTCATACCATAAATATTTGTAGGATGCGCACCAAGTCACAACGCCGATTTGGACGCATCAAGAGCATTTTCTTCCCAGCCTTATACGATGAGACCTTGGCGCTGGGTACACCGTGTCTAATGGTGACATGGTACAGGTTGCTCGGCTGTATTACATAGGAAGAAGTGTGGTAGGGTGCATTTCGGGTAAGGGAACCAAGGTCGCACGCCCACGTTAGTGACGTGTTTCAGGTCCATGGTTAGAAATGCCTTCGGTTATCCACAGCAACAAGCCTAGGCTCGATGCTATGGTGATCCGTATTAGCCTTTGCTACCTGAAATCGTGATCAACGATGCCGAAATAAAGCAATACAAAAGCAAGTCGACAAACGCTCCCTCAGCACAGGTTGCGCGCATCGCGATGTCAGCTCAGGAGAGTCTCGCCAAGTGTATCGCTAATATTGCGTTAGATCATAAGAGTTTCGCCAAGTGTATCGCTACTACTGCGCTAGATCATGAGAGTCTCGCCAAGTATATCGCCACCACTGTGTTAGATCATGAGAGTCCCGCCAAGTGTGTCGCCAACACTGGTCGTGGTGTTCACGCGATTCCATTCAGCGGGTGCCTGATTAGCTAAGCTTTCTGTTGTCGCATTAGGAATCGCATAATATAAAATCAGTCCCTACTCAGCAAGATTTTTGTTTTCATCGCATAGTTCAAGACGTGTATGTACGATCATGGCTAAGGGCGCCGCTCACACTGCTTCACCGGTGGGCGGATTACCGGTGGGATTGAGAAGTGTTCGTAATCGTGCGAGTGTCGAACCCGGAACATTCGAATCCAGAGTTTAATACTGTAATTACTCCTATAATTACTACTTATAATTGCTGTGCAGAGTTTAATACTGTACAGAGTTTAATAATTTAATACATCTCTAATAGCGGATTTGTGAGATGGTTCAAGTGAGTTCACAACTTCATCAACGGTTCAAAATTGATCTCCACATTGATTTCTAGTAGTTTCATGGCAGCCACATGTAGCATTATTTCAGTATTTTACATTGCATGTGATATTTTCTGCGGTTAAGCTGCCAAGCTTAATCCTGAATTACACGAGATGCTTCTTAAAGCTGCTATCAGATAGCCAGTTGTGCGCGTTTTATCGGCTACAGTTAGTGGATAGTCCTTGAGAACACAGGCTCATTGAGCAATAGACAGACCATATCCTAAACGCTGTGCGATATGCCGACAGGCTTCCCATCTACATTCTGCGAAACTCTGGAATGTCGGGACCCAGATATCGTGATGAAATCCCCAGTCCTAAGGTACGAGAGTACGCCAGAGCATGAGGTTCACGCGCACGCTTTTATCGTGACGTCTGAGAGTCTTCTCCGGAACGCAGCTCGACTTGCGACTAACTGCTATGGCACCTCATCCCCCAGCTGAACCAGCAGCTGAAGAACGTGTTGGGTAAGATCCCCGTTGCGTTGCAAGAGGCGGTGGTGCGGCTGCTCAACAGGGATCCCCGACAACGGCCCACTGCTCAACTGCTCTCCCTTATCAAGTACTTCAGGTAGGTGGCACGGCAGTCATCTTCGAACTGCTCTCTTTCTCTCTCCCGTGTTTCTCCCCCTCTTCCTTTTCCCTCTTTCTCATCCTCTTTTATCTCCTCTTTCTCTCCCCTGTTTCTTTCCCCGCTCTCTCCTCTTTCTCTCCCAGTTCTGTCCCTCCCTTCGATCCCCTCGCCGTCCTCTTCCCACTCCCCGTTCGGCCTTTCCTACCCATCCCCAACTTTTTTCTTCCCTTGCTCTCTCTGCCTCCCCATTCTCTCTTGCCCTCTCTCTCTCTATCTCTCTCTTTTTTCTCTCTCTCTCTCACACACACACACATGCCCCACTTTATACCCCGAGTACTTGGCGCTGAACACAAACTCAGCATTGGGACTACGCTAGACAAATTCCAACAAACGCTGGACAATTTCCAGCAAACAAGATCAACTTCGGTCCTGCCAAGTCGTCGGAGTCATTGATCTAGAATAGCCTTCAAAAGCTGCAATCACTGAAGTGCTTGTGAAATGCTTTAAGATCAGCATATAGGGTTCGTCGTTCTGCAACATGACACTGAGCGCGGGGGTTGGTCATTTCGATTCGCACGGAAGACTGCGACTGGCACGCATTTCGGGCCACAGCTCGATACCCTGATCCGCAATCCACGGTGCATCGGATACACCTGCAGAGGACATGCGTCTGTATAAAACATATTCCGTTTTTTTTGCATTGACGTATTTTGTGTTGTGTTGTGTTGTGTTGTGTTGTGTTGTGGTGAGGAACAAGCGACACTGAGCGGTTCGGATTTGTTCCCAGACCTCCCTTAAGGAAATGCTAGATCTATACCCGCCATGTTTTAATTGCTGTACTGGCCCATACAAAACTAGCCCTCGGGAATGTCCGAGTTCTGAAGTTGTTCCCTTGCATGCAGCATAGCAAAGCTAACTTTCGGCATAGGGACACCCGGTCGACTGCTTCGTCGCCGTCAGCTCCCACACCTGTGGAGATGTTGCGACTGACCATGACATTCCACGACTCTCATGCAGGGAAAAGGGGAACGGGAATCCCAGAAGTCAGCGCGACACGTCAGCCGTCTACGGTTCTTCGTAATTGCAAAGACAGCCTATGCAGATATATATATATATATAGATATAAATAGAAATAAATATATATGTAGATAAATAAATGTATATATATATATATATATATATATTTATCTATATAATATATGTAGATAAAGATATATATATATATATATATATATATATATATATATATGATATATATAAACATAATCCTGATGGAAAATAGAGAGACATAGATCATGAGATTTCCATTATAACTATGTTGTTCGAACTCAACGTTTCGTTACATTTCATAACATATTCAGGAGCAAAACAGTATTTTCAAAAATGGCGATACAAAAACACGGAGTTACACATAATTCATGCAGTGACTGAATACACACGGATGCAGGAGGAAGCACGATCCGTTACATTTATCAATCCCTCCCGCAAGCCAAAACTTATTGTACGACTCTTTTACGTAAAAGATGATGCCATAGAATTTAGGCTGGGGCGCTGTTTATCTACGCAAAACGACTCCATAACACGGAGGTCGAGGATCAAATTACAACAGAACAAGAATGAAAAGTCGTCGACGGAGAAGCGTGCATCACCCGCAAATGAGTGTTTCCTGACTGGTGACGGGCCGGGGTTACAGAGGACACGCTACGTGCGGTCTGATCTCCCCGAATGCTCTTGTACCCTACAGTATAGACTACGCAGTGTATGTGGTATGGTACATAAGTATGTATGGTATATATATATATATATATATATATATATATATATATATATATATATATATATATATATATATATATATATACCACATATATATAACCCCACCAAATCTGAATACATATATATATATATATATATATATATATATATATATATATATATATATATATATATATATATATAAAGCACATCTATATAAATATATACATGCATATATATACATATATATATATCACGATTTTGTGTGGTCAGCGTTCAAATGATATCCAACCTTCGGATAAGCATAACGATGAAAATATTTTGCTACCGTTATTAGTAATAAATTAACCCATGGCATTGTGATAACATTATTTTTTAAACACGCATCGGAGCCATTGATATAAGCCATTGATTTACCTTGGCAATGTTGGCGGTATACAATATACATGTCCCATAGAGCATGGATGTGGAGATGTTTCAAGAACTGGAGAACCAGACCCACATTGGCTCACACAATCTAACCAGGAGAAAAGTCGCTCCGTGGCGGGAGAGAGAGAGAGAGTGTGCGGCGATATTGCGCATGTGAGCATTAAATATTAATTAGCTGTAATTATCATTACTTTGGAAGTTCCGAGCATGTTTGTCGGCGGCGCTTCTCTATTTCAGCATAGTAACCTTGATGAAATAATCAGGAGCGTTGCCTGGCTCAACGTTATTTTAGTGCCGACATTCCTCGGCTTTGTTCGTCTCTCCCTTCGGACAAACTGGGAAAATGGATGCGGTCGGGGCAATTACCATTTCCTGCTCACCACCAACAGAGGCAAAAGTGGAACCGGACAGGCTCCCTTGCCCAATTTTCGACGCTAATGCGCTAAAAGAATGGTCCCTGGTAAAGAAATATGCCAACACCAGATGATTTCTCTTGGTGTAGGAATTTTACCTCTAGACCGCGATCTGATCTTCAAACAAGTTGACTACCTGACACATGCCAGGAAAAGTAACTGGATTAGCTGCTGTGAATGGATCAACAAAAGCAACACACATTTCCACTTGAGTTCAGAGACCAACACGCCTGATGATTGCCGCGATATGTAAGGGACTTGTATCCATTGTTATCGGCGGTAGCCGAAGCCGTTCAACTCCAAAAAAGTATTTCTGGTTTTGCATGTGTTTCTGACGTGTCCGACGATGTTGGACCCGAAGCTGCAGTATCGGACTTCGGTCCGGACGGTGACGGCCGCTCGGGATGTGGTCGCTCTAGTTGCAGTCTTGTCTTGCTCACACCACTTCTGGGTGATGTCGGCCAGTCGACGCCGGCTACGGATGCTTCCGCCCAAATACCGCATGTTCATGTGAACCATGTGGCAGGTGCCCACGTGGGCACCTCTCTGGCCGAGTGGTGGCGACGGTGCCTCCTCCCCGCGCAGTGAATGGAGGCTGCGTCTTCATCTGTCGGTGACTGTGGCGTCTCACCAGCCGTTGTATGTTCATTGATTTCATCGAGGTCGCCACCCCCCCCCCCTCCTCCGTGAGGCATGCTGTGACTGTCGCCGGAAGGCAGCCGACGTTCAACAGTTGTGGGCGAGGTGTCGACCACGTCCTACTGTCGGGCTGTCCGGGGCAGTCGGGCTGCTCGGGGCAGTCGGACCACCCCGGGCAGTCGGACTGCCCGGGGTAGTCAGGGTGTCCGGGTCAGTCAGGCTGATCATGGTACGAATTCACCGAGTTTTTGCTGGGGAGTGAGGCAGGCAGTGCGCGTTTCCAGCTACCCCCGACTACATGTTGCGAAAGTCCTGTAATGATGGCGGTATTTATTATACATGTCAAATACAGCATGGATGTAGACATGTTTCAAAAACTGGAGAACCAGGTTCATATTGACATTATCATTGAGACGGATCTTACTAGGGCGGTGTAGTCAGGAATGGATGCAATGTAAATCATCACAAAATCAAATCAGATTATTCGTCATGTAGGAAAATCAGACGTCATGCCCCTTTTGCCATACAGAAGTAAGGGTTAGTTCTTCAACCACCTTTTTTTCCTCTGGAACGGTTATGCTATTTTCAGCTCCCAAGAGGGAAAATGAACCTATCAAAATGCATTTTCTCAATTCATCGAACCCGCGGAACTCTACCTCCATGTATCCCATAATCTCATCATTGGATGTGGTCGGGCACCGGAAGCTGCCAGCCACGAACCACTGGAACATATTGACAGGCACACCACTCATCACTTCAGGTACGTAATGTATGGTAAACAGCTGCCGTACACCCGAGGTCATGGAGCGATCTGACGGTATGCCACCCATCACTTCAGGTACGTGATGTATGGTAAACAGCTGCCGTACGCCGGTCATGGCACAATCCGGCTGCAAACCCTTGTGCGGCGCGCTGAGAGCGATTCCTGCTCTGGAGGGCTGAAACTAAATATCCCGTCCCCATGAGTAGTTCTAAGACGCTCAAACAGCCAATTTCACTACGCCAAGAACTTTCAAACTTGGCAAATGTTTGACAGGACCAAGGCCGCCAGGTAGGAGCACGGTACCTAGGAGTTATCCACGCAATTAAAAGACCCCAACAAATATCTTATGTGCTCCAAGGTTAACATCAGAGCTAAGTTCCTTATATTGTTTAATCGCATGGACAACTCCTATCTGTTACAGGCTCCATGCTCCTACCTTGCTGCAGTCTTGTTGGAGTGAAACAATAACGACAATTTGACAGGCCTTGGCGTAGTGAACTTGACGGTTTGGGAGTTTTAGAATTGTCGATGGAGATATTGACCCTCAGCCAGCTGGAGACGGATTCCGTCCCATCCCTTGACATCTGGCAAACTTACCACCTGATAAGTGAAAATGTTAAAAGACGTAAAAGATGAAAGCAATGTGCCTTTCCTGCACATGACGTTACAAATACGTATTTCAGGGAAGCATGCCAAGGCAATGTGACTTATGGTCACATTGCAGACATGATGGCGAAAGTACTGTTACTACGGCAGACGAAAGTATTATTTGCCTGCAGGAATTTTCATATTGATACTTCACAAACTGAGCAATTCTGTATATTTGAGTGGCACTAAAGCACAATTGACTGGTGCCATAGCAGGCATTTTGGGCTGTGCAATAACCATACCCTAATGGAAGCTGGAGTACGGAAGTTGGCACATATACTTCGTGGACACCGCAGGCCGTACATGTGTTTTAGCAGTTGCAGTAGCAGTAGCAGTACCATGAACCCTCGCCTACCGAATACCGGCCGTGTTTCACCAGTGAGATTTCATTATTTCTGTGTAGCTCAGGGCTACCACTGCACCTCTAATTGTAGGAGCAGTTGAACAACAGGCACACGCTACGCGGCACGTACGGTCAAATATTGGAATGTTGGCAATATTCAGACTGTAGTCTTTGTCAGGCGTGCAGGATGAAGCACCACGTTCATTCCCTCGATCGTCGGCAAGTTTTTTGCCCTTAGAAGGGCTTGGGTTGGACGATATTCCTGCTGAGCCGTGTATGTCGGAGCATTTTCGTGCTGGTGGAATTACAAAGCCGATCCTTTGATCATAAAACGGAGCCTGCCAGCTATGCCGCGCAGGATGAAAGGCGATCGCATGTTAGATGTGTGCATTATTCAAATAACTTGACGTTTTTCTTTCTCCCGGAGCACTGGCGAGTATGCCGAGCTGGTGTCGCCGTTCCGTTTCCTAGTAGGTGTGGGTGTGGCTGTGTGTCGCTTCTTGGATCTCTCTCGGCCAGGCAGTAGGGCTGCGCTTCCGGGATGCTGCTGTTCGTTCCGTGTCGCCCCATGCGGTGGACGACTGTGGTCGGCAGCTTCAGATAGCTCAAGATCGCGTCTGATGGTCCTGTGCTCGTTCATCCGGATTGCAAGGATGTGCGACACCGATCCTTCATCCTGTCAATTGTGTCAATCGCCATGATTGCGTGTGTGACCCTGTTTTTTCATCCTGCTCATCATGGCGAAGAAACATATGGACCATAAGGGTCATACGGACTATAACGACTATCAGGACCATGGGAACCGCAGAGGACATAGTGACCATGAGGACCATTGACACACACCCGGGGTGTCGGATGTCAAATGAAAGCATCAGGATCAGATGAGGACTATGCGGAGCATAAGGATCATAAGATAGCAACCACCAGAGGCGACTTTAGACGATTGGACGTTATCGACGTTGACGCTGCCCGGTAAGACAATTACTAGCAGGGATCGACACAGGCATCCCGCAGACAGAACCACACTGGAAGCCAAGCAACATCAAAGACGCAGCACACTGAGCTCTGTTCACCAATCGTGTCATCAACATCGCATCACTGATCACTAATTAGAGCTACCAACGACATATGGCTGCGGCAAGTACGGTTCAGCAGAAATGCTGTCAAGAACACCACAACTGAAAACAATCGCAGAAATGGTCGAACGTTGTGCTTCGTCTTGACGAGGGCAATAGTCAGAATATTGCATACATCGTATGCAGTAAAAAGTCGGTCGTCACTAGTAATTGTATAGACCAGCTGTGATGAGACAAATCAAGCCGTGCATGACTTCGCGTTTTCCTTAAACCAGTGACCACCAGATATAGCTTGAGCAAAAATCGAAGGTTTGAAAAGTTGGTCATCAGCAGCGGCAGCTGGGTCGAGTGCTATCATAGCTAAGGGTCAACAAGTAAGCACCGGAGTGCGACTGAGGTGCTCACGAGCCGATGGACCTCTCATCTGAGCATGCAGCGTGCGCCTCCCGTCGTGGGTGCATGGTCATGGTTATCGGCAGTGGGCAGCCGCCTAGTCCAGGTCAAGTGAGACCATCATGTGTCGCGAAAGCTTCGATGATGCGCTGACTTGCCACGGTGTACAAATGGCTGCCTTGTCGTGAAGTATCAGACAATAAAAACTGTCTCTGATTTCAAGTCCAGGCCGTATGTGTCGGATGTTTTGCGGCAAAGGCCACCAGGCCTCAGTCGAGGTTAACAATTTTGCTTGATCCTGATATTGTAACCGATGAAACAAGATTTCACAGCACACGAATGCACGCCACTTTGATCACCTGCATGCACCTTCTCTGTCGTAGGAGTTAGGTGTTGTTGGTTGAACGGGTCCGACTCTGCTTTTTTATGGGGCCGGCGATCTTTCAAACTTCACCAAGAAAAAAATCCCTGAGTTCTGCTATACTGTCAGTACTGACAAGTATGAATATGACTCCGCGGCCATACGCAGAGGGTAGTAATGTATTGATGCCATTACAAATCGTTTGCATATATTGAATGCGTAAATGTATATATGTACGTGCAGGTATGTATGAATATGTATGCGTGCATGAATGCGCGTACACGTACGTTTGCATGTATTGGTGTATTTGCATACACATGTGTTGGAGGAAACCTAAGGAACCTTGAGGAAACTTGAGGAAAGTCCATGCTTCTCTGCGCCTCGAATGCATTAACTAGATTATATTATTATTCACCTAAATATTTGATGATGGTGGCCTTGGCTGTCGCCTGGACGGGAGGTTAGCTGGCTCGTGCAACGGCCTGGCAAAGTTTGCAATTAATCGGCTCATCGACCCCGGATCAGAGCAGGGCCGGGTCTAGAACACAACGACGTACACGGGCCGGGTCTAGAGCACAAGGACGTACAAGGGCCGGGTCTAGAGCACAAGAACGTACAAGGGCCGGATCTAGAACACAAGGACGTACACGGGCTGGGTCTAGAATACACGGACTACAATGGTTGCGTCTGGAGCACAACGACGTACAAGGGTCGGATCTAGAACACAAGGACATACAAGGGTCGGGTCTAGAACACAAGGACGTACAAGGGTCGGATCTAGAACACAAGGACGTACATGGGCCGGGTCTAGAATACACGGACTACAATGGTTGCGTCTGGAGCACAACGACGTACAAGGGTCGGATCTAGAACACAAGGACATACAAGGGCCGGGTCTGAAACACAGGGACGTACCTCGCACTGCTCTTCACGATTAACATATTAGCATACAAGGACAGAGAATGTAGATGATGCAAGTAGCCGAATCGAACAATCGGATTATGCCAGAATCTCGCAGGAAAACCGAACACTTTCCAAAAACGTGCCTGAACACCCGCTTGTGCTTACCAACTGTGTGCGGACCCTCGTTCGATATCGTTTACGATCATTGCATTCAATCATTCTATATCAATTGCACGCAATGTCATGAATTAATCAGAATGGGACAGACGATAAAATATGGTCGTGAACTACACGTATATATAAAATACCGTACTGTATCTATAAAAATATAATTAAATACTTTCTACGAAAGGGAACAGTCTTCCTGGAAGACCTGGGTGTAAGCCAAAGAAGCTATTTTCGGATGAAAGTTTAGTTTTTTGCAATGCTATGAACTTTGATGAGAGGTTGTCGGGATTAGCATGCACCGAATATCTCTTTGCACAATGGGAACCTGCATCGGTGAGGTATGCATAAACCATCGATGACACGAAGCAGGTGGCTAAATGTCTCCTAGAAATACAAATATGATTTGCATGGCTGATGAGGAGATGGGAAAGCTTCATTTCTTATACAACGTACTAATATTTTATGAAGTCACGAAGGAAATATTAATGGTATTTGGTGTATATGCGAATGAGAGTTTGCATCAGCATTATCTTGGAGGAATTGATTTCTTCAAAAGGTGCATCTCCGTAAATGATTTGGTGAGAGCAGGAGTAGAGGTGTGCTGCTGTTCTCGTCTTAGGTTGCTCTTGGCTAACAGGACGGCTCGTGTATGAACCGACTCTAGTAAAGTGCCCTATTTGTTGCAGTTTTCAACAATGTTTCAAATCTGACAGGTCTACCTTCGTTCTGATGCGATGCGTCTGGAATTCCTCAGTGACCATACAGATGACTTTATTTGGAAAAATATTGCCTATATTTAGTATATAATGAGGCAGAAATTTCGTAGAGTAATAATAGCCATCTGTGTTTTAGGACGATAACAAACGTCTTTAATATTTTAACCCTTCCCGTTCTTTCCGGTCAAATCCCCACACCCCGTCACGGGAGGGGGTCGATACCTGCCAATTCTAATCTCCAAACTAAGAGTCGCACAAAAACGAAATGGGTGTCATCGGAAAGCGCTCGACGAGTAGGATTCGAAGTCGCCACCAAAAGTTTACCCCCCAAAGTGACATCACCAGAGGGGTCTATGCAATCACGACTGGCATGTTTTTGACTCTGGGGAGTTCATTTCTGGGAATATTATAACAGGAAAAAATATTCGGAATCAGGAAGGGAAGGCGAAACCGACCATGGCCGTAATTGTTTTGCCGACCCAGCACTCAAAGTTTTAATTGGAAATATTACAAATTTTGAGTTTTCAATTGTCTTTAATTTATATTTTGTTGTGGGTAGAGCGCACTGGAAAACGTTGCTTAAAGTGAACTTACCCTCATAAAAATTCTTGCATTAGCCAGAATCGTCGATTTTATCTCAAATGGGCAAATATGCAAAACTAATGTCATCAGAAACGGAGAAGAAAAAAATTCCTCCAGTGCATTTCGTTGCAATGGCTAAAGATAAAGAACCCCTGAAAGTTTCATTCAAATATCTTCTTTCTTTAATTAAAGCGTGACGACTGGTTGAACTGTTTTTGGAGATGACCTCATTTGACCTTCAATAACTCGTTGACGGTTGTTAATGGAATTGCAGTGTCAAAAGACCATTCGCCTCATTTCAGTGCATTTTTTATGTTCACAGCTCATATCATTCGTGGTACTGGGATGGTCATATCTCGATTCGTTGCTGTACCCAAATCCTGCGTTATACACAGCCTAATATAGAATCTAACAATGAGACAAGTTAGGCACCCGGCTTAGATAACTGAACGTGTAACCGAACAAATTTATCCAACAAAATTGCATTTCAAGGAAGCCGCCGAACTGCCGCCTACCTCTGCACAACATTGGCACTGACAGGCCGCCGGCCTCTGTACAACATTGGCACCGAACTGCCCCCGGTTTCTGTACAATATGTAATGCATAGGGTAGACACTGTACGAGGCTGTCAGTCCCAGGATACTATGTCAATCAATGTCACATAACGTCGTCGCATGATGTCGACATTGCCGGAATGACATACGCCGGTGGCAATGCCGCGCAGTCCTGGCAGGCTTCACAGAAACGGCTTATTAACAGCTTATGAACGCAATATCGAGATGGAACGTGCATGCCCCGACATAAAGCACAGCGTGTGCGCCAGGTATGACAGGTGACACATCCGCCCGCTGTGCCAACGCTTCCGGACAGCCAACGTTATGCCAACAGCGCGTGGTAGCTTTTCCTGGCACAATCCGTCGGTCTGGTAACACTCCATATGTCTGGGCCTGGTCGACACTCTATGAGCCTGTTCACACTCCATTGGAATCGATGCGCTAAGTGTTAAAAGCAACATCGGATAAACGCGGGACGTAAAAGCAAATGGCATAACTACCGAACCAACAGAGCACCATTAAGTCGTTGATTGCACAGCTAGCTGCTGGAGGATGCTCGAAAGAGCTGCATGGCGGCACAGTATGCCGTTTGTGTTGTCGGGTCGTGCCATTTTTCAGCCCGGGGCGACAGCGGCAGCCAGCTCATATAGGCGCGCCATTTGATTAGGACGGCCACGGGCGGCGTCACTACCAGTGCCGCGGACAGCCAGCACGCCTAGGCCACGCCCACTACATCACCGCCGTGACTCCACCGCCGCGACCACGCCCTCTACGTCACCGTCATGACCACGCCCATTATGTCACCACCACCGTGTCGACCACGCCGACTATGCCACCACCACCGCCATCGCCACGCCCACAATGTCGCCACCACCGCCGCGGCCACGCCCACTACATCACCTCCATCGGTGTCACGTGCCGCCGCTGGAGCGCATGGCTCGCACCTGCAGCGGCGGGCCTGACTCGAGGCTGCCGCTGAGCACGCAGCCCGAGCCTGCGGCGGCGGCACCAGCACGGCACCTACCGACCGCTCCCAGCTCCGTCCCCGAGCATGCGGCGACGCCACTATGGCACCGACTACCGACAGACCGCTCCCAACTCCGTCCCCGAGCCTGCGGCGGCGGTGCCAGTGCGGCACCGACCAACCGCTCCCAACCCCGTCCCCGAGCCTGCGGCGGCGGCGCCAGCACGGCACCTACCGACCGCTCCCAGCTCCGTCCCCGAGCCTGCGGCGGCGCCACTACGGCACCGACAGACCGCTCCCAACCCCGTCCCCAAGCCTGCGGCGGCGGTGCCAGTGCGGCACCGGCCAACCGCTCCCAACCACGTCCCCGAGCCTGCGGCGGCGCCACTACGGCACCGACAGACCGCTCCCAACCCCGTCCCCAAGCCTGCGGCGGCGGTGCCAGTGCGGCACCGGCCAACCGCTCCCAACCACATCCCCGAGCCTGCGGCGGCGCCAGCACGGCACCGACCGACCTCCGTCCCGAGCCTGCGGCGGCGCCAGTACGACACCGACCGATCGCTCCCAACCCCGTCCCCGAGCCTGCGGCGGCGGCGCCAGTACGGCACCGACCGACCTCCGTCCTCGAGCCTGCGGCGGCGCCAGCACGGCACTGGCCGACCGGTCTCAACCCCGTCCCACCGGTAGCCTGCTCTCGGAATGTCCGCGTGTCCGTCCGACGTGCTGCGTGCTCGAGCGACGTGCTTGAGCGAGTTAGGAGGATCAAGGAATATGCTACTGTGGGTTCTGCGGCTGCTACGGCTGCAACGGCTGCTGCGGCTGCAACGGCTGCTGCGGCTGCTACAGCTGCTGCGGCTGCTACAGCTGCTGCGGCTCCTACAGCTGCTGCGACTCCTACGGGTGCTGCGGCTGCTGCGACTGTTGGGGCTGCTACCGCTGCATATAATAATGTGATGCAAATATATAATGACAACATGTTAATGTAAATAGTGTGAAAGCGTACTCTAAGTCATCCCACGTCGTCAGTCGTTACAATACCTAGTCGTCCCTCACAATACCATGTGTTACTCTTGTACCGGAAGTGTCTGCACAGACACGCCAACTTCCAGGAATGTCTTTACCATGCACTTTTGCCAATAGTTGCAGAAGTTTATGCCGAATCAGGCCAAGCGTACACCATAGTACACCATAGTTCAGTGACATGTGATCTGATAGATGATGTTGATTTCATTGATAGTGATGTTGTTTACAATCATATCAGGAAAATAAAGCCAAACAAGGCAGCAGGACCTGATGAAATTTATGCTATGGTGTTGCGGGAAACTGAAAAGGAAGTGGCATTTCCACTTAGTATAATATTTTGTAGATCAGTTTCACAAAATGAAATTCCAACCGATTGGAAAAGGGCAAATATAGTTCCTATTTTCAAGAAAGGAGAAAGAGGGAAAGTTGAAAACCATAGGCCAGTAAGTCTCACATCCCTAGTCAGCAAGGTACTCGAATCAATTTTCAAGGATAAAATAGTTAGTTATCTGGAAGGTAGCAGATTGATTCAAGATACTCAACATGGGTTTAGAAAAGGACGATCGTGTCTCACAAATCTTTTTCGAACTTCGCCACAGAACAATTTGATCAGGGAAATCAGGTTGTTGTAGCATATCTTGACTTTAATAAGGCCTTTGACAAGGTACCCCATAAACAGTTAATGATACAGCCTCAGTCCCATGGTATTGCAGGTAGCATCTTAAAATGTATAGAGTTGTGGCATTCAGATAGAAAGCAAAAAGTGATGCTACATGGTACAAAGTCATCATGGCAAAATGTTCTTAGTGGAGTCCCCAAGGGGTCAGTACTGGGGCCACTACTGTTCATTATATTTGTAAATAACATTGAAAGTGGCCTAAACAGTAAAGTTTTGAAATTTGGGGATGATTTGAAGGTCTTTAGGGCAATAACAGGTCAAGGCCGTCCACCAGTCGTCCATCGCCGTCCTCCAGTCGTCCATCGCCGTCCTCCAGTCGTCTATCGCCGTCCCCAGTCGTCCATCGCCGTCCCCCAGTCGTCCATCGCCGTCCTCCAGTCGTCTATCGCCGTCCACCAGTCGTCCATCGCCGTCCCCCAGTCATCCATCGCCGTCCTCCAGTCGTCCATCGCCGTCCCCCAGTCGTCCATCGCCGTCCCCCAGTCGTTCATCGCCGTCCAGCAGTCGTCCATCGCCGTCCCCCAGTCGTCCATCGCTGTCCACCAGTCGTCCATCGGCGTCCTCCAGTCGACCATCGCCGTCCACCAGTCGTCCATCGCCGTCCTCCAGTCGTCCATCGCCGTCCCCCAGTCGTCCATCGCCGTCCTCCAGTCGTCCATCGCCGTCCTCCAGTCGTCCATCGCCGTCCACCAGTCGTCCATCGCCGTCCCCCAGTCGTCCATCGCCGTCCTCCAGTCGTCCATCGCCGTCCCCCAGTCGTCCATCGCCGTCCACCAGTCGTCCATCATCAGTCCCTCAGCCGCACTTTGGCGTGCGCTCACCGTCTCTCAGTCTCACTCATGGTGGGTACAGCTGCAGTGCGATGTGTGAAAAAGTCTGCCGATGGGCGTCAGCTGTTCACACGGTATCAACGATGGCCAGCTGCAAGGTTGGCAAATGGATCACCCCGCACATCTTGCATAAGACACTGGTACACCTGGCATTAAAAGACGTAGTTAATGAACATTTTGGCCTTCATAGCCAGGATCACTTAATTCTTATATTTACGCATTTTAGTCCGCAGTCAGGCAGTTAGTCAATCAGTCAGTCAGTCAGTCGTGTAGCCAAGACGTCTGCAAGACGAAAACAAGGTGTACGAAATGACAAGCCATGTTAATTGCCCCCTGGATTCGCTAGTGGTAAAGCGCATTCGAACCAGAAGGCCGCAACATTGCATTTGGTCGCAGCATTCCAGGGGACGTAGTTGGGCTTCTTTAAGGGGACGCCTTATTCCTACGAGGGGAGGCGCGCCATTCACCGATTGGAAAACTTGCTACTACAATTTCTCCTCATGATAACCCATCGATATTTGGTATCTTAGATATTTGTTTGTTCTGAGTACAGCACAGTGGCACGGGAACTGTCACAAAGTTGTGAGAGAAGGGCGGGGAAGAGCCACTTTGAAGTCGACTTTTTTGTCATCGGTGCAGCCAGGATTCTTTAAAGAAAGAAGGGTGATAAGAAAGATAGAATGAAAAGGTCCATCATTCGGTGCGCAAAGCGGACCGAAAACTTTAGGTTTTACGTGGTGGAAATCTCAAAATGTATCTCTTCATCTAGCGTATTTTGGTTCCTAAGAGGGCAAGCTCCCTTGCCTGCCCCTCTGCTTTCTATGCAAAGCCTATCAAGTTTATGCCAAACCATTGCATGTGGATCGGAGCACGAAAGGAACAAATTCGGTAAAACGTTGCAAAATTCGGTAAAATGCTCAAGCTGAACAGATTCGGTAAAACGTCCTTAATCACCATTACGCTATCGATATTCTGCAGGAGCCCTCGCCATGGACGGTGTTCTCTATTGTCCCATGGGCGCTGATGTTGCATTACTTACTTACTGCCAGAAAATAACAGTTTTCTAGAAATTACAAACAAGCATATTTGGGTACGCGACTGGACCAAGTACTTTTCAAAATTGCATCGTAAACATCGTGACGGATGGCGGCCCTGCCTTCACCAAGCGAATACCTCCGCTACTGACTGGGCGCGGCGCCGCGACAAGTGCAGTATGTCGAAACAAGGCTGTATAGCTCAAGGAAAACACAAACTCGCATGCTGACGGGCGGCTGAACCGCCAACGCTTTTGACCTTTTGTCTACCGCTTTGTGGCTACTCCGCGCCGAAGTGCCAGCCGCCCCGGGGCACAGCTTGGAAGGCATAAGAAATTCACTATGTCCCTGCCACAAAGGTGGCACGATTTGAATTGGTGTCCTTGTTAGAGAGAGAGAGAGAGAGAGAGAGATAGAAAGAGGCACAGAGGAGAGAGTGAGAGAGAGGGAGAGATAGGGAGAGAGGGGAGAGAGAGGGAGAGAGAGGGAGAGAGGGGAGAGAGAGGGAGAGAGAGAGGGAGACAGGGAGAGGGGTGAGGGGGGAGGGGGAGGGGGTCGTGCGCCCGCTCATCTCGCGCGAGGTCTCTGGCGGGTGACGAGCGATTGACTATGTCTAGAGCTTTTATGGACTCAACTCAGCATCGCCTGGGGATTCAGCGCAATCGGAAACCGCGCAGCAGGATCTGAAGAAAGGCAGAATGTAGCCGACACATCGGCACAACTGCAACCACAAATAGTAATCACATGCTGCTATTTAGCTCGAGACATGTCCGCTGATCCCCCTGCCTTTCCTGCAACTTTAAATTTGCATGCTGCCCCGACACCTTGCTGTTAAGGAGGCAGTCTCTGCTCCGACAGGGAGCACGTGGTCACACACCAACTCGTGCTTAGTGTCCGACTGCCATGGGCAGCTGGCAGTCAGCCAGAACGATCGCGCAGGGGATATCGACCCGGTCGCACCAGATCATCGGCCGAACATTAGATTCACGGTTGATTTGTGTCGGTTGACTTGGAATTCCCAGATCAGGAGGTGGGTTCCGGGTGCACGCAATGAGTCCTGTTTGCGGAGTCCTGCGGAGTCAATGAGTCCTCCTTTACGCTAATATGCAATTAATACCAAACATTCCTTTTCCATCGATATCACCCTGCTTTTGTCATTATTGAGAAGCGATCCAGAAAACGCATTCAGACTGCTTATCCTAACAGAGCTATTTGCCGCATTTTGCGACAGAAAATGCTACCTTGAATATTAAATGTCCGGTAAGATGCGAAAAGTACTTATAAGCTGATATTAGATTTGACGTACAGGTCCAAAAGATCCCGCCTTATTCGTTGTCGACCTGGCTCCAGCCACAAGCAAGAGGTCAGCTCCGATAGGACTTGCAGAACACGAAACCAAGCCTATCAGGCGCGACACGGCGGTCATGTATCGTTGTTCAGACGCTGCGAAGTTTGATCAACTTATGGGCATAAACTGAAAAAGAAAACGTGTATATCACTATGGTCTGGCTGCATGCGTGTGACAATATATCATCGACCACCGTTCTCTCTCTTTTTCAGCGATCCAGCGGTGCATGCGCTTCAGTTTCTTGACGTGATCAACATGAAGGATCCCAGTCAGAAAACAAACTTCTTTCGGAACACACTGCCAGAAGTATTACCCTACATACCGCGGGTAAGAGGGCTTGCACTGAAGCGGCGGTGTTTGCTTTATGAATTCGATCTGTTCCGGGATTCAGTTTGCCTTATTTTGATTTTAGTCAAACTTATGAGCACCTTTTTGTTTGGTTTGGCTTTGGGCTTGAACGTGTTCTCGTGCTGGATTTGAACATCGAACTGTGCTACGAAATAATTCCGTGTTCCTCTGCACGGTAAATTCTCTCGTCTTCGGGCCTTCCCTAGAATGACTGATCATGTAAGAAACGCCGGATGAGCATTTCATTTAACCAAGCAATGAGCAGCCAAAAGGCTTACCTTTTTGAATTTTGAACCTAGGGGGAATGTGCTCACTGCGCTGAATCATATGCTGCTGCTTATATGTGAATAGCGTATCAGAAGGATTCGCAACTGAAGCGGGCTGGCGGAGGAGAAAGCAGATGGTCGTGCGTAATCCCAGTAAATAATGGTTGGTCATACATACAGATAACTAAGGCATATATCACTCCACATTATGTTGTTCTTAATATCAATCGTTCTTGTTCATACATCATGCTTATATGTGTTTTCTTCTGAAATTCCAATGTGCATCGACGTCGCCAGGCCTTTCAGATGTAAAGCTGCCCACATTGTTGGAATACTTCGAAACGAAGCAAACACTACATGTGGTGTGCATTGAACATCCCGCGCTACCAATGTTTTGCAGACCGCCGCCTTATTGTACACATTCCACGCAGGGCATAGGTACCCTCGGCAACAATATGAATATAAAGCAGTACAATGGGAACTACTTTGACACCAGATCCACTTCCATCTTTAAATTCCGCAATTTTCATCTAGCGCTTTTTTAACAAAAAGTTGCACAGACAAGCCAGATCAGCTCTTTATCGCCATCACGTCCTTCATGTTTTCGTTTCGGTGCGCGTCGTGATCACTGACTTACCGAAGAGCCTTGCTCGCGAAGTGGTGAACAGAAGAGCTGTTCGCTTCGGATGCTATGGTGACAGGTGACGTATAATTGACCTTCGGTGAGAAGTTGCCGGATGCATCGTTTTGCGGGTACCTCGGTTGTGCATTTGTCTTTGCCTGTGTTTATGCAAGGTATGATTACTTTTGCCAAGCACTCCGTTTCTCCACCCCTATGCTTCTCATACCTGAAATATTTGTATGATTGAGATTGAGTGACAATGTGACATACATGCACACATTGAAAAATGTCTGGAACATTATTATTCACAACTGCGAGATAATAGCAATGTTGTGATTCACACTGCATAATGGTTGGTCCAAAGGCACGCATTCAGATACACGTACCCACACCACCCACCGTATATATATATATATATATATATATATATATATATATATATATATATATATATATATACATGTATATATATATATATATATGTATATATTCGCGTCGTTCCAGAGAACGCACCAGGGGAGATATAGTGGCGCGCTCCAAGGTAATTCACCTGGGGATATGTCGTGCAGCATTCAATTGCCAGCTGAGCACGCACCTCCTTAAGGCCTTTGCTTGGGGACAGTTGGGGACATGAAGCAACCATTTGCTGGTGCTCGAATGTCTCTACAGGGATAATGGCAAAACAATCACGTTGCCAGGTAAGGTCATCACCTACCCCTCCCCCTCCCCCCAGCAGTAGGAACCTTTGACGTCAATTGATCAATGATCTGTATACGAGTTTTCGGAGCTATCTGGGGATTCCTACAGGAGAAGCTAATTGCGACAGCTGCTCCTCACTCAGGAGTAATAGGTTCATTGAAACATCACAATGTCCAATCATCGATCATTCTCATTCGACATTCCACTCTGTCCAGCATTATCGGCTTATTGAAAACTTCCTGGTACGGCATAGGCTCACATTGGTTCCAAGACCGGCTAAGCGGGTATTTTCAACACGTCCAGGGTGGTCGCAGCGGTGCCCCGGGGACTCACTGGGTGGTTCCGGCTTCCCCGCTCGGACCAGTTCTGTTTTTGTTACTTACCAACGATTTTCCACCCCATGCCACTGATTGCAAGGTTGCTACGTATGTGGAGGGTACGCATTGCTCATCCATTGTCCTCATCTAACCTCATCAATCCTCATCTGGCCTCAATTCTGGAGTAGAGCCGATCCTTGAAATTGTTCGCACATGGTCTGCGAATAACAGTTTGAAGATGCACTATGATCAAGCTGACATAGATCTGGTTCGAACACGGCAGCGATGCATTCGTCTGGATGGCTTCTCCGCCACAGACCCGCTGAATGCATCTAAGACACAGGTGGTGAGATACTGTGCTGCGTCACACGCTCACATCTGAGACGCGGAGCCATCGGACATCGTCGAGTTCTGACAGCCGTTTGCCTGTTTGAACTGAAAACTATTCACCTGTTCTGTGACGTTTTTAGCTACTGACTTCTCCTGTAAAGGGCACAATATGTTGTTGGAGATTGTGGCCAATACACAAATAAACAAATAAACAGACCATCGCAGCGGCCGGGCTACACCATGCGCCGGTCGTCGTCTCCCAAAGTGTTGGGCATGGTCGTGGACTTTCCGCTCAAGTGTGGGGCGGGGTGGGGGTGGGAGAAACCAACAATGCATCGCGAGCAGCGTGGCCTTTCCCCTCAGCGGGGGACCAGCACGGTATCGTCAGCAGCGTTGCATTTCCGGCCAGGCTGCTTCATCGGTAATTCTATCAGGCTTGAGCTTACCAGGATTCCGATTGGCTATGTGCAACGCGTATAATCGATTGGAATGGCGAGATTAGTGTGGCATCTCAGCAGTCAAGATGGCCAGCAGTTAAGGACGGCTTTCTGAAGTTGCCAGCTTTGAGCTGGCTGATGGTCGGAAATGGATCTATTTTCATTGTTTATATTTCCACCCATCCTTAAATTCCCATCTATGGAAAATTGTCTGGTATGGAAGGACAAAAGGGGCATCGTCGATGCGACCAGCTAAGGCTTGTACCGGAATGTGGCCTATGTTTTCATTTTGCCAGTTTACTCGACTATTCTGTTACGTTTACGACACAGAGAAGTGTACACAGATTGTACGCAACTCTAAGTGAACTCGGCCGATTTCCTTCTCTGCGCTACTGCGCCGCTGTGAACACTAATTTGCGTCGTGTTTTCGAGGGGTGGTTCCAAGCGTGTTTCTTCCAGGGAACCCGATTTAGGAAAGGACCAATGCGTGCATCCATAGCACCATGCACTTCGAAATTACCAATGTCCAGCATCAATAAATGAGTCAAACAACTTCACTTATCAACAACTAATTTGTGTGAGCTCGCATGAATATATCTAAATCAAAATTATACCCAAAAGCCAAGAGAACCGATGTATTGGTGCAATAGAGCAGGTAGCAGTCCATCGTTTGAGTCTCGCCATTCTTGTACAATTGCTAGCAGTATTTTCCTGTCTCATAGATTTAGTGGAGTAAAGATCAAGCACAAGCTTCAAATAAGACTGCGAGACTGAGGACGGCATGGCACAAAGCTACTCTGTTGCAAATAATTGCTCCGCTGGACAGGTACAGATAGGTCGGAGTTGTTCTAATCGGGGAAGATCACAGAACGCTATTCTTCCGTGATTATAGGTGCAATTCGTGATATGAAATGGGAGTTGGTCAAACGTCTGTGCGACCACTGTTCCATAATTTGTGGACCCACCTTCATTGGTCCCTGCATCCAAGTACTCTCCCCATTATTTTCTGTGCGCGCCCTGACGCCGTGTTAATTGCTGTCAGTCTGGGGTCGGCTACCCCTCGCTCATCCCTCCATTGCCCCATGCTTCTCACGCTCCAGCACGACACTATATAATCTGGCTCATCTATCCTACACCGACTTTGGAATACACATATTCGACGTATTTCACCACCACATTCCTACTCCATTTGCGGCGTGCCCGGTGTGCAATTCATAAGCATGTGCATACGAAATATTCACCTCGTATACATACAGCTAACATAATGCAATTGCATGTGTGTATTGTGCTTTTTGGATATTTACTTGTGTGGCACAATACATTTCACTTTTGCAATATTTGCATTAAGCGGCCGAGCAATACCTCGGAAAAGCTGAACTTTTATGTCTGAGGCATCCATTTGAACATGGACTCACCGCCCCCAATTTTAGGTCTTGCTCCTTCAGAATAAGTGGGGCCTCTAAATGTCGAACTTCAGCGGAGTATTTTTATGATATCCAAGAGCAGGTAAGCGCTGTGAAAACGCCTGTGCTTGCCTGAGACAACGGAACCCTGCGGGTTCCATTTGGCATTGCTATTTATCTGCTATTTGCAATACGGAACCGTGATGCAAGTTGCCGTTCAGCATTTTCAAGCTATTTTGCATCGGCATCATCCTATATAAACAATTGTTTACTGGAACATGGTGGACACAGCTAGGATATTAAATACAGAACACGGTATTTAGTAGTTCATATTCATTTGATAAACTTTGCACCTAGAAATTGTATCGCTACAATAATATACCAATCGAAATAAGAGTAATATCTGCAGCAACGACAAGAACGTCCTGTAATCTGCAAGCATCATGAAAAGTATGCTTGGCGGATATAAGTTCTGCCGTCCAGATGATAAATGTTAAGCAATCGGCAGGAAACACACCGGCGCAAACACCCACACACACAAATGCACACACCTCACTCAAACATTTAGACACACACACACATGCACACGCACACGCGCACGCATACACACACGCACACGCACACGCACACGCACATGCACACGCACACGCACACGCACACGCACACGCACATGCACACACGTGCGCGCACTTACTCAAATGATCACGCACGCGCAAACACCCGCATACACACACAAACCCAGATACCCGTACTCATACATATGCATGAATCGTGATACAGCTTTAATGTATATGGGGGGACTGACATTTTCGCAGGCGCAACCTGACTGCTGTGCCATACGCTGTCCTTGTGAATTGTGCGCACTCACGTTAATAAAGAATGACACCAAATGGCTCCATTTCATTCGTTCCCATACCTACTAGAACTGTCGACATGTTTATTTTCGCGGGACACATATTGATCACATTATATAGCGCTATTCTGTTGAAGTGATTTTCAGCGGCGTTCAGCTCTGTAGCTGCGGGACACACTTCTACACTTGTGGGTACGGGTTCTTACCCAAAAATTTGGGTTGCGTGCCGATGGCAATTATTCCGATTTGAATTCGTGGTCATCTATTGCGCCGGAGACAACGGCCGCCAGCCCGGACACCGACCGCACATCTGCGTAATAGGCGACGTGCACGAACCGAGCCGGACTGTATCGGCCGACATCGGACTACGCTAGATAACCAACCGTAACGAGCATAGGATACTGGACCAGACCAGGCCAGATATCGAGCCGCAACGAGCATAGGATACTGGACCAGACCAGGCCAGATATCGAGCCGGACCGGGGATCGGTACTGGTTGCTGGACTGGGAATCCAGAAATGAACTGAAGATCCGTGACTTGATTGGGATCCAGGTGGAGATTGTAGATCCCCGTGACTGGACTGGCGATCCAGGTGAGATCCAGTAGGGTTCTGGTACTAGACCAGGCAGCATTGGGCGGGCAAATGGTGGGTACTGTCGACAGGGAGCCAATTGATGGTCTCATTAAAGTTTGGGAACAGGAAAGGATCCGGCCAGTGGTGCTGCCCATCTCTCCTGCTCTTTCTCTCTCTCCCTCTCTCTCTCTCTCTATCCCTCTCTCTCTCTCTCTATCTATCTCTCTCCCTCTCTCTCGATCCCTCTCTCTCTCTTTCTTTCTTTCTCTTTCCCACTCTCTTTCTCTCTCTATCTCACACACTTGCTTTATCTCTATCTCTCTATCCCTCCCTCTCACAAGCGTGAGGGGGAGAGAGATCTCTCCATAGACCTATCCTCTCTCTCACACGCATAGCTCTGAAAAAGCAGCTATGCGTACACCCTCCTTTAGTTGATCCGGCGCATGTAGGCTCTGGGTTGTTCCGAAATGAAGGCAATTCCGAAAATCAGCAAGATGTTCTGCAGAAAAAATGGACTACTAGCTCCATCCCAAGGTGCGAAAGCCACTATTGATGACCTCCAAAACTTCAGAGTACGTCTTCTCATAAAGGATGAATATCCAGCCCGCAAATGTTCAGAGTGCACTTGACATGATTTCCCTCAGGAAGCCGACTCAGACGAGCTCGATAAGAACCACCTTGAGGTCTTCTTATCTGCCCCAACGAAATGTTGGATCATCCTCTGGGAACACCGTGCACGACTACCATACATGGAATACCAGGGAATACCAATGTATGTCTGTGTGTCCGGGGATGTAACGAGAGGCCAGCGGTGTACATGCTCCGCTGTCGGACGTCGGCAGAAGCTGTGGTTCCAGCACGTGTGGCCGTGTCTGCGGGAGGAGATGTTGACGCAGGAGGTGCTGGCGGCCGTCCTGCAGCCTATCCTCTATATTATCAGCGAGATCAGCCAGGAAGAGTATGAGACCATCATTCTGCCAAGGTTCAGGTGAGAAACCACCTGTTGCATCATCATCGAGATCAGACAGCAGTACATGATCATCATCTTGCCTAAACTCGGCAAAATGGGTACATGCCTATATTGTTGGGTACATAGTCATAAGAGTATTCGTGTTTTCCGTGAATGCTGCCTTACGTGGCGGTGGGTAAAAAGCGCACCATAGATTATCTGTGCATGTTATAGCTGGGTACGCGTAGCATTAGCGGTGCACACTTATGGAGTCTCACGTTGACTGAGCTTCACAAACCTTGAGTGGTACTTGGAACAATCCAACGTTCTACTCCTGACCTCACGAGGTAGTATTTGCTTTGCTTGCCTTTTTCTCTTCTGTATCCATCATTATCCGCCATCCTAGGTCCTTCCGACGGAACTTCCTACCGGACAATCATAGATGCACTCTAACACGCCTAGCGAAAACACGTCCGACCTATTTATGCAACATTTTCCCTTTGTCGTATGCCTTGTCCTACAAAGCATCCTCGTCATTTGGACTCATCCCGTGGATAGTTTGAGTGGCGTCGGGCGGTAGCGTTGGCGCCGTTTCACGTTGGCTCTTCAGACACAGCGGTGTCGCTGTGTGACCGGCTGGGCGCTGGCTGTGCCAGCCGTCGACGAAAGACATCAGCAGGGTGACGTGCCTTCCGACAGGTGTATCTTCTGCTGGCCCAAGTCGATTCAGGCCTCCGTGACGCTGCTGGAAAACCTGTACATCATTCTGGAGAAGACGCCCAAGGACGAGATCCAGTCGGACGTGATGCCCATACTCTACACCGCACTGGAGAACAACACCGCTCAGATACAGGTGACAGTGCACCGCACTGGAGAACAACACCGCTCAGATACAGGTGACAACACTCCGCACTGGAGAACAACACCGCTCAGATACAGGTGACAGGCACCGCACTGGAGAACAACACCGCTCAGATACAGGTGACAACACTCCGCACTGGATAACAACACCGCTCAGATACAGGTGACAACACTCCGCACTGGAGAACAACACCGCTCAGATACAGGGACACAACACTCCGCACTGGAGAACAACACCGCTCAGATACAGGTGACAACACTCCGCACTGGAGAACAACACCGCTCAGATACAGGTGACAACACTCCGCACTGGAGAACAACACCGCTCAGATACAGGTGACAACACTCCGCACTGGAGAACAACACCGCTCAGATACAGGTGACAGTGCACCGCACTGGAGAACAACACCGCTCAGGAGTTAGGTACGAAAAACCAGTGGGGTAGGCGGTTTTCGCCTCCTCTCCAGGGCACATGTTAATGCCTCTGCCGGTCTGTCGAAAATAATCATCAAAGCAGGTACTACATGCAAGTAAAATATGATTTTTTGGTGAAAGTCGGAGAAATTCCAAGGCTAGAGTAATAAGCAACCACTGGGCGGCTGACTTGTAGTGTTAAAGTACAGAATTAGCTCGGGCAAATCATACACATGGAGACATTTTGCTACCCTCCATCAAAAGGACGAAGCCTTAGGTTGGTGAATATCTCTGTTTAATAACTTACCCCCTACCATTAGCGATAAATTAGCCATGGCTAATTTTTGTAGCATAGTCATGTACAGTTTATCCTCATGTTCATGCTTAGCCGGACGAAAACCATCTCGTGACATATATCATCCCGTTGATGAATGTGGAATTTTTGTCTGATTCGGCGGTATGCATCTCGGCACAGGTTGTAGTGGTTTTTCTGCAATCGATAAAATTAAGTTCCGGCTTCTGTTCAATAAATTGTGTTCGGCTATCGATTGCTCTGTGGAGTTAAATATAAGCACGACGGTCATACAGGCCAGATATGAATGGAATCAGAAAGCCTGTCAACCGAGGGTAATCTAAGCATTCCATTTGCCGCAGCACCGCTTATTCCGTCACCAGTCCGAGACTGCTATTTCATCAAGTCGCATCTGTCAGCTTCTTCATTCCTCCCAACTTAGCTCGGTCTGAAGGCAGGCTGAATGATGGCACCTGAAGGCCGATGGTGTTGGAGACCAGCAACGTTCTCTGTAGCTTCGTGACTGCAATCAAGCATAGAATCGCACCACTCCGCCCGCTCAGTGCGCCGCATGTATACTGCAAGCTGCCGCGACCGTGACGCGGACCGCTGGCCTCATACAGTCGGAACACACCGTGGGAATCGATGCCGTGCACGTTTGAACATACTTGGAAAACGTGATTCAATGGGGGAAGAGCGAGAACAGATGCGATACGCGTTCGTGGCGAACCGCGTGGCGGAGATACAGGAGTCGTCAGAGGAATGGGCGTGGTGTCATGTGACAGGCGACATAAATTCGGCTATTTGCTCTCGCAGCTGTAGCATCGTGCAACTTCTACGACAATACCATTGGATACACGGATCCAGCTGTTCGTGGTAAAGTACAGATGAATGGCTGTTTAAACTCTGGACCCTAAATGATATCAGTGGAGCTGGCATGGAGGTAAGAACGTCGACTTTCTGAACGAAAAGTAAAAAGGAGGTCTGCTTGTACCCGAGCGTTTCAGCTCTTGGCTCAGAATGTTCGTGGTAACTGCAGGTATTTAAATTCATATTTGATTGTAACAAAACCAATCAGCTTGACTCGTGACACCACTTTCCGTCCGAAAGGCTGTGAGCTCAGCCAGGCAGAAGCTCACCGCTGATTCATCGAACGCACCGGGAAGCTCTTGCAACATATACGCATGTCCTGATGGCGAAAAGGAAATTCCGCTCTAGGATCGACTGCTTTCACTTAAGCTCCATATCGATGAAAAAGGCTTCGTCCGAGTTGGAATGTGCCTGATTTGCGCTCGCCTAATCTACGAGACTCGCCATCAGGTGGTATTGCCCGCAAAGTCATCACATTGCTCAGCTGAATGTAACAGACCACCACGGTGCCTGGTGTAACTCTGTAGCTGGGACCTGAGCATCTCGCTGACAGTCTCTGTCGGTGACACTGGACACTGCATGCTCATTCCGCTGTGAAGTATACGCATTCTGCCCTACCTGCAAAGAGAGAAGAATCATACCAACGCGCCTTCTCACGTCTGACCTACGCGAGGGGCGCATCGTCGCCACAATTGTCCTACTTTGACATCAATTGCTTTGAACCTGTCATGATCAAGCGCAAGAAAAGGCCGGACAAGAGATGCAGCTACTTGTTGGCGTGCTTGGGAACTAGATCCGTCTCCTTCGAGAGCTGTCTTGGTCACCGCACGCTATTCGCTCATAATGTATCTCATAAAAATGACCAACCAGCGTTGAGAAAGGCGCCTCCTACAATAGAGCAACATGAAGTTAAAAGAACGTGAGTTGAGGTCAATGGAACCTGGTAAAATCGAGCATGCCCAGAGCTAGCAAGAACACCTCCAGTGTCGATTCTTGCCATTGGTGGAACGTGAGAACGACATATTCGCTCTGCTGAGGGTTCGCCTAATGTCATCATTGCAAGCAGAACGGTAAATGAAAATGCACCGGCGACTGTCAGAACAGAAGTCGAATCAATACCGAACAGTTGGCTCCCCACTCAGATCAGCACGGACGCCGACGATTTTGAAACCGTAAAATAGTTCCACCTCTTGATTGGTCGAGCGTCTCCGAATCTGTAACCAAGCGCATTCGACGAACGGGACCCGAGTCCGAGAAGGCGACGGCGTCACACACACACCAGTTGGCCGAGCACTTCTGGGAGAGATGGCAAAGGCAATATCTGCCTGTCCCTTCTGTTCGCCATCGGTGTACCACCAACAACAGACTCGCCCGCAAGCTGGCCATCATCGCCGACGAGCATGTGCCGGGGAGCTGCTGGTCCCTGGGCCGAGTCCCACGTCCGGTTAGCGGCCCTGACTGCCGAACTCGCGCTGCCAAAGTGAAAACGGCCCTTGGTGCGAATGTGCGGCTGTCAAGTTCTGCATGTGTCAGAGTAGTGCGCAAACATTATTACGACAAATAAAAAGAACAGTTGCTGCCATGCATCCGACTAGCTGTACGATGCATCTGGTCAGTAGCGACGATGAAGTTTGTCTTTGTCTTTGTTCGCGTCACGGATGTGGAAACGACTTGCCATGTCCACACACATTTTGTTGTACTGTTGGAAAACACCGTAAATGTCATCTTCGCGTCACAGAGGTGGCAGCGACTGAGGAGGTGCACACGCACTATGCTGTTGTGCTGTTGGATTGGAAAACATCGCAGGAAGGTCATGGTTATCGTCATAAGTCAGTAATGACATCGGCTCAGGAAGCCATTTTAATTGAATTGCCAGCTATGGGTTTTGATTTGAATAAGATTAACTTAGTGCCGACCTTTGTTGCCGAGAAATTAACTGTTATGAAGTAGATATATATACATATATATATACATCAATTCAAATTCTAATTCGTCTGCAACCGAGCCATCTCGTGCTTTATGTCTCTCCATGAATGGGAGATGTCTGCTCGATTCAGCAGTGGGATTTGGTGGTTGTTGATTGCAGTCATATTCGCGTATTTGATCAAATAGAGCTCCATTTTTATTCATTCAATCGCTTTTTATTCCTTAGCACATTTAACTATAAATACCTCCAGAATATGTGTGTTTGAAACAGTCCACGTGACAGTGGACGATGTCAAGCCCAGCGTACTCCCCATTGTGTCAGGGGAAGTTCAATTCATGTGACGTTAGGTGTCAGACGCAATGTTAATGCAGACATCGGAGGATCTCCATTAAAGAAAGAAAACAGGTAGCTTCCTGATGCCATTCAAGAACTCTGGATCATGCGCCTGTGACAAGCGCGTCCGGATAGTCACTATTGTGTGCGCGAAAACTATATTTACAATTTTTTTAGACTTTCTCCATAAAATGTCATGCGAAGTGCATTTATTGAAGCTAGCTTGCCTTCAGACATCAATTGCATTGCCACTTACATGGATATATTTTGCTCACATTATTATTTGCGTTTTGGCTTCTGGAACTATTTTCCAACATAGACCGCCAGCAATGCATAATATAGCTTGGCCCGGAACCATTCCCTGGATGTGAATGGGCCCGAACGTCAAAGTTACAGGAATATTTTCACATTTGAAGCGATAGGCGATGTACCTGGCATGACTTCCGCCATCATTGGAGTTGAAGCCGACGGGTTTTCTCGATATTGTTTAAGAATATTACGCTTATGGGCGTTGAATGGAAAGAATGCATTTACAGCCGTGAATTTCTCTTTTGGCACCATTTTGGTATAGCAGAGCCAATGTTCCTTAGTATAGGTGAAAGGTGGAACGTTACTTTTTGCCGTGCTACCACTCGGTGGCCCTACGGATCCTCTGGGCAGCAACCGTCGGCGCTTGACGTGCATCGAGCTGTGCCAGAACCTCAGCAATGCCGTAAAGCTGCATGCCAAAAGGTGAAAAATGACAGCAGTTAGATATCAATAAAAGTAGTCGAGTATGACATCAGAAGGCAACTGATTTTATGCCGGTTTATTTCAGACCATTTGAAATTAATTCGGTAATGTAGAACATCTGATATATAATTTAAAGTAATGCAATGTGATACTTCGGAACACAAATTTGGGAAATTAGTGCAAAGGCGACAGGGGTAAGCCTTCATGGAAGTTATTCAGGGTGACATAAAAAGGTAACACCTTCGATTTTCATTTAGTTAAGACCACTGTAAATTGTCAGCACATCGCACAGAATATGTACGGTGTGTTTTATTACAAGATGTTGAGTGGAAAATAGCTCCCATTTTACTTTTAGGGCAAATTGCCAGGGTGAAATTATTTGATAATAAAGCATGAAAAAAGCAAGCAATAATAAAAGACCTCGTATCAATGTTGTTCCAATTTGACCATTGGAAATTACTTGTACCTCTTCTAGAAACTGGAATATAGTATTAATCGTAGCAAGCCCACACTGGTGGTGTTCCTTCACAAACTCGCCGCCAGAGCGGCGCCACCGGTATTATGTCCGTTCATGACGCCCTAACGAACCCTTGTCGCGCAGCAACGACGAACACTCTGGCAGGCATTCCTGGAGTCCACTGCGACTAGTGTACTGGCACAAACGTCTTTACACTGTCATGGTGGTGGCAGGGCCACTGAATATCCTCACAGAGTTGGCGCCGCGCGCGACCATATGATCAGTCTCCACTCGCCCCCCCCCCCTGACTACGCACTTGCTTGTATGCGCGTGATGACGCCAAGGTCGCCCCCGTCATTCGGCATTCAGGTCGTCTGGGTGCGCCGTTTTCGATGGCGTGGATCCGGCTGTATCGGTAATTGGCCTGGCTTATCTGGGGAGGCTGGTAGCAGCTCGGCATCTCGGAATGTTCTGGAAGAACTGGGCGCCTGGCTGGGCCCAATGGCATCCACCCACACGCAGCGTATTGATTCAGCACGGCGCAGATGTGTTGCTAATGGCCAGAATGGTAACACGACTGGGCGCCTGCTGTCCGGAATGGTAACACGACTGGGCGCCTGCTGTCCGGAATGGTAACACGACTGGGCGTCTGCTGTCCGGAATGGTAACACCACTGGGCTACCATTCCGGACCGGAATGGTAGCCCAGTGGTGGCCAGAATGGTAACACGACTGGGCGCCTAGTGCCTGGAATGGTTACGCGACTGGGCGCCTAGTGCCTGGAATGGTTACACGACTGGGCGCCTAGTGCCTGGAATGGTTACACGACTGGGCGCCTAGTGCCTGGAATGGTTACACGACTGAGCGCCTGGTGCCTGGAATGGTTACACGACTGAGCGCCTAGTGCCTGGAATGGTAACACGACTGGGCGCCTGCTGTCCGGAATGGTAACACGACTGGGCGCCTAGTGCCTGGAATGGTTACACGACTGGGTGCCTGGTAGTTGAAATGGTAACACGACTGAGCGCATGCTGTCCGGAATTGAAGCAGGACTGGGTACTTGGACGCAGCAAGCCGTGTGCCTTTTCACCGCTGTGCCAGGTCGGCGACGCAACCTCGCATCCAAGTGTGCGGAGCTTGTCCGGTCCACCAGACAGGGAATGTTCTAGCCATGTAGTCGGGTCCGGTCCACCAGATAGGGAATGTCCTAGCCGTGTAGTCGGGTACGGTCCACCAGACAGGGAATGTCCTAGCCATGTAGTCGGACCCGGTCCACCAGATAGGGAGTGTCCTAGCCGTGTAGTCGGGTACGGTCCACCAGACAGGGAATGTCCTAGCCATGTAGTCGGACCCGGTCCACCAGACAGGGAATGTCCTAGCCATGTAGTCGGGCCCGGTCCACCAGACGGGACTGCAGCAGTCATGTAGTCGGGTCTGGACCACCAGGCAGGGAATCTCCTAGCCGTGTAGTCGGGTCCGGTCCACCAGAGAAGGAATGTCCTAGCCGTGTATTCGGGTCCGGTCCACCAGACAGGGAATGTCCTAGCCATGTAGTCGGATCCGGTCCACCAGACGGGACTGTAGCAGTCATGTAGCCGGGTCAGGCCCACCAGACAGGAAATGTCCTAGCCGTGTAGTCTGGTCCGGTCCACCAGACAGGGAATGTCCTAGCCATGTAGTCGGGTCCGGTCCACCAGACAGGGACTGTCCTAGCCGTGTAGTCGGGTTTCGTCTGTTAGGTTCAAAACCGAAGGGAACCTAGTAGAGGCAGGAGCCACAGTCACTTGGTCAGGAGAGGCCGCTAACAACTAAACAGTCCCGATCCCGATCAATGAGATTGCTCTCTAAACCAGGTATTCCAGCGAGCCCACATTCAATCCACCCGCTGCTCACTTTGCTGGAGCCAATACATGCACTTATCAGTCGTCACTGGATCAACACGCCTCACCCAACAGCGACGAGCTTGCGAAAACTGCGCCCACAGCAGAGGCTGACATGTGCCGTGGCCACAGCAGAGACTGACATGTGCCATGGGAACAGCAGAGACTGACATGTGCCGTGCTCACAGCAGAGACTAACATGTGCTGTGGCCACCGCAGAAGCCGACATGTGCCATGGCCACAGCAGAGACTGACATGTCCCGCGCCCACAGCAGATACCGACATGTGCCGTGGCCACAGCAGAGGCTGACATGTGCCATGGCCACAGCAAAGGCTGACATGTGCCGCGCCCACAGCAGAGGCCGACGTGCTGTTCCCACAGCGGGCCTGTCTGCTGGCTGTGACCACGGCGGAGACTGACGTGCTGTGCCCACAGCGGGCCTGTCTGCTGGCTGTGACCACGGCGGAGACTGACGTGCTGTACCCACAGCGGGCCTGTCTGCTGGCTGTGACCACGGCGGAGACTGACGTGCTGTTCCCACAGCGGGCCTGTCTGCTGGCTGTGACCACGGCGGAGACTGACGTGCTGTTCCCACAGCGGGCCTGTCTGCTGGCTGTGACCACGGCGGAGACTGACGTGCTGTTCCCACAGCGGGCCTGTCTGCTGGCTGTGACCACGGCGGAGACTGACGTGCTGTTCCCACAGCGGGCCTGTCTGCTGGCTGTGACCACGGCGGAGACTGACGTGCTGTTCCCACAGCGGGCCTGTCTGCTGGCTGTGACCACGGCGGAGACTGACGTGCTGTTCCCACAGCGGGCCTGTCTGCTGGCTGTGACCACGGCGGAGACTGACGTGCTGTTCCCACAGCGGGCCTGTCTGCTGGCTGTGACCACGGCGGAGACTGACGTGCTGTTCCCACAGCGGGCCTGTCTGCTGGCTGTGACCACGGCGGAGACTGACGTGCTGTTCCCACAGCGGGCCTGTCTGCTGGCTGTGACCACGGCGGAGACTGACGTGCTGTTCCCACAGCGGGCCTGTCTGCTGGCTGTACCGAGCGTGGCGCACTGCATAGACGACGAGGCGGCTAGGAAGCTTGTCTTCCCGCGCGCGCGAGCCATCTACGAGAAGAACTCCATAGACATACTGGTGAGAGAGCTGTGTCGGGCGGTCACCGACCAGTCTCCAGTGATTAATGATCGGCTGATGATGAGTTCAACTCTGGAAGACTGGCCTCCCGCGATGCCAGACCACTGCCTAGTCATCGCAACCTATTGCATATGTCAGAGGCATAATTAATGGCTTTAATAATTATTATTATTATGTCTGGGATGACCTTTTTTAAAGAATCCATGAGCTTTCCGGGCTCTTAGCCGCTCCTTCGTCAGATGGTGCAAAGAGAAGACAATTAAGGTTTTTCACAAAATGCCAAATACAGGACAGTGATTAATGCAATATTCAATGCAGTGAAGTACGGCAGAGACGGTAAAACATCTCACTGGAGACTTCCGATTCTAGGAAAAATGTACGCAAGGACAAATGTTCGTATGGCAAATGTACGTAAGCAAATGTACGCAAGCAAATGTACGTAGGCGCAGATGTACGTATGGCTAGGGTACGTAAGCGAAAATATACGTATGGCAAATGTATTTAAGCGCAAGTGTACGTAAGCGCAAAAGTACGTATACGCAAATGTAAGTATGTATAGTTGTGTGAATGCGCAAATGTACGTCCACTTACATACCGTTTAGGCTTGCATACATTTGGTTAGGTATATATGTCATACGTAGATTTTCAGTAACTGGGCCAGTGTACGTACGCAAATGTACGCAAATGTGCTCACGTACGTATGCGATTACGTAGATTTGCGCTTATGTGCATTTGCGCTTACGTACATTTTCGCTTGAGTACATTTGCGTTTACGTATTTTTGTATATACGTACTGTTGCGCATACGTACATTTGCGAATATGTACTGCCCGTACGTACATTTGCGCTTTCGTACTTTGTGATTACACACTTTTGCGCCTACCTACTTTTGCACATGTGTACATTTGCGTTTACCCACATTTGCGCAAAGGTACTTTTGCGCTTACGTACATTAGTCATACGTATATCTGCGGTAACGTACTTTTACATCTGTGCATATACCATACGTATATTTGCTTCCACGTAGTAAAAAACGGTATACTATAAATTCATCACAATTTACATCACTAATTCTCCCCCACCCCTTCCCAATACTCGCCATCGCCATCATTGCCACTCTCCAGACGGCCGACCATTATAAGCCCCATCCCGATTCAGCTCTAAACCCCGATCCCGGTCGCGTCTTTCTAGTATGGTAAGATTCTAGCAGCTTCCTTCTCCCAAACTGTGTTTCACGTCCCAGTATCTCCACACCGTTCCAATGGATATCTTGCCGGGTATCCACAGGGTGTTCAGCCACTGAGGACGTTTCTGGTCGGACCTCCTTGGAGAGTGTCCCGGTGTTCCTTCAGGCGCTTGTCCGGCTGCCGACCACTATCGCCGATGTACGCCGCGTTGCACTCGCATGTTAGGCGGTAGATGGTTCCCGAGTTTTTCCACGATCTTTGAGAGGTTGGCACAGTCTGTTTTTAAGGATTGACCAGATGAATGAGCGATGACGACCCCAGGTGCCTCAGGCGGCGTACAAGGCGCTCTCCAATGCCCGGGTAATATGAAACTGAAATATATTCCAGCCTTTTATCCGTTTCCCTTTTGGGGTCTTTGTGTTTTGGTGCCGTCTCCGGTGGTGATAGATCAGTCTCCCGTGGTGGTAGACCATAGAAAGAGACTCCGAAGAGCAAGCATATTCTGCTCAGAGTAAGTTTTACATCAGGACTATGACGCAAGCTAGATATTATAAGTCAACATTTACTGTAGACAAGCCTGCCTCCATCTTCGAGCGCTGATCTAACGGTGTGAGGGACCAGTCATTGTGGCTGATAGTTGCTCCAGAATTTCGTAGATGCATTAATTTTGTCCAAGAATCTTAGGTTAGAATCAGAAGCTGTGCAGCATGCGGACAAGCATTGGGGTGAATGGAGTGATATTGATGCTAATAAGTGTCTTGATTTCTTATGAATGGGGATTTATCTCAGTGACAGGTGTACGTGGCGGTATATTCGGAAACGACCTTCTGGTGTGTGATGCTGACGAGACTGGCCATAGTAGCACAACGGGTAAACAGTTGCATTCTACCTCAGGATATATCATTGATTAGGGTTTTTCAGTCTCTTTTATATCGTCTAATATTATTTTCCCTTATAGGCTTAGCGCAGATCGTCCTTGTGGCTGAAGCCTTACAACTGCATGACTTTATGAATTAATTGGTGAGTGACAAAATCCTTTGGTAAGATACTGCGGTCAGAAGAGGTCTCCGTTGGTAAAATGTCATTCCTCATTGTTGGGAATTGGTCTCCACTGGCTGAGTCGAAAACCGATATCTACCACAAGGTGACAAGCTTGGCGGGCAGGAGGGAAATTTCCACTGATAGAGAAAACGTGCTGACTACCTAGTCACGTTCATTGTCTCCAAGAATGACCATCTACATAAATTTAGACGCTTGTCGATCGTTTCGAATATTTATATGATGTCCATGCACACAGATACACCTATATATATATATATATATATATATATATATATATATATATATATATATATATATATATATATATATATATATATATATATATATACCGGCAGTTTTCTGACAGGCGTGATTTGCTACGTGGCTCGTGAGCAGGAGATCGGAAAGTGTCTCGTGACATTGTGCCGTATCGTAAGTTGATTGGGACATTTAATTTTCCGGATAGGTGGACAGCTCGTAAAAATGAGGCTGACTCCTGGCTCCCGGCAGCTGAGGCGTCTGCGGTGTTTCCAGGTCACGCTGTATATGCTACTGGCGGTGGAGCGCATCCTGGACAAGCTGGAGCGACGTATGATCCTGGAGGAGTTGTTGCCACTGCTTTGGGACGTCCGACTTCAGGACCCGGATATTATCCAGGCAACCGTCAGTGAGTACATCTCTCAAGAGATACAACGGCATGCAGGTGACTGCCGGTGAACAAGTGGCTCAATATCCATCATATTGCACAGGTCACTAGGTAAGCATGCCCATGATATCGCACATGCCGCTGTCAGTAAGTCTCCATATGTCTAATAGCATGCGAACAACCTTCAGTGAACCAATATTCCCCTGGTCCGAAAGTCGTAGGCAGTGAGTTTTTTATTGTTTAAAAAAAAATTATTCCGAATTGAGTTAACGAATCCTCTCAGAAGCAAATCATACCACGCACAATAGCTGTTCTTGCGTAAATACTTCACGGCTACCAGGGATTATACCGCCGAAAACGAATGTCTGTGTAGCGTTATTATTCGAGAAGCTATCGCAGAGTAAATAGGTGCCTAACATTACCTAGGCAATCTTCAGTAGGTGTCAGTCGCTGCCAGATGACCTGGCTCTAAGGCAGGTCTCCGGCTCTGGTGTGCGTATGACTGCAACAGTAGTATCAGTCGCTGCCAGGTGACCTGGCTCCAAGGTAGTTCTCCGGTTTTGGTGTGCGCGGACTGCACAGTAGCATCAGTCGCTGCCAGGTGACCTGGCTCTAAGGCAGGTCTCCGGCTCTGGTGTGCGTATGACTGCGACAGTAGCATCAGTCGCTGTCAGGTGACCTGGCTCTAAGGCAGGTCTCCGGCTCTGGTGTGCGTATGACTGCGACAGTAGCATCAGTCGCTGCCAGGTGACCTGGCTCCAAGGTAGTTCTCCGGTTTTGGTGTGCGCAGGACTGCGACAGTAGCATCAGTCGCTGTCAGGTGACCTGGCTCTAAGGCAGGTCTCCGGCTCTGGTGTGCGTATGACTGCGACAGTAGCATCGGTCGCTGTCAGGTGACCTGGCTCTAAGGCAGGTCTCCGGCTCTGGTGTGCGAACTGCGACAGTAGCATCAGTCGCTGTCAGGTGACCTGGCTCTAAGGCAGGTCTCCGGCTCTGGTGTGCGTATGACTGCGACAGTAGCATCAGTCGCTGTCAGGTGACCTGGCTCTAAGGCAGGTCTCCGGCTCTGGTGTGCGTATGACTGCGACAGTAGCATCAGTCGCTGTCAGGTGACCTGGCTCTAAGGCAGGTCTCCGGCTCTGGTGTGCGTATGACTGCAACAGTAGCATCGGTCGCTGCCAGGTGACCTGACTCTAAGGCAGGTCTCCGGCTCTGGTGTGCGTATGACTGCGACAGTAGCATCGGTCGCTGCCAGGTGACCTGACTCTAAGGCAGGTCTCCGGCTCTGGTGTGCGTATGACTGCAACAGTAGCATCAGTCGCTGCCAGGTGACCTGACTCTAAGGCAGGTCTCCGGCTTTGGTGTGCGCGGGACTGCGACAGTAGCATCGGTCGCTGTCAGGTGACCTGGCTCTAAGGCAGGTCTCCAGCTCTGGTGGGCGCAGGACTGCGACAGTAGCATCGGTCGCTGTCAGGTGACCTGGCTCTAAGGCAGGTATCTGGTGGGCGTAGGACTGTGATAGTAGTTGGCAGCTGAGGCGCCCTGCCGCGTCGGTTCGCTGAACTGTTACCACCATTCTCACGGACGTCGATGGTCATTGACGCCGGTGGCTATTTTGGTCGTCAAACAGTAAGGCACAATACCAGACCTAAGAGAGACATTGGTTGGTGAATCAGACTGTTTCTCCTCGGTGCAGGCTATTAGGAGAGTAGTTCATTGTCCAATATGTATGTGTATTGAGGTAGTGATAGCAAAACCACCTATGGTAGCATAGGTAGAGTTATTCAGAATAACTAATTTTGCTAATCTAGACATAGTCATTGGCAACGTCGCAGACCTAATCAAATGCAAGTATTCCAACTCTTGGGCTCCACAATTCTCGTCCTGAAACTGGAGCAAGATGGAAACAAAACTTTTGAAGCGTATGTTAACGCTTGGATTTGTTGCTCTCAACGATCCCGACATTCGCTTCGTGGGCGAATTTTCAACGACGGTTCCGACGACGATCCATTCGAGCTGTTGTCAAGTAGTTGGGTTCCGGACAAGGAAGTTCGAGTTCAGTCAAACGAGCAAGTTTTGATTTTTGTTCAGTGATGTGTATGTGTGTGTGTATGTGTGTATTCAGTGGTGTGTAGGTGTGGTGTGTATGTGTGCAATCATGTCGCAGGCAGCGAAAAGAAAAGGAAAAACTCGTACCTTGTTAAATGCTGCGAAGTATTGTATTATAGGATATTTCTGCATAGAACACCTTGCTGAGATCCTTTTAATATGAACTATAATGACAGCTTACCGGAACTAGTTGGTATTCAATTCGTGATATCAACATTTCAGACGCATCCTCTTAAAAATGAATAGCATTGCATCTTCCTGATAAATTGGGAGAATAATCGATGCAATACATATTATGGAAGAGATAAGTAAGGATAATAAGAATGATGAAATGTTGAATGGAAAATGTGCTTCCCAAACTGGACCACCGCAGCCGCTCATATAAAAGTCCAAGTCCATGGAAAGTCCATAGAGCGTGGGCCACGCTATACAGACAAGAGTAGGCTCACGATAGAAGGGCATGCTGTTAGTAAGAGTCCGGGCGGCAAGCGCACATCATACGTAGATGGAAATAATGTAAAAAATAACAATATGAACGGTGGGAATACGTCCGTTTATTTGACTTCGTATTCGGCTTGTTGGTAATGTTGTGTTTGTCTTGGAATATAGAAACGTGACCATTGTTTCTTGGGATTCGAATGTTCCGAGGTGCAGACTCGTACCGGGTATATTGGCAAATTTTCTGTCAGAATAATGTCTCAGTGCAATTTGGTCGTGGGTGTTTATTTAGGCTCACAAGGCTCATAAGCAATTCCACGAACTCGTGAGAAAATCCGTGCACAGTTACGCTGTAAACTTGGCTTTTCAGCTTCATGCAATCAAATTAGTAATAAAATAACAATGGATTAAGTGCTATCCTATGATATGAGATAATCCTATGTATGGTCCTCAACATCTGCTCTTAACACTTGCACGTCCGGGTGGTTCGCGCCAACTTCGCATGTCCGGGGGGGGGGGGCAGATGTCTGCCACCCCCTAAGATCTCTGGAATTATGCTAGCTAGCGACAAACGGAAAACGGCGTTGGATAGCTGGTAAAGGGTTCTATCGAAAGTGTTTCGGTAATGTTTTCGCTCAGGTCAACATTCAGATCACTGGGCCATCTTAGGTCAAATTTGATCAGATCAAGTGGGACTCGGATATTGACACATATCTCAGGACCTGTGACAGATAGAAACAAATGGCGAACGTTATTCGACAGTCCTTGAAATGCGCTACCGACAATAGGCGGTGTAATTTAAGGTCAGGTCAACCGAAACTTAGGTCAAGGTCATGGAATTATGACCTCAGGTCAAGTCCTAGTGAGGTCATGTAAGGTATCGATCGACACGTCTTGACGATACAAGCACAATGACGGTAATTTCAGCCTTCTAGCTCAATGCAGTGCGACGTAATGCGCAGAAATGTGAAGTGATCTCAGGTGACGTCAGAGACCTTGGTGAGGTCACTGAGCAAAAATGTCACCGGTAACATTGAGCATAGCTTCCATGCCACAATCGTTGTGAGATCATTCCGAGCGCAGATGTGTAACTAGGAAACATTTGTATATTTTATCACAGCCTTATAATGGGGAAGCCATGGCAGCGACCTGACCTAAGGTCAATACTACGAAAAAAAACGATATACATATTATGGTCTCTGATGAGATGATGACATACTATAAGTTTGAAATCAATCGCCCAATTATTGTGGAAGTTATGCCATCTAGAACTCCGAGTGTAGTTTGGTCACTTCGCCTGACCTGGTGACCTGACCTGAGATGACCCAGGACTAAAAATATATGAGAATATGCGGAAAAGACCAATGAATAGCTGTGCGAGGTTTGGCCTTGCTAACCCTATTAGTTTGGCGGAAAAGTAGGAAAAACCAGAGGGGGGCAGATATCTGCCCCCCCCCCGGACGTGCGCGGGTTAACACGCGCACGTCTGGGGGCAGATATCTGCCCCCTACGATTTTTCCTAATTTGCCGCCATACTAATCTGGTTAGCTAGGCCAAACCTCGCATGGCTGCTCATTCGTCTTTTTCGCATATTCTCATACATTTTTAGCCCTGGGTCATCTCAGGTCAGGTCACCAGGTCAGGCGAAGTGACCCAGCATCCCTCGGAGTTCTATGTGTCATAACATCCACAATAATTGAGCGATTATTTTGGAACTTATAATACGTCATGATCCCATAAGGGACCATTATATATATTTCATTTTTTCGTAGCATTGATCTGAGGTCAAGTTGCGGTCATGGCTTCCCCATTATTTGGATATGGTAAAATATACAAATGTTCCCGGTTACATATTTTCTCTCGGAATGACTTCACAACGGTTGTGGCGTGTAGTTGGAAGCTATGTTCAATGTTACCGTTGACGTTTTTGCTCAGTGACCTCACCAAGATCATCTAAGGTCACCTGAGATCACTAGCACATTTATGCGCATTATATCGCATTGCATTGAGCTAGAAGGCTCAAATTACCGTCATTGTGCTTGTATCGCCAGGACGTGTCGATTTACATATTACATGCCCTCCCTAGGCTACTTCATGACCTTGACATGAGGTCATAATTTCGGGGTAAGAAGTATTCCCGCTTGTGAATACTTCTTTTGTTCTCTGCAAATTGAATAGCGTTCGCCGTTTTTTTCTATTTGTTAGAGGTCCTGATGTGTGTGCCAATATCTGAGAGTTCCACCGCATCTAGTCGAATTTTACCTAAGAAGACCCAGTGACCTGAATATTGACATGAGCGAAAAATGACTGGAACACGTTCGATAGAGCTTGTCACCAGCTATCCAACGCCGTTTGTCGCTAGCTAGTATAGTTATAGAGATCTTAGGGTGGGGCAGGTATCTGCCTCCCCCCACCGTCGAAGTTGGCGCGGACCGCCGGACGTGCGAGTGTTAAAGTCGTCCATGCGAGAGCAAATATTTCAAATCAAAAGGTGGTACTTTTTCACGTGGTTAGCTTCACCAGGATAACATCACAGAAGCCGATCCTAGCATCATCGGGATAACGTCACAGGAGACGATTCTAACTTCACCGAGATAGCATTACGGAAGCCGATCCTAGCTTCACCGGGATAGCATTACAGAAGCTGATCTTAGCTTCACCAGAATAGCATTACAGAAGATGATCCTAGCTTCACAGGGGTAGCATCACAGAAGTTGATCCTAGCTTCACCGGGATAGCATCACTGGAGCCGATCCTAGCTTCACCGGGATAGCATCACAGAAGCCGATCCTAGCCTCACTGGGACAGCATTACAGAAGCCGATCCGCACGCATTTGCCAGTGTTTCGGAGACCAAAAATGCGTACGACGTGTTCAAAGGCTGGAGCTGATTTGGTTGCCGAAGCAAACTACAGACCTAATTAAATCACCGGTGGGCAACACCCCGGGCACGAAACAGAAACGAAGAGTTTCTTCTTCAGAAAGACAAGTTGTTCAGCAGAAAATGGCGCTGGCTAACACAAGTCTAGAAACGCAATGAACTAGCACACCCTACAGGCACAATGCATGGTGAAATTCATCGACAACTCATGGCGAAAGAGATCGGATGGGGCCAACATATTGGTTAATTGTCAGGCTTCAGATATGGAGAATTACATTGGACTGAGGGCTTCCTTCGGATGCCCCTTGGAGGAAGGAGCCATGAGCCGATAATATAAGAAGGAACCCGTGACGGTGTTGCAGCAGAAGGTGCTACTTGCAGCAGTTGCACTCATATGTGGGCCTACCTCCAAAGGTAGTGCTCGGAAAAATATAAAACTGGGGCAGGGACAAAAATGGTGATCTGAGGAAGCACGGGAGCACTAGTGCACCATGCATACTAACCAAATTATTCGGAGATCGTTTGAAGATTCCGGTTGCCCCAAAGTAGAAAGAAGTTGGGAACGTCTTCTATAGTCTCCGATCTTTGTCAAGGGTTTCAGCTCCCAATATTCATCTGAGTTCATTCATTATTTCAAATTTTAACACAGTCTCCTGAGATGGACAGCGTAATCTACCATTTTTGGCTTCCGTTCCCATATTCAGTGTTTTCTTCACAAGGAAATATCATCGATCTTCTTCCTCCAATGTCGACTTCAATGTACTGACATGTTCATATTCTTGTATCTAACGCCTTTTAGTTCAATTAGCCGATGTCTATTGATGTTAACCCGAGCAATCTTTCCTGTCAATTTCTCCCACCCTGTCTCGGGGGGGGGGGGCGGTTAAAGACCCTCCTCTAAAATCCAAACTAAGCATCGCACATAAACGAAAGAGGTGTCATCGGAAAGCGCTCGACGAGTAGGGTCCGGGTCCACCCCCCCAAAAAATCCCCCAAAAGTGACGTCACCAGGGGAGCTAGATCTTCACGACTTTTCACGACTTACATTATGTTTTTTACTCTGGGGAGTACATTTTGGGGGATATATGAAAAAAAATAGTTGGAATGAGAAAAGGACAGCCAAATCGACCAGGGCTATAATTTTTGGGCCCCCCAAAAATCAAAGTTTTATTTTTTGAAATTTCAAAACTTTGCGTTTTCAAGTGTTCTTTAATTTTCCTTTTCCAATCGGTAGAGCAGACCGAGAAATGTTGTTGGAAGTCAACTTGCTCTAATACAAAATGCATACTTTAGCCAGAATCCTGTGTTTGAACTGCAATATGGCAAATACGCAAAATATATATGTAGTAAAAAACTTTTAAAAAATGAAAAATTAAACTCGTACGTTTCGTTGCATCCGTAAAGATAAGCAAACGCTGAAAGTTTCATTAAAATATCTGTATCCGTTAAAGCGTGACGACTGGTTGAACTTCTTGGGAGGTGAACTCACTTGACCTTGACTAACTCGTTGACCCTAGATGACCTGATCTAAAAATTTTGAATCGGCATGTCAAATTGATGTGGGAAAGGTATGCCAAATTTGGGCGAGCTGCCGAGCGCCGTTCGTCCGCTATCCGCTAAAAACCTGAAGGGGCGGTTGAAGACCCCCCCCCCCGAGACGGAACGGGTTAATAAAGCCATGAGGAAATTCGATATCGGGTCCGACGACCACAGGGGCAGCCAAGGGGAAGCGGGGTCCACCCCTTTAATTAGCAACCAAGAATAAACTAGATAAAACAAGAACTTGTGAGACAGAAGCTACGCAACGCACCACGCAAATCCAATCATTTTCCGCGAACTTCACGATGCGGTCTCATTTTTCAAGGCATTCTTTTGAGTCCCTTCAGACAATCCTGGTTCCGCTCCTGCCGACAAGTATGGTTGCGACGTACGTGATACGCACTTTTTACGTGATGGATACACGTGATACGTACGTGTGGGTGATATGTATTTGAAGCCGGGCAAAAATGTTTGTGGAAATCTCTCAGCTCTGACGAAATTAATTGAAACTATTTCCTTCTAACGTTAATCGACCCGCGAACAGTAACCTGTGTCCATGCGACAGAAAAGAAGCCAATGACCTTAAGTCATGAGCCGGAGCTTCGGATGGCTGAGCAAATTGTCTTGTTTTTGTGCTCTGGAAACTGTTCCTTTGCGGATCTGTTCATTATTAAGTGAGCTGGAAATGCATTGCCTATGGTGCCGCTTTCTCCTCGTATTATATTGGAAAGTGCTTTGTGGATGGCAAAATATAAAATGATGTGGCATATGTTGCGCAAGGCAGACTAGTTCAGGGCAGGCTAGAAAGAACTATACATTATGGGAAAATGGTTGATAAAAACCTGACATAAGAACTATTATTAAGATTCCTGGCAACGGACCCAACGGAATGGTAGCGAAACTGACAGCTTTGGAGAGATCATCCCAACCGCTGCGTTTAGATGTGATGAGTGGAAAGCCAGCATTGGCCATTGTTCAATATAACTTCATAATGGAATAGAAAACATGCTCTTCCATTACATACACGTATTTAGTCCTTCAGCACTGGCCGTTACATTGTTATGAACCCATTTTCTTCTTTCAAGTGCATAGCCTCAGAACAAGATTTTTCGGGAGATTTCTTTGAGTGCTACCCAGACAGGGGTTGAGTTTTAATGTTAACAGGTGGTGCTTTAGTACCACCTAAGGTTTGAGAACATGACAGCATGCCTATAGTAACAAGTGGTACAAGGACTGCAAAAATACAACCTAGTATTTTGGGAAAACCCCACTTAGTGTGCCCAGATTACATATTTTGACGAGGGTGCAAATTTAAAACTCATCAAATTAGCTATTCCCCTTAGCTAATTCTAAGTGTCAACAAGCGAAGTACCGCATATGTTAATCCAGTTTCGCTTATATTTTCGCACATGTGATGTATTCGGACATTTCGCTACACACAGAGGAAGCATGTTGCACGTGTCCAAATAGACTTGGATGTTGCATAACTCCGATGGAACATCTATACGCTAAGGGAATGATAAGGAGTGCACCTGCACGTTACTGCGGATGCTAATGATCTACGAATAGATATAGCCACACACATAGCTCTTTGTCCCTACTTCCAAATACATATTATATTCCATTGACGGAATATGATTCCCGTAGGCAAAAATAAGTCACTTTCATGGCGAACAAGATCACCTGTTGTGACAGATCCTGGAAGACGGTGGGATATGTATTGATTCATTGAATGTCATCTGAAACCTACATCCTGCTACAATGCTGGCAGATGAGAAGCTCCAGATCAGTCCAGCCAAGATTTAGTCTTAATGAGCCCAACCGACATGTGACCACGTTCTGTTCACAAATAAACTCATGCTCTCTCTCTCTCTCTCTCTCTCTCTCTCTCTCTCTCTCTCTCTCTCTCTCTCTCTCTCTCTCTCTCTCTCTTTTTTTTTTTTTCTCTCTCTCTCTTTTTTTTTTCTCCCTCCTCCATTCTTCTCTCTTTCCTGTCATCTGCTGCACAATTTCATGGCCCCATTATCCTCTCCACAGACATATATCGGGCAATGCTGACGGACAACAAGAAGTACGGCCTGAGCGTGAACCTGATGGCAACTAGAGTGATGCCCTCCCTGTTGCCTCTGACCATGAATGCTGCTCTGCACTTGGACCAGTTCACCAGCCTGGTGGAGGTGCTACAGGACATGTTGGACACCATCGACAAGTAAGCATGCTCACAGTTTCTTCAATAATGGATCTACGTAACTTCAGATATATGAAAATATTGGTGTCATGCTCCTGTCGACGTACTGTATTAAGTCCTGACGTCCCTGTCACCTGGCTGACCATGGAAAGCCATTTGGAAGCTCCGGCCACCCTCGATATCTGCTCTCTGTGTCTAGTTCGGGCGCTTCTCTCAATGTCCGTAGCGCTCTGGGTAGACTACCGATGAAAAACAGGATCCATGGCTTCTGCCCCTGCCTACATTTGAGCTCTCCACCTACCTATATGTCGTGCACATCTGGCTAGGTCACTCCGCACCCCTGTATGTCGTGCACATGTGAGAGGTCGCTCCGCACGTCAATATATCTTGATAATAATCGAAAGAGCGGTGGTCTTGTGAAAGACGTACCATCCTTGGGCGGACCGGCGCAAGGACAGACCGGTGTCGGACAGGCAAGTCTTGGGTGGCCGGTCTTGGTCGGGGCAGCTGTGGACAGACCGGTGTCAGACAGGCTGGTCTTGGGTGGCCGGTCTTGGTCGGGGCAGCTGTGGACAGACCGGTGTCGGACAGGCGGGTCTTGGGGGGCCGGTCTTGGACGGGGCAGCTGTAGACAGACCGGTGTCGGACAGGCGGGTCTTGGGTGGCCGGTCTTGGTGGGGGCAGTTGGGTCGGACCGCGCCGGCAGACAAGTCGGCGCAGCGCCGTTCACGTCCTACGCCAATTGACTGCCGGTCGGCAAAATCTGCCGACGTGGTTTCCGACGCCTGATTTCGGTCGGTCGGTGTACCCGGCCGTCTGCCGCCGAGCTTGGCGCGCAGTGCCGCACGTGAGCCGCCACCGTGGATGGCGCGCAGTGCGCACGTGAGCCGCCGCCGTGAATGGCGCGCAGTGCCGCACGTGAGCCGCCGCCGTGGATGGCGCGCAGTGCCGCACGTGAGCCGCCACCGTGGATGGCGCGCAGTGCCGCACGTGAGCCGTCACCGTGGATGGCGCGCAGTGCCGCACGTGAGCCGCCACCGTGGATGGCGCGGAGTGCCCCACGTGAGCCGCCACCGTGGATGGCGCGCAGTGCGCATGACCGCCGCCTGATCGCGCAGTGCCGCAGTGAGCCGCCAGTGGATGGCGCGCAGTGCGCACGTGAGCCGCCACCGTGGATGGCGCGGAGTGCCCCACGTGAGCCGCCACCGTGGATGGCGCGCAGTGCGCACGTGAGCCGCCACCGTGGATGGCGCGCAGTGCGCACGTGAGCCGCCACCGTGGATGGCGCGGAGTGCCCCACGTGAGCCGCCACCGTGGATGGCGCGCAGTGCGCACGTGAGCCGCCACCGTGGATGGCGCTCAGTGCCGCACGTGAGCCGCCGCCGTGGATGGCGCGCAGTGCGCACGTGAGCCGCCACCGTGGATGGCGCGGAGTGCCCCACGTGAGCCGCCACCGTGGATGGCGCGGAGTGCGCACGTGAGCCGCCACCGTGGATGGCGCGCAGTGCGCACGTGAGCCGCCGCCGTGGATGGCGCGCAGTGCGCACGTGAGCCGCCACCGTGGATGATGCAGCTCGCAATCACCACCAGCCGTCCAATGCGGCACTCCCCAGACAACTGTTGTCCGCTTACGGTAATGGGCCGCGCCGCCGGCGGCCGACGAGTGCCGGCGGGGCTATTTCCGACATAAAGCAATCACCTGCTAGGATAGCCCAGATACGCGACAATGATGCATTTGTGTGCGGAGGGCGGTAAAGCGGTATGACAGACGTGCCTTGCTTCCTCATCCGGCGCCACTACGCGGCACCACAGGGCACCACACGGCACCACACGGCACCACACTACACCACACGGCACCACACGACACCACACGGCACTACACGGCACTACACGGCACTACACGGCATCACACGGCACTACACGGCACCACACGGTACCACACGGCACCACACGGCACCACACGGTACCACACGGCACCACACGATACCACACGGCACCACACGTCACCACAGGGACCATACGGGACCACAGGGACCACACGGCACCACACGGCACCACACTACACCACACTACACCACACTACACCACACGGAACCACACTACACCACACGGCACCACACGGCACCACACGGCACCACACGGCATTACCGGGGACCACACTACACCACATGGCACTACACGGCACCACGCAGCACCACGCAGCAACGTTAACCCAGGCTCCGTTTACGACATTGAGTGTCCGCTGCAAGACTTCACGCGGTGAACAGCTCTCTGCGTGGATCGATGCCAACAAAGCGTATCTTCAGCACGCGGTAAGATGAACTGCATTCATGCATTCATGCCTATCTGATTCTAGCGAATCATACCATATTCGATTATGCACCGTGCTCATTAGGTGAGGTCGGACAGTGAGCGGCACAAAGGTGACGCGTTGCGACAATTATTGCGGCACCGTGTTGCCATGTTCCACCCCATTAGCGTGGTACATCGTGTAGGCTGGTTAATATGTATGTAGTGCGTGCATATGTGTGGAGAAGTCACCTTCATTCCGTGGGGCTCTAACGCACAACTCGTGCACACAACTAGTTGTGAAAGTTAGTGATCTCAACAGGCTACCGGCATCATCCAGGAACTAGGGAGATATCGCACCAGAGCATGCCTTAAAATGCGCATGACCGAGATATATTTGACACAATGCACGCTTAATTGCCGACGAATGCTAGATTCAAGAGCAATATCTTACATTTTTGCGAATTATCTCGGGATGGGTCACTTTGGCCTCCACTGCACCGACCGAGTCAACATGTGGTTATGGAGTGGCTGCACTTTTCTTGTTTATCCGGGTGGCGGTAGAGAGTCAGCCAGTGGTCACCCAGGGAGTGCTGTTGCCGCGGTACTGCGCGAGTCGTACACACGACAGGAGCGTGTGTCTGTGTTGGCCGGGACGAGACACCTCAGAGCTTCCAATGGCACATACGACAGTCACTGAATTACATTGGGCGGACGTAGTGTCTTAAAGTCGACTAAACTTGATCAGTGGAAACGTAAAGTGGCCCACCGCAAAAAAAAATTGACGATCGCATCACTCTGTGACAATGTACCCTCAGTTGGCTTTAGGTAATCGAATATCCTTAGGTTTTCTGTGGTGAAACATCCGTAGCTTTTACACGATCGAGCATGAATTCGCAATCGTATCGTGTGGCAGTAATCAGTCAGTTGTTTATGCTACAACAGTCTTGTCTCGTCTTTGTTGACACACTGGCGGTCTGGTCGTAGAGCAATCACGCAATGACGTCGCGTCATGTTGCATTTTGTTGCATTCGCATCGTGTTGCAAGAATACTCGGTTGAAGTTTCGACCATAGCAGTAACGTCGCATTGTTCTTCGGGCAGTCGCAGCTTGTCGTCTGACAGTGACATCACATCACAATATTTGAGTTTGTACTGATATCGTGTCGAAGTAAAATCGATCGAAGTTTTTAGTTTTAGTGCAGCATTGTTGCCATGTCGCAGTCTTGTCGTTGCAGAGGTGTCACTCGCAGTTGTAGCCGCAGTTCTATCGTGACACCAAAGTGCTGGCAAGTCCGCCCGTACGCCATTTATTTCAATTGACTAAGTAGATAAAAGACGGGTCTGGTGGTAACGATGGCTGCCGTTTACGCCGGGAAACACCACATATCAATACTAAATGATATTCTATTTGCTCGGATTGGTTTGCGTGTTGTGAGTGGTTTCTGAGGACTATAAAGAGATAGGCACGACCTTAGTGGGAAGCGAGCCAGTTCTAGTCGTTTTAATCGGGAGACGGACAACTTGAGTGGTGCGTTTTAACGCTGGTATTTCGATACATTGCATTGTCATGATAAAAATTTCAACATAGGATTCCATATGCACTACATCGGATACAGACAAATACCGATCCCTACACACCAGTGCACATCCACGTCATCAGACATCAACCGGTTTCGATCCCCACACACCAGACCACATGTACTCCACCAGCTACCGACCATTCCAGTGGAGAGACAGTTGATCAGCTCATCGTTCTGGGATTCTGGTGCGGATCTGGCATAGGTTTCAACAGTTATTATGAAATAATTTGCACGGAACGAAAGGTGCGGCATGCAGCTATATGTCTGTTTTCTGACGATAGCATTGCAGTGCTCGGCATTATGAGCAAAGCACGGGAAAGACGAACTGTGATATTTGCTATAGTCTGGCAGCTTCCTCAATACTAGACGATATGTGGTTATAAGTTTGAATTGCCTTCTGTACATTGTCCTACCAAAGTTGAGCAGCATAAATTGAAGCACAAAAGGTCTACAGAAGTTGAGATGTGCTGATTTGGAGTACACATATTAAATTTCCTTCCAAGTGAATGGTCTTGTCGGAAAGTCTGTTATCTCTGTTGGGTGATGTCGAAATCATCTGATGGGTTGCTGCTAGTTATACGGCTCAGAAACGTAACATGTTAAACATCCAGAATTAATAACAACAATAATTCATGGCAATTAATATCAGAATTAGAACAGCTGAGGATTCCATCATGTAGCTTTTATACAAACCATAAAGATCCATGTTAAATGATAATTCGCATGTGACGATGATAATAATTCACATATTTAGCAGCATTTCCGGTCTTCAATTGCTTTTCGGACCTTGTTTTCTGTCTTTACATTTGCCATGTACTGTAGGTACGTATGTAACAATATTTTATGAAGTGTAGAAGTTTTACTGCTATCTTAATTGCACGCCGCTTTTATCGACCCCGAACGTTGATGGGACGTATACAGTATAATTAGCCTATTTTACCGGTACCTTGTCATGCGTAGTTTTTATTTCCGGGCAAAAAAAAGTTGGAAGAAATTTAGTTGAATCCCGTGGTAATGTCCGCACCTAGTTATTTGTTAGAAACTTGCCCGCTAGCTGGATCTAGTTGGCAAAAAAATACATGCCGTGCAGCAATAGAAGTTGACCTTTCCCTTCGTCGTGAGTGGCTGGTACAAATTCGACCCCACAATAGAGGCACTGCGTCCGATGTGGCGTGGGGCATGGCGTCATTATCGCGGGGGGCGTAGCTTGGTGCACACGACGGCGCGCCAACTAACGCTGGCGCCAGTCGCAGCTGTTCGAGTTCACTGAGACAACTGAAACAACGTCCAACACCAGCTGAGCCTGGGACTTTTACGACGCATTCGACCGCTGAACGTTCAACGGTTGCACCGAACAGTTGCAGAAACGGTGCTCTTCGCCGTACCCGAATGCACTCTGAATTAGTGCACGCGACTAGATCCGCGGTAATTGAAGTGTTTGGCGGAGCGCCAGTCCATTGCAAGGTATCGAACTGTGCCAGGTGTGTGCCGAGTCCCCAAGCGTATTTGGTGGAGCATTCTTTTCGTCTTGTTTTCCTGCTCGGCCGAGGTGCAGCGGCGCCGACAATTTAGCAGCGAACGGCGTCGTATAGGGGCGTGCCGAACGACGAACTGCGGCGCACGAGCGGCCTCCGTCGCCGACTCGGACACGGACCGAGTCGGGCCGGGCCGGCTCGGCGTCCTGACGCCCAGCCAAATTGTCTCCACAAGCATCAGTACCACCACACGCCTGAGCTCCTGGCAGGCTAGCTAGCGACGAGACACTGTGAGGTGAAATGCGGCACGGCATTGAGATGTCAAGCGCGCGTTTTATTAGTTCGCCCACGGGCAGACAGGCCTGTGTGGACCGGATGTTGCAATGTATCCGTTGCGGCATTGCGAACCATACTGCTGTTAATAAGTATACTAGGCGACTACAGACAGTTTGGGGGCATTAATTACCACCAGGTTTGAGCGGCTGTTCATCTACAGACAATGTAGATGGGCATGTTTGATGTGTTAATAATCATTTAACCCACGCCGTCTTTCCGGTCAGATCCCCACACCCCGTCTCGGGGTGGGTGGGGGTGGGGGTGGGGTGGGGGGGGGGGCGGCGGTTAGTAACCCCCTCTAAAATCCAAATTAAGCATCGCACGAAAACGAATGAGATGTCATCGGAAAGCGCTCGACGAGTAGGGTCCGGGTCCATCCCCCAAAACAATTTTTCCCAAAAGTGACGTAGCCAGGGGGCTAGATTTTCACCACTTTTCACGACCTACATTATGTTTTTGGCTCTGGTGAGTTCATTTTGGGGATATATGACAAACAAAATTTATTTGGAATGAGAAAAAGACAGCGAAATTAACCAGGGCTATAATCCCCCGCCCCCAAAAATGAAATTTCAGAATTTTGAGTTTTCGAGTTTTCTTTAATTTTCCTTTTCCAATGGGTAGAGCTGACCGAGAAACGTTGTTGGAAGTCAACTTCCTCTAATAAAAAATGTTTACTTTAGCCAGAATCCTCTATTTGAACTACAATTTAGCATATACGCAAAATTTATGTGTGGTCAAAAACGGGAAAAAATGAAAAATTCAACTCGCACGTTTTGTTGCATCCCTAAAGATAAGCAAGCGCTGAAAGTTTAATTAAAATATCTCTATCCGTTAAAGCATGACGACTGGTTGAACATTTTTGGAGGTGACCTCACTTGACCTTGACTAACTCGTTGACCCTAGATGACCTGACTTCAAAATTTTGAAATAGCGTGCAAAATTGATTTGGGAAAAGGTATTTAAAATGTGGGCGCGCTGCCACGCGCCTTTCGTCCACTATCCGCGAGAAACCTGAGGGGGTTCAAGACCCCCCTCCCCCGAGACGGGACGAGTTAACATTTGTGTAGAAACATACCGCGATGTGCAATGCTTTTATCCACCCATGGTTTGCATGCCCATCAGAGCAAGGGGACGATCCGTAGTGTCCTAGCCTGATCCTACACAGCCAAGGACGGCTCCATGGTGTTGCAGTCTGACCTCACACACGCCCAATAACAATATGTGGCGTCCTATCCTGGTTCTACACAAGCAGAAAAGGGTCTGTGGTGTTGCAGTCTGAATGACAATGAAATGATCTGTGGTGTCCTAGCCAGGTCCTACATAGCTAGGGGATGACCTATATTTGTCCAGTCTGACATCCCACTATAGGTGACGGTCGAAATTTTCGTCACGTGTGTCCTGGCGTGCATTAACCCGCGCCGTCCTTCCGGTCAAATCCTCCCACCCCGTCTCGGGTGGGGGGGTTGAAGACCCTCCCTCTAAAATCCAAACTAAGCATCGCACGAAAACGAAAGACGCGTCATCGGAAAGTGTTCGACGAGTATGGTCCGGGTCAACCCAAAAAAAAATTTCCCGTCAGTGACGACCCAAAAGTCCATGAAATTTCCAAGAAATAAAATAAAAATTTTATTTCTTGGAAATTTTGAAATTTTGACTTTTCAAGTTCTCTTTAATTTTCCTTTTCCAATGGGTACAGCAGACAGAGAAACGTTGTTGGAAGTCAACTTGCTCTAATACAAAATGCTTACTTTAGCCAGAATCCTGTATTTGAACTGTTATTTGGCAAATACGCAAAATTTGTATGTAGTCAAAAACGAAAAAAAAATGAATAATTTCACTCGTATGTTTTGTTGCATCCGTAAAGATAAGCAAACGCTAAAAGTTTCATTAAAATATATGTATCCGTTAAAGCGTGGCGACTGGTTGAACTTTTTTGGAGGTGACCTCACTTGACCTTGAATAACTCGTTGACCCTAGAAGACTTGACCTAAAAGTTTTGAATCAGCATTTCAAATTGATGTGGGATAACGTATGCCAAATTTGAGTGCGCTGCCTTGGGCCGCTCGTCCGCTATCCGTGAAAAAACCTGACGGGGGGCGGTTGAAGACTCCCTGCTCCCGACCCCCCGAGACGGGACGGGTTAATAGGACGATAACTTCCTCAGTGGCGCTGGTCGACACAGCTTTCGATTCACGTTCGACAGCTTTGGTACCGGTTTGTTCGGAGCTAATTTAGGGACGTTGATGCTATGTGTGTCCCTGATTTTCTCTGAAGTGTACAACGTCTGTAATTTTTAACACCCATCCATGCCATGCTTTTATTAACCGTCTTTACTTGCACCTTGCAAGTATTTGACCATTTTATTCATGGCGGTCACCACATATTTTAGATAGGTGTAAACACTGTGTATTTTTGCAATAAACGAAAACTGAATTCATTGATATTGAAATATATCACTCGATCATCATCACCATCATTATCATCATAAATTGTCATAGCAGGAGGAAACATGGTCTAGAAGGCACCAACACCACAGAATATAAATACCGTTTGGTGCATCTATTCCCAAATACGCATTGACACCTGCACAAAAACACGCCTGCACACATACACGAGCATGCGTGCATACGCCTAAGCTGAGTCATATGGCCAAAGGCCGTAAATCTTGGAAACCCAGGTAAAACCCTGGTGACAGAAGCTGCTCTTCAGGACGATCGCTTGGACACTTGAGCAAACCGTCTTCCCATATTACCGCGACAGCATGGCTGGCATCCTGGTACCATGGCTCTGTGTTGGAAGCGGCAATTGCTGGTGTGCGACTATTTTTATGGCTCTTATTTTCACTAGCTTGAGATGCGTTCGAATATGCTAGCAACTTCTCTTATGATGGCCTCAACGACTGGTGATGTTGGTCTAAGCTTTGGCGTGTCTCCTGCCAAGTGCATATCTTGGTGGTCGCCACGGTTTGGAGACTCTCCGGAGACACATGCTTTGACAGTGACCGTCCCCAAAGCCAGCATACCAACCCGACGATTCCGACGAGCAGACCTCGGCGAGTGTGGCCGAGAAATGAGCAGCATCAGTTATATATTGGCAGCTTGCACAGATTATTTCACAACTGGGAGCGCCTCCATTTTGTAAGTCACGAAGGCTGACATGTTCTTGCATGGTGTGTTATATTTTTGGTACTTATTTCTGGCAACGAACATAAAAAGCAATATGCGACGACCGAGTTTCTTTTTCTTTGGGGGGGGGGGGGTAGAAAAATCGCGTGATGGTTTCAAGTTGATTAGCAGCAAATACTGCTGTGCTTTTATGCAACAAAGGTATTAAAGGTGTAGTCTTTTTGGAATATTCAGCACTGGAGACAAAATAATGGTCTGGGGTCTTGGTTGGTGACATTCAATCAACTTATATGCAATATTATGACGACATGTACGATTCTACATAAAACGTCCGCCCTTCGTCTTGGGTTCCTCAATGGAACAGATGCAATTTAGTTAAGTAATTGGTCGAATCAGTTAATCTGAAATAAACAAAGAAGTCTAATAGCTGAAAATTATATCCTTTTTAGAACAAAGAAATGTAAGATTGCCATTACAAACACTTACTTTCCTTTCACTACATTATCCGTAACCGAGCTCCTTCCAGCCATTCCAGCTCATTCGGTGTTGCCGAGGTCCGTATATATAGCGATCAACTGTTTCTTGTCGACAGCAGTCCATTGGTAGCTTACTTACTAAACTGCCAATGTTGTTTGTCCGACTGAGGCATGCAAGGCAGAAACAGCATAGACCCATATCTATCACTTCACGGCTGCGGGGCAAATGGTCATGCGACGACCGCAAACGAGAACTCCCGTTCTAGGACACCGACGTGTGGTCACCCTGGTAGACTGTCAAGTAGCGCCTAGCTGTGAGGCGGCGCAGTATTCCCTGCCAATAATGGCTGCGAAGCGGCACAGTATTCCCTGCCAAGAATGGCTGTGAAGCGGCGCAGTATTCCGTAGCGCCTAGCTGTGAGGCGGCGCAGTATTCCGTAGCGCCTAGATGTGAGGCGGCGCAGTATTCCCTGCCAAGAATGTCTTGGAGCGGCGCAGTATTCCGTTGCGCCTAGCTGTGAGGCGGCGCAGTATTCCCTGCCAATAATGGCTGTGGAGCGGCATGGCTGGTGACCAGCCACAGTGTCCGGACATAGTAAACGTAATTTCAGTGACCGACTGCTGTTGTTCATTGGGTGTTTTACGACGCGCTTTATGCACATTCACGGCTAATGGCGCCTCCCACAACGTTTCGCCGGTGGGCCACGGGATTTGGAAATGACCAACCGTACAACTGCTTTGTTCTATCTCAGTGAATGAATCATATTGAAATTCAAATGAACGACTGAATGCTTACTGTTATCGAATGGTCCCACTTCGTCAATAATATTGTTAACTTGTCATCATTTCCAAGTGTCAGGTCCAAAATTTGTTCACATCTAGTCGGGACGTTTACATGCTAGGAGCTTATCATGCAAAAAAAATGAAAAAAATAACTCATCCGACTCTGTAAATCTATATTTCTCTCCTTTCGCAATCTAGTGAAGCTAAAATTCCCACAAAAACTGAATGTAATAAAATTACAGTGTTTAAATATAATTTAAGCTAATTAACACTCGCACGTCCGGCGGTCCGCGCCAACTTCGCATGTCCGGGGTGGCAGATGTCTGCCCCCCCCCCTAAGATCTCTGGAACTATGCTAGCTAGCGACAAACGAAAAACGGCGTTGGATACCTGGTGACAGGCTCTATAGAAAGTGTTTCTGGCATTTTTCGTTCAGGTCAACATTCAGGTCACTGGGCCATCATTGGTCAAATTGGACCAGATCAGGTGGGACTCAGATATTGACACATATCTCAGGGCCTGTAACAGATAGAAACAAACGGCGAACGCTATTCGACAGTCCTTGAATTGCGCTACCGACAATAGGCGGTGCAATTTAAGGTCAGGTCAACAGAAACTCCGGTCAAGGTTATAAACTCATGACCTCAGGTCAAGGTCATGAAGTCGCCTAGGGAGGTCATGTAATATATCAATCGACACGTCTTGGCGATACAAGTACAATGACAGTAATTTCAGCCTTCTAGCTCAATGCAATGCGATGTGATGAGTAGAAATGTGTGGTGATCTCAGGTGACCTCAGAGACCTTGGTGAGATCACTGAGCAAAAATGTGAGCGGTAACATTGAGCATAGTTTCCATCTACATGCCACAACCGTTATGAGATCATTTCGAGCGCAAATATGTAAACAGGGAACATTTGTGCATTTTACCATAGCCCTATAATGGGGAAGCCATGGCCGCGACCTGACCTAAGGTCAATGCTACGAAAAAAAGCGATATGCATATTATGGTCCCTGATGGGATCATGACAAGTTATAAGTTTGAAATCAATTGCCAAATCATTGTGGAAGCTATGCCACCTAGAACTCCGAGTGTAGTTGGGTCACTTCGCCTGACTTGGTGACCTAACCTGAGAATACCCAGGATTAAAAATGTATGAGGATATGCGGAAATGACCAAGGAATAGCTATGCGAGGTTTGACGCTGCTAACCTGATTAGTTTTGCGGGGAATGAGGAAAAACCGGAGGGGGGCAGATATCTGTCCACCTCCCCCCCCCGCCCCCTGGACGTGCGCGGGTTAAGATAGTCACTACCTCCGTCTTTGCATTGTGCGTCAGACAAACTAGGAAATAAATCATATCCTATCACTTCAAAACTCATCGCGTGGTAGGTATTACCATGATGCAACGTGCTATGCTATATTCCTAACTGCATACACTTCGTAGTTGAAATATATGGCTGGCAGTACCTGACAGCATGATGCCATAAACAATGGTACGCGGGAAAATGCAGCCGCGACTTGACACCTTGCAAACAGCTCGCAATATGTGGTAAATACACAATGATGCTAGATATCCATGCTCATGCAGTGATTCTGGGTGTGCATGGCTATGGTGCAATCATGCCAGAGCAGTAACTGCTGACCTGGGTTGTAGTGGGCATGCCATTTGTAGGTTGTAGTGGACATTTGTGCTGGATGGATCGCTCATATGTACTTTTGTTTTGGACTTTTGGACTGGTTCGGATTAGTCCCAGCTTGCAATGCGTCACAATGTGTGTCGTATCTTCTCAGAGAAGAGTCGAAATAGAACAACGGGCGCAACGTCAATGGATGATCCAACCGACTTCGAAGAGAGTAGTGGTGTGGGTCGGTCGAAGATCGCATCCGCGTGTTGACCGGCTACTTTTTAAAGAAAAAAATTTGCCTCAGTCTTTTAGTTTATGGAAGCGAAATATACTTGAATATACATTTTCACTGGTACATGGAATACATATCTTAGGATCCACAGAGTGCATACAATCTATGTCACCACTCAACCTGTTGAATGGCCTCGAGGAAACCAAAATTTGGAGCAAGTAGCGCAATTTGAGCCTGAGAAACCTACGGTTACGAGAGAAACGAGACGATTATTGCAATATCGGCCCACCTATGTTGGTGTCACTACCAGCGACGGCTATGCGCATTGAAATTCCATGTTGCAGGTCTTACGATTGGGGGATAATTGTGGTTTTCGAACATGTTGATAATTCAAAGGCAGGTGGGTAATTTTGACGCATTGAAATGAGTCACAATTTCCAATCTGTCTTTGATTTAATCCTGATTTTCTTTGATTATTCCCAAAGCAATGCATTGCTTTGATAATAATTGACGCGTTCCACCGTATATTGGTGTCGTATCGCATTATTCGTGTCGCATTGTGTTGTTCGTGTCGCATTGTGTTGTTCGTGTCGCATTGTGTTGTTCGTGTCGTACCGCTCGGTTCATGTTGTATCGTATAGTTCATGTTGCATCTTATTGTTCGTTTCGAATCGCGTGGTTCGTATCATATCATATGTTTCATCTCATATCGCATGCCTCGTGTCGTATCGCAAGATTGGTGTCGTATCGTATCGTTCTCGCATTCACTCATTGTCGATGTACCCATTGTCGCACTGCGTGAACTCCTATCGGTTCATGTTATATCGCATGATTTTGCGATATAACACGAACCGATATATAACACCTCGCATGGCGAGGTGTGACCATTTTGAGAATGTGAGTTGTCAGGGACGGAGACAATGGTGCGAAGAGAAAGGTAGCCTGGGCAGGGCGTGCGGCAGGAGAGCGGTAACTGGGAGAGGTCATGGGTGGGGCAGGCCGAGTGACTGATATGCCAGTCGCACGCCACCAGCCGCTCCTTCCATGGGACGCAGCAGAGCCGGACACGTTTCGGCGGATTTGTGGATTGCGGCGGGCAATTTGCTGCCTCCCGCAAATAGTCCGCCACTTGCAAATGCAAATAGCGCGGTTCGGAACAAACCGTACATCATGGCCCGGGTACCAAACTGTAAAACTGAGGTATTGGTGCTGTCAGCCTCAACATTTCGTTGTCACAGTAGGGTGCGCAGTCTTCCCATCTTTCACTTAGATAGTGGACCAGGCATCAATGAAAGACAAATGAAAGACTCGTTTTATAAAAGCTTGCAATCGTGCACGTGCTCATCGCATACGAAAGACAGTAACTGAGCAGGCCTCTGGAGTAACAATTACCACAGAATATGTTGAGCTTCATGGGATAACTTGTGGACAATGTTCCCATGCCATTGTCGCGCATTTCCAGCAATTTGCTGACGTCAAAATCACGATCAAACACTGTCACAAGACATCGTAATTTTGATGGTCATTTAAGGTGCAGTTCCTTGGACTACTTCTACTTGCAATTAAGACTGCTTGCACTAAGAGACACGTGCATTGCCTAAGCTCGCATCAGGTTCTTTCCGTAGAAGATAAGTACCATGAAGCATGTCCATTTGTTCATGGTGTATTCTATGATAGATCAACAGTTGCCTCACGGGACGTTTATTCCGGCTGATCTGCCCATTTGTATGAACATAATTGAACAAAGTTGCAGAATGGTTTTTGATTTGGCGGCAGAGATACCAAACTTCCAATCTATGAGTGTCGCCTGCGAACTGGCCTTGTGAATTTAGAGGGATATACAAACGTACTGAAGTGCAAAAGGCTCGCTAACAATGAGCTGGAGCATGAGAACAAGCCCGACAAAAATCGCTGTGCAAACTTTCAGTGTGGTCGTTCTCGTTCTTTCTTGTATGATGTGTTTTACAGTTTCGGAACGAATCGACAGGGTAATGGGTTCACTGACTGACATTCTGCATTGGTTGTCAGCGCTGTTAGCTAGGTATGGCGCCAGTCCCACCAACTGATGTGAAAACGCCAAATTCCTCGTCACGAGCGATGGCAAGGCCTGAGCGAGTCTACTCCCTTGTGGATACGACAGACGCTTATCTGAGAACCCGGCGTGGCCCGACCGACCCGACCCGATCCGACCTGACCCGACCCGACCCGACCCGACATGACCCGACCCGACCTGGCCCGACCTAACTCGACCTGACCTGACTCGACCCGACCGATCCGACCGACGGTAATGATTCACATATTTTGCAGCATTTCCGGTCTTGAATTGGTTTCTGAACTTTGTTTTCTGTTTTTACATTTTCTATGTACTGTAGGTACGTATGTGACAATATTCTCAGAAGTGTAGTAGTTTCGCTGCGATCTTAATTGCACGCCGCTGCTATCGACCCTCCAACGTTGATGGGACGTCCGACCCGACCCGACCCGACCCGACCCGACCCGACCCGACCCGACCCGACCCGACCCTGCCCAGCCCGACAGTCACACTTTTAACCCTGGAAATATTATTGGTTTCAGCGTTTCAAGTCGTTTTTCACCCAGAGTGAGACCTGGAGCTGATTTCATGATGGCCAGTATTTTTTATTCCAGAAAGAAGTATGTACTAAAAATTATCCATACTCACGAAATGTCTTCCTTGATCACCAATATTAACACATGCCCTGGAGGGGGGAAATCTGCTCACCCCTCCGGTTTTTCGTAGATAACCACAGATTTTACCGGGCGATATACGCCATTGTTTGCGTACCTGCTTAGAAATGACCGGCACGTTGTTTAAAGTAAGAAAAAAGAAAATCGTCCGGAAGTTTTTTTTTCGAGTTAGAGGTCGTTAAAGTAATTTTTTGTTAATGATAAGCGCCAGACCACAAAAATCGGCGCCGATGCGCTTCCCGTATATTGGCAAAAGGGAAGTGTTTTTGGCAAAACTAGCGACTTGTTTCATGTATACTATTATGCAGTATAGTTTCAAAGTCATGTCAGGTCACCGAGGTCAAGTCAGATCAAATTCATGGCAGGTTAATGGAACCAAACTTGGTCAACTCGAATGTTGTCATAAATGCAAATGATTGTCATGCAATTGATATAACCTTGCATCGTACTCCCTACACATCTTGAAAACTACTGTTTGTCATTGTTACCCGGGTAGTCGGGCGGGCGGCCCGGCTTCGGCAACTGGAGCAGTTAATGATCTGATAAAATGCTGTTATATAGGTAACCTGAGGTCACATGACGGGTCTAACATCTGTATTGCATCATAAGTAGTGTCCAAAACATCATTGGTATCCATTTTGAAGCATTTAAACACAATCACAGCGATCCATAACAATGACAAGCTAAGCAACCCAAAACCAGAAAATTGTGATATTGTGACCTCATTTGACCTCGAAGATATTGATCTAAGGTCATGTATTTTGCACAAAATGGAGTAACTACCGCACTCATCCACCATGCGAAATTCGTTGCTCCAGCTTGGATAGGAGCCGAGATCATATTTATTTGTTTGTTTATTGGGTAGTTCACGACGCACTTTCTGCACATTCCCGGCTAATGGCGCCGCCCGCACTGTTTCGCCGGTGGGCCGTGGGATTGGGAAATGCTCCGAGCGGTGCTAGTGTCGAACCCGGGACCCTTGGTATCCAGAACCCAGCACCTTAACCACTCGGCCATCTCCGCCCCAAGAGCCGAGTTATTAGGGGCGGAATCCGCCCCCCGCCCTTCCAGTGCCCATAATTTTCAGTGGCCCCCCAGGGCGCGTGTTAATTGGCACAACGCATTGGTCAAACATGATAACTCTGGAAACCCATCCGCAGTACCAGAGCATATATCTAAATGTGTCAGTTAATTATGTAAATTATTCTATTGTAGTGGTGGTGGCATAAAATGCTCTCATTTGCAGCATGTAATTACAGCATGCTCTTATTATGTCGCAATAAAGACCGTGCACACGCATCATTCAGTACCGCCTGCTGCCTTGCGAGCCACTGAAAGAAACATCTTTACTGCAGTGAAACAGCACGGCACAGCGTGCTGTTTCACTGCAGAAAAGATGGAGTCTGCAGCGTGCTGTTTCACTGCAGACTGGCAGTCCCTGCCGCCATGATCGGTGCGAAATCAGACTGTGCTACCCCCAGGAGTCGATTCAGAATTTCCATGGATTAACGTCTCCTCAGGAGGGCGCCTCCGGCTGAAAACAATATATTGAGCGGATGAGGGACGAAGCCTTTTCCTCTCCAAGGCGTGACTTTCTCTCTGAAAATTGCATCTTTGGCTGAAAAATCTGTTGAGTGGGTGGGGGTGGGTTGCACTGGAACATATCCGGATGTGTGCCTTTCGCGGCCGGAGGGCCGCCAGCTTCCCATGTGGTAGAGGTGCTGCCCCCTTATGCGCTCCTGTGCTGCCCATTATTTTGGGTAAGCATGTTTCAGTTCTATTCAATTCACAATATCCATTACTCGATGCGCAATAACCAAGGACATGCTGTTCATATACTGGATAAGATATACCAGATTGGTTATCAGGACAGGGGTAACACGGGAACCTTAATGGCTTTGTGCACAAACATATGGTATCTTATCCAAATACTTTGCATTCAAGCTGGACCGTAGAACGTCTAGGCTCAACGCGTGCCGCAATAATACATCTGTATAATTATGCTTAAGCTGAGCACTGATGCAAACTGGACCTTTCTGTGTTCTCATTTTGCCAGATCCATGCGATGAAATGGGATAGAGGATGTGGCAAAATGGGACTATCATATATGCTGTGCCAACCGGTGCCAAGCTGGTCGTTAGCTGAATATTAACACGCGCACTGGAGGGTGGGGGCGAAATCCGCCCACCCCTCCGGTTTTTCGTAGATAACTCCAGATTTACCGACCGATATACGCGATTGTTTGTCTACCTGTCAATAAATGACCGGCGCGTTGTTTGAAGTAAGAACAATGAAAATCGACCGAATATTTTTCGAGTTATGGGTCGCTAAAGTCAAAAACATTTATCAGCGCCAGATCACAAATATCGGCGCTGATGCGCTTCCCGTATATTAGCAAAAATGAAGCGTTCTTGGCAAAACTAGCGACTTGTTTGATGTACATTGTTATGCTAGATTGTTCCAGAGTCATGTCAAGTCACAGAGATCAAGTCAGGTCAAGTTCATAACAGGTTAACACACGCCCTAGAGGGGTATGGTGAAACCCTCCAATCCTTCCGATTTTTCGTACATAACTCCATATTGTACCGACTGATATACGCTAGATTTTTCGCGTGCCTGTTTAGAAATGGCCAGCGCATTGGTTAAAGCAAGAAAAATGAAAATCGGCCGAGAAGTTTTCAAGTTAGGGGCCGTTAAATAAAAAACAATTCGCAGCGCCAGACCACAAAAATCGGCGCTGATGCGCTTCCCGTATATTGGCAATAGGGAAGTATTCTTGACAACACTAGCGACTTGTTTGATGTATATTGTTATGCTATATAATTTAAAAGTCATGTTAGGTCGCCGAGGTCATGTCAGGTCAAGTTCATGATAGGCTAATGGAATCAAACTTGGTCAACTGGAATGTGTCATAAATGAAAATGACTGTCATGTGATTGATGTCACTTTACATGGCACTCCCTATACATCCCGAAATCTACTGTTTGTCATTGTGTGCCTAAGCGTTTCCATACTTTATTCATGTATTTCATTCCTTTCTTTGCGAAGCCGATTGTGCCGAGCCGCCCAACGGAGCAGTCGGGATGGGACCCCGGTTCCGGTAACTGGAGCAGGTAATGACCTAATAAAATGCTCTTATATAGGTGACCTGAGGTCAAATGGCGGATCTGACATCTGTATTGCATCATTAGTAATGTCCAAAACATCATGAATGCCAATTTTGGAGCATTTAAACACAGCCACAGCGATCCATAACAATGACAAGCCAAGCCACGCAAAACCAGATTTTTTTTTGCTATTTTTACCTCATTTGACCTTGAAGATATTGACCTAAGATCATGAACTTTGCATACTATAGAGTTCACTATCGTGCCCATCCACCCTGTGAATTTCGTTGCTCTAGCCTTCATAAGAGCTGAGAACTTAGGGGGCGGAATCCGCCCCACCCTCCAGTGCGCGCTATTTTCAGAGGCCCTCCAGGGCGCGTGTGAACAGCCTGTGTCGACCCAATGTCCTGACAGTTGTTTCAGCACAATGAAGGGTAGAAGGCGAGCCAAAATCCGTAGTGATATCAAAAACAGTTCGCAATATGGGAGGAAAAAATGTGGGCAAGGGTGATATTTACCAATCAATACGGCATTAGCGGACTAGGTTGTCATGGCACAGGTGCGAGGAATCGATCATGGTAGACAAGAAACAGCTACCATAGTTGTGCAAGATTATCAAAACACAGCCACTATAGTTGTGTGAAGAAAAAAAAAACAGTTACTATGCTATACAGTGTGAAGTATGAGCAAAACTGGATATTCTGTTTTCCTCCACATTCATAATCCATTATGCCCCAAACGACAACTTTGGTCAGTTGAGCATACCGTCATGCTTCAGTACGACAGCAACGGAAAACATGTTGCGATGTGGGAGAATATTAGGGATGTTTCTAGTCTGATACCGGTGCCAATGCAATGGGCACCAAAAGCCTGCATTCACAAATACCATAAATGCAGACATAACAGCAACACCTGAAAAATAATACGAGCTGGTGCTGCGCACACTTCACGCCCTATGCCCTATCCGTCGTCTTGCTACACCAAAACAAGGCCGCAAATGGGAGAACTTATTTGTTAATAGCGATACTAGTTCCCAGAACTAATCAATGCATGATCACACGTCTCATGTTACGTGTTTTTAAATCGACTGTTCCCAAATAAGCATAGTGTGAGGAAATAAATAGTAAAAGTGAAGCACACATATCTTCCACTTGCCATAATGTTACTTATGTTTTGGCATACAGCTACACCATAATAGAGGAAATCAAATTGAAACAATTATAAATATCTAGAGCATGGTGTAGGCTTGTAGACGAGCTCCTCCAATGGCTGATCTAGTGCTGAAACACAATGCGCAATGCATATATTTATATGACTATTGCATACCTTCGAAATGTGCTGAGATTTGACAACTGAGCAAACATGCGTATCTCGTCGTGTGAGTGTTCCGAATAAACATTATCAAATCCGTACCTTGCCATGCAAACCATGGGACATGAATATTTGACCAAACCGTCGCCTGTGAACCGTTTGAGTTGACATTTTACGGACTAGAAGTAACAACCTCTGAAAATGAACGTGATGCTAAGGGTTGATATTGAGGGTCATATTGGGTTGGTTTGTCAGGTTGACATAAGGGTCATATTGTTGACAATTGTTTGAATTATTGCATCGCATCCCGATTCGGACGGTGTGGTGTATCCACACTTCTTTGGTGCCATGATCCCACACATTTGCGGAACTTCTTCAGCTAGTTCGGCATCGGAGGTGGGCTGGTGACGAACCTGCACGCACTGCTGTGATCTGTCTCGCTCACTGCGTGTTCTGAGCTACCGCCTCTCCTGGTGTAACAACACAGATTCAATTTCACATGAGGGCACCGGCTGCAACTGATTGCAATTGGCTGCATTTGGCTGCATTTGGCTGCAATTCGCTGCAGTTGGCTGCATCAGTTTAGTTGACGAGTTTTGTTTGATGTTTGTGCTTTGAAAGCTTTGCAATTTTTCCAGTGATGACTGTGCCTGATGTTATGCTTGCGTACTTCAAGATCTTCTGCTAAAAAATACACCTCAAAGCGTTTGTTAATAGACGGGTTTGGATTCGGTACCTACTACCCGACCAGCGCGTCGCGGCAGTGCTCCGACCTGGCCCGCGGTCAGCACATTCGATACCGCCGCCTCTGTCCCCAGTAGTCGACATTCGATATCGCCGCCTCTGTTCCCAGTGGTCGACATTCGATACCGCTGCCTGTCTTCAGTGGTCGACATTCGATACCGCCGCCTCTCTTCCCAGTGGTCGACATTCGATACCGCCGCCTCTGTCCCCAGTGGTCGACATTCGATACCGCCGCCTCTGTCCCCGGTGGTCGACATTCGATACTGCCGCCTCTCTCCCCAGTGGTCGACATTCGATACCGCCGCCTCTGTCCCCAGTGGTCGACATTCGATACCGCCGCCTCTGTCCTCGGTGGTCGACATTCGATACCGCCGCCTCTGTCCCCGGTGGTCGACATTCGATACCGCCGCCTCTGTCCTCGGTGGTCGACATTCGATTCCGCCGCCTCTGTCCCCGGTGGTCGACATTCGATACCGCCGCCTCTCTCCCCAGTGGTCGACATTCGATACCGCTGCCTCTGTTTTCGGCGGCGCACTTACAACACATTCAACACCGCCGGCTTTGTTTTCGGTGGTTGACATTCGATACACGGTAATTGCAGGTTAGGACGTACAACGATGAGGTGCGAGGATTTGTTCCGTGTCGGCGCCCACCAGCGCTGCCGCTGTGAACTGGCAGTCAATATAGGGACGCTCTGTGTGTTGCCGGACTTGGCCGAAGCAGTGGTGCATCAGCCACATCCGACGGTCGCGTGGAGGGCGACGGGGGCCACTCTGCCCGCCGTCCTGTTCTGTCCTGTCCTGTCCTGCCCTGTCCTGCCCTCCCTGTCCTGTCCTGTCCTGTCATGTCCTGCCCGTACTTGCTGCTGCAGCAGAACTGTTGAACAGTGCTTTAGAGTACGTACCTCCGAAATGGGGGCTATGCCACCGCTGAACGTCGCATGATGTTAGGCCAGTGTCGGGAGACGTCAGAGACCCGTGCAGCCGTGTGTAGGCCAGTGTCGGGAGACGTCAGGTGCAGCCGTGTGTAGGCCAGTGTCGGGAGACGTCAGAGACCCGTGCAGCCGCGTGTAGGCCAATGTCGGGAGACGAAACCCGTGCAAACATGTGTAGGCCAGTGTCGGGAGACGTCAGAGACCCGTGCAGCCGTGTGTAGGCCAATGTCGGGAGACGTCAGGTGCAGACGTTTGTAGGCCAGTGTCGGGAGACGTCAGGTGCAGACGTGTGTAGGCCAGTGTCGGGAGACGTCAGAGACCCGTGCAGCCGTGTGTAGGCAAGTGTCGGGAGACGTCAGAGACCCGTGCAGCCGTGTGTAGGCCAGTGTCGGGAGACGTCAGGTGCAGACGTATGTAGGCCAGTGTCGGGAGACGTCAGAGACCCGTGCAGCCGTGTGTAGGCCAGTGTCGGGAGACGTCAGGTGCAGCCGTGTGTAGGCCAGTGTCGGGAGACGTCAGGGACCCGTGCAGCCGTGTGTAGGCCACTGTCGGGAGACGTCACGTCAGTAACCCATTGGCATTCCCTATGCATTTTGTACTGTTATGGTTTGCGCATCAACCTTTTCAGCTGTGGTAGATCATGTCAGACTGGATGAAACTAAATCTGTCCCGCACATCCGAATGTCCACTTCCGGCCAGCATTCAGCGCAAAACGATGAAGTTGAATGCACTTGGTTGTGCCACCAAATGCTTCTGAAGCACCCGTTAGTTAAGATCATTCCGTTCACGTTGGTGCCATTAATTGCAATAACAGCTGACAGCCACGCCTTCGGAGCAGCTCGGGCGAAAATAAACCGACGACGTGATGTTTCGCAGATTATTGCCCTCCGCGTCTGGGAGCGTGGAACAGACTTCAGTGTGACGTCAGTTTCACCTCCCTGCGCCACGTGTGTATGCTTGCGTGGACTTGGAAGCGTGGCACTTCGGTGGGCGAGACAACTATGCTGGGCGGATGTCACGAGTTGCGCACCATGCAGTTGTCTCCGACCTTGCGAATCTTCCGATCTTATGGGCCTGGTTATACCGCAACCAGGATTTCGTCGAGGTGTGTGTCTAGCATTTGTAGTTTTGAAGTAGGATTGTATGATGTACTGACGCGTACGTCTGAACAATAGTGTGTGTTCAGCGTGGTACTTATGAAATCCCCGTGGCAGCGCATTGTGTCGTGGCTTGTACCTTAACTGGTCTGTTGTGGAGCCATCAGGATGTTATTGCTCGGCATCAATACTTGTTAGTGCTAGTTGTTTTCGCCAGAATTTTGACATCGCGCAGACGATGATAATATCAACAGGCGAGACAGATCAATAGTGAAAGAACGAGTGGTATCGAACCCCGTCTACTAGAGGTTAACCAAAGTCGGCTGGTTAGGTATTTTAGCTTTAGGGCGCATCGACCAGGTTTGCTCATTTAGCGAAAGTCAGATGAGGAGAATCAACGATTCTTCAGGCCCCCCTACTGTAGCCTACGAGCGATTTACATTTTCTTCCAAGCATCCGCAGTCCATCCACCGCTGTCTCACAACAAACAAAGCGCTTTGCCATGGCAACCAACTGCAGTGGAACTACCTTCTTGGCATGGCTGCTCTTCACGCTTTGCTTCACTCTTCATTTTAAGATTGTCGGGAAAATTAGAAACTGCCGGAATATGTCCGACCGACAGCTTACTAGTCTCTTGATTGATTGTGGACCCCACTAGCCTAGTCAGCCGTGCTAATTGCAACAAAGTAGATAGGTGTACTTGTTCATGTCAAACGCGTGTAGAAAAGTTACTGTTATTATGTTTCCGAATTATTCATGCCTTGAACTCTATGGTAGGTCGAAGGCACTATGGGTTCAAAGGTATGTACCTGAAGCTAAAACTTCATATTTATTTTTCAGCCGATGTGAATCGAGGAGCAAGAAGCGACTGCAAGCGAATTTCGCCTTAAGTTTTGCACACGTTTTGAATATCGTTTCCATGCTTTAAATCAACCCCACCGCCTTCAGAAAACAAAACACATGAACCATTTCCTTTCAAGAAAGGAAATTATTTCCTTGGTTCACTTAGATGATACTGCAAATGTTGTCAGAACAGTGAGCTCACATAAAAGGGTACGAAAATTGAATAAGTATATCAACATGATAAGATCAAAAGCCTATTACATTTTGATTTAGTATTCTCCTTCAGCAGCATTCCATTTTGATAACCAACACATCATCCACTTGAAGACGCACTATGCAATTGCCACATAGCCTTCAGTCATCAATGAAAACTTCATTAGAGAAGTTCTATCTGCCACTACGGATGTTGTCATGGTATTCCGTATGGGAAAGATGACACTTCAATGCAAAACATTAGCACTGTAAATGGAGAGAACGATGTCACCATATTAGGTGGGTGCCGCCGTCTAATAAATTAGCATCGGACAATCGTGCACGGTTTTTGCATCATATTTATCCTTTTTGTGATGTAAAGGAAACCCGAAGTATACATTATGCTGGCGAAGACAAACGGATACACTGGTATGCAATGAACGACTTCTTCTATTTTGCTCTGGCTCTGAACAATCACTGAAGCGGTTCATGCACTTTCTTGCCTCTACTAACTCTGCATGGTGCAAAGCTAGACTTGCAGGCGCTTCGAAACTGAACGTTTGCGGGCTCAGGCGGTTTGCAGTGGAATGATTTCGGCGGCACGATTTCGGCTGGTCTGAGTGTACATTGTGCAGGGGTCGCGATAGCTCGGTCGGGCGGGCGATCGAAGATCGTTGGTTCGAATATCACAACAGGCGGGATTACAGAGTTCACCCGCGACCGGTTGGCGCAAGTAATTGGCGACGCAACAGTCGAATGCGTCGTAAAATGGCACAGGGTTATTCTTGTGCACGTTGTGCATCTTGCGTTTATCCTATTTGTCTTGTGAAAAATGTCTTTCCATTTCGCGAAAGAACTGTGCAAGAAGATTCCCGAGCACTGACTACATTTCATCGGCTGATTTTAAGAACCTGCAACTTGTTTCCTCATCTTACCAGGCATATGCTCTATTATTTTAGTATGCCCAACCACACGTGCTTCATTCGGTCTATGCCAGGACAATTTAGCACAGCCTAGTTCAGCTCAGACTATCCACCTACTTTTCATAACCTGACCAAACTTTTCACTAAGTTGGAGTTCACATTATATGCACATATAAGCATTTCACTGCAAGTGAGACTCGTGCATATGTGCATCCCAAGCATCTCGATGGTGGTGGTCTTACCGTGCACGAACTCACGGCACGTCCATAAGGAGGTCACTGTTCCGGTGCGAAGGAGCTATTAGGCGAGTAGAAAGGCACCTAAGCTGCGCCATCCTAAGTTGATATATGTCGCTTGTACTCCTGCTGCACGTCGAACTACGTCGCCCCGAGACGGGACGAGGCCATAGCTGAAGCCGCAGATTACCGGCTGTCCCAGCGCCGCTGCACTCTCGTCCGTTATAGACTTAGGTGGCCTGCGGCAGTGACAGGCTTAGCTGGCTTGTGACAGTTGGGATGGGGCGCGCTAATTTTGACGTCATTTCCGGTGAGTCGCGTTCGATCAGCCCACGCATATCGCGGCCAGGTGACTGGGCCCTGCTCGACGGGCCCAGTCATGCTGTAGCCAGGTAGTTGGACCTTGATCGATGGGCCCAATCATGTTGCAGCCAGGTTGTTGGGCCCTGATCGACGGGCCAACCTATGTTGTAGAAGGAATTTTTAAACTTAAAATTTCACTCTCCCACCACAAAGGTTTGTGAACGGCACAGCACAAACCTCAAAGAGAACGCGGGGACCGAAACCGCCTCCTCTTACCGGGACACGGTGAATATATCTGTGTTTTGTCAGAGCGTCATGATAGCTCGGTGTGCCTTGAGATGTACATTTTTTTTTCACCGTCCCATTACATTTACAGGTGTCCTTACATTTACACCGTCCCAGTCCCAGACCGTCCCAGTCCCAGATCGTTCCAGTTGTAGGCCGGACAAGTCTCAGGTCGTCCAAGTCGCAAGCCCTGAAGTCCGTCAGCGCCCCAGTCCCAGACTTCAATGTCCGTCAGATTCACAGTCTCAGGCCGTCCCAGTCCCGGACCGTCCCAGTCCCAGGCCGTCCCAGTCCCCGATTGTCCCAGTCCCAGGCCGTCCCAGTCCCCGATTGTCCCAGTCCCAGGCCGTCCCAGTCCCAGGCTGGCCCAGTCCCAGACCGTCCCAGTCCCAGGCCGTCCCAGTGCCAGACCGTCCCAGTCACAGACCGTCCCGGCCCCAGGTCATGGTGCCTGTTGGCACTGCAGTCCCACACCCCGACGTCCGTCGGCGCCACGGTGCCAGTCTGTGTCCGCTGCGACACAGCCGTGTGTCCGCAGTGTCGCAGCGGCGCAACACTGACCGGCGCCGTCGTGTCGCAGGAACCAGCGCAACAAGCTGAAGCTGGACGACCTGGTGCTGAGCTCGCCCGACCACCGGCGGCCCTCGCTGCGCCACCACATCAGCTCGGACAACATGGCCGCAGTGACGGCCGGCACGCCCACCTTCCACGTGCCCAACCTGCGCGTCGAGTACCGGCGCAAGACCAACAGCGCCGAGGACTTCAGCAGAAAGAGCTCCGGCTCGGCCGGCTCCTGTGAGTACGGCCGCGTGTGAGAGTGGGGTTATCCTGTAGGTACAGCCGCGTGTGAGAGTGGGGTTATCCTGTAGGTACAGCCGCGTGTCAGGGCGGAGTTATCCTGTGGGTACAGCCGCGTGTCAGGGTGGGGTTATCCTGTAGGTACAGCCGCGTGTCAGGGTGGGGTTATCCTGTAGGTACAGCCGCGTGTCAGGGCGGAGTTATCCTGTGGGTACAGCCGCGTGGAGGGTGGGGTTATCCTGTAGGTACAGCCGTGTGTCAGGGTGGGGTTATCCTGTAGGTACAGCCGCGTGTCAGGGTGGGGTTATCCTGTAGGTACAGCCGCGTGTGAGAGTGGGGTTATCCTGTAGGTACAGCCGCGTGTGAGGGTGGGGTTATCCTGTAGGTACAGCCGCGTGTGAGAGTGGGGTTATCCTGTAGGTACAGCCGCGTGTCAGGGTGGGGTTATCCTGTAGGTACAGCCGCGTGTCAGGGCGGAGTTATCCTGTGGGTACAGCCGCGTGAGAGGGTGTGGTTATCCTGTAGGTACAGCCGCGTGTCAGCGTGGGGTTATCCTGTAGGTACAGCCGCGTGTCAGGGTGGGGTTATCCCCTGTAGGTACAGCGGTGTGTCAGCGTGGGGTTATCCTGTAGGTACAGCCGCGTGTCAGGGTGGGGTTATCCTGTAGGTACGGCCGTGTGTGAGAGTGGGGTTATCCTGTAGGTACAGCGGTGTGTGAGGTGGGGTTATCCTGTAGGTACAGCGGTGTGTGAGAGTGGGGTTATCCTGTAGGTACAGCCGCGTGTGAGGGTGGGGTTATCCTGTAGGTACAGCCGCGTGTCAGGGTGGGGTTATCCTGTAGGTACAGCGGTGTGTGAGGATGGGGTTATCCTGTAGGTACAGCCGTGTGTGAGGGTGGGGTTATCCTGTAGGTACAGCGGTGTGTGAGAGTGGGGTTATCCTGTAGGTACAGCCGTGTGTGAGAGTGGGGTTATCCTGTAGGTACAGCGGTGTGTGAGAGTGGAGTTATCCTGTAGGTACAGCCGAGTGTGAGAGTGGAGTTATCCTGTAGGTACAGACGAGTGTGAGAGTGGAGTTATCCTGTAGGTACAGCGGTGTGTGAGGATGGGGTTATCCTGTAGGTACAGCCGTGTGTCAGGGTGGGGTTATCCTGTAGGTACAGCCGCGTGTCACGGTGGGGTTATTCTGTAGGTACAGCCGTGTGTGAGGGTGGGGTTATCCTGTAGGTACAGCGGTGTGTGAGGTGGGGTTATCCTGTAGGTACAGCCGTGTGTGAGAGTGGGGTTATCCTGTAGGTACAGCGGTGTGTGAGAGTGGAGTTATCCTGTAGGTACAGCCGAGTGTGAGAGTGGAGTTATCCTGTAGGTACAGCCGAGTGTGAGAGTGGAGTTATCCTGTAGGTACAGCGGTGTGTGAGGATGGGGTTATCCTGTAGGTACAGCCGTGTGTCAGGGTGGGGTTATCCTGTAGGTACAGCCGCGTGTCAGGGCGGAGTTATCCTGTGGGTACAGCCGCGTGTCAGCGTGGGGTTATCCTGTAGGTACAGCCGCGTGTCAGGGTGGGGTTATCCTGTAGGTACAGCGGTGTGTGAGGATGGGGTTATCCTGTAGGTACAGCCGTGTGTCAGGGTGGGGTTATCCTGTAGGTACAGCCGCGTGTCACGGTGGGGGTTATTCTGTAGGTACAGCCGTGTGTGAGGGTGGGGTTATCCTGTAGGTACAGCGGTGTGTGAGAGTGGGGTTATCCTGTAGGTACAGCCGTGTGTGAGAGTGGGGTTATCCTGTAGGTACAGCGGTGTGTGAGAGTGGAGTTATCCTGTAGGTACAGCCGAGTGTGAGAGTGGAGTTATCCTGTAGGTACAGCCGCGTGTGAGAGTGGAGTTATCCTGTAGGTACAGCCGCGTGAGAGGGTGGGGTTATCCTGTAGGTACAGCCGCGTGTCAGGGTGGGGTTATCCTGTAGGTACAGCCGCGTGAGAGTGGAGTTATCCTGTAGGTACAGCCGTGTGTGAGAGTGGAGTTATCCTGTAGGTACAGCGGTGTGTGAGGGTGGGGTTATCCTGTAGGTACAGCCGCGTGTGAGGTGGGGTTATCCTGTAGGTACAGCCGTGTGTGAGAGTGGAGTTATCCTGTAGGTACAGCCGTGTGTAGAGTGGGGTTATCCTGTAGGTACAGCCGCGTGTGAGGGTGGGGTTATCCTGTAGGTACAGCCGCGTGTGAGGTGGGTTATCCTGTAGGTACAGCCGGTGTGTGAGGGGGTTATCCTGTAGGTACAGCCGCGTGTGAGGGTGGGGTTATCCTGTAGGTACAGCCGCGTGTGAGGGTGGGGTTATCCTGTAGGTACAGCCGCGTGTGAGGGTGGGGTTATCCTGTAGGTACAGCCGCGTGAGAGGGTGGGGTTATCCTGTAGGTACAGCCGCGTGTGAGGGTGGGGTTATCCTGTAGGTACAGCCGCGTGAGAGGGTGGGGTTATCCTGTAGGTACAGCCGCGTGTGAGAGGTGGGGTTATCCTGTAGGTACAGCCGCGTGAGAGGGTGGGGTTATCCTGTAGGTACAGCCGCGTGTCAGGGTGGGGTTATCCTGTAGGTACAGCCGTGTGTGAGAGTGGGGTTATCCTGTAGGTACAGCCGCTGAGAGTGGGGTTATCCTGTAGGTACAGCCGCGTGTCAGGGTGGGGTTATCCTGTAGGTACAGCCGCGTGTCAGGGTGGGGTTATCCTGTAGGTACAGCCGCGTGTGAGAGTGGGGTTATCCTGTAGGTACAGCCGCGTGTAGGGTACCGTAGGTACAGCCGCGTGAGGGTGGGGTTATCCTGTAGGTACAGCCGCGTGTCAGGGTGGGGTTATCCTGTAGGTACAGCCGCGTGTGAGGGTGGGGTTATCCTGTAGGTACAGCCGCGTGTCAGGGTGGGGTTATCCTGTAGGTACAGCCGCGTGTGAGAAGGTGGGGTTTATCCTGTAGGTACAGCCGCGTGTGATGGGGTTATCCTGTAGGTACAGCCGCGTGTCAGGGGTGGGGTTATCCTGTAGGTACAGCCGTGTGTGAGGGTGGGGTTATCCTGTAGGTACAGCCGCGTGTGAGGGTGGGGTTATCCTGTAGGTACAGCCGCGTGTGAGGGTGGGGTTATCCTGTAGGTACAGCCGTGTGTGAGAGTGGGGTTATCCTGTAGGTACAGCCGCGTGTCACGGTGGGGTTATCCTGTATGTACAGCCGCGTGTCAGGGTGGGGTTATCCTGTAGGTACAGCCGTGTGTGAGAGTGGGGTTATCCTGTAGGTACAGCCTGTACAGCCGTGTGGGTGGTTATCAGGTACCGGTAGGTGGAGTTATCCTGTAGGTACAGCCGTGTGTGAGGGTGGGGTTATCCTGTAGGTACAGCCGCGTGTCAGCGTGGGGTTATCCTGTAGGTACAGCCGCGTGTCAGGGCGGGGTTATCCTGTGGGTACAGCCGTGTGTGAGGGTGGGGTTATCCTGTAGGTACAGCCGTGTGTGAGAGTGGGGTTATCCTGTAGGTACAGCCGCGTGTGAGGGTGGGGTTATCCTGTAGGTACAGCCGTGTGTGAGGGTGGGGTTATCCTGTAGGTACAGCCGTGTGTGAGGGTGGGGTTATCCTGTAGGTACAGCCGCGTGTCAGCGTGGGGTTATCCTGTAGGTAGAGCCGTGTGTGAGGTGGGGTTATCCTGTAGGTACAGCCGTGTGTGAGGGTGGGGTTATCCTGTAGGTACAGCCGCGTGTCAGGGCGGAGTTATCCTGTAGGTACAGCCGCGTGTCAGCGTGGGGTTATCCTGTAGGTACAGATGCGTGTGAGGGTGGGGTTATCCTGTAGGTACAGCCGCGTGTCAGGGTGGGGTTGTCCTGTAGGTACAGCCGCGTGTCAGGGCGGGGTTATCCTTTGGGTACAGCCGCGTGTCACGGTGGGGTTATCCTGTAGGTACAGATGCGTGTGAGGGTGGGGTTATCCTGTAGGTACAGCCGCGTGTCAGGGCGGGGTTATCCTGTAGGTACAGCCGCGTGTCACGGTGGGGTTATCCTGTAGGTACAGACGCGTGTGAGGGTGGGGTTATTCTGTAGGTACAGCCGCGTGTCACGGTGGGGTTATCTTGTGACGTAGGTGAGGGTGGGGATATCTTGTGATGTACGTTATGGTGGGCTGTCTGTGCCCTATGTGAGGGTCCTGTAAGAACGGCTGTGTGTGAGGGTGGGGTTATCCTTTGGCGTATGTGAAGGTGGGGTTGTCCTGTGGCGTACTTAAGGGTGGAGTTATCCTGTGATGCGCGTGAGATTGGGGGTTATACTGTGGCGTACGCGAGGGTGGGGTTATCCTGTGACGTGCATGAGGTTGGAGTTATCATGGTTATCTTGTGGCGTACGTGAGGGTGGAGTTATTTTGTGGCGTACGTGAGGGTGACGTTATCCCGTGACGTACGTAATGGTAGGGTTATCCTGTGACATACGTGAGTGTTTGGCTGTCCCGTGGCATGCCTGAGGATGGGGTTATCCTGTGACGTGTGTGAGGATTGGGTTATCTTTTGACGTGCGTGAGGGTCGGGCTATCTTGTGGCGTACGTGATGGTGGGGTGATAGTGGGGTAACCTGTTAGTACAGCCGTGATTGAGGGTAGGGTTATCCTGTGAGCACAGCCGTACGTGACGGTGGGGTTATCGTGTGAGTATAACCCCGTGCTTGATGGTGTGGTTATGCTGTGAGTACATTCGTGCAGGAGATGGCAACGGGTTCGTTTTGTGGGGGCACCTGTGGAATGGAGGACAAGGAGGCTCATCCTGTTAATTGCAAAGCGTGAACGACGTCAAGGAAAAGACGGGGGAAGGGGAGGGAGTTCGCAACCCAGCTCTCTTCTCGAAACCAAGTGTTAATTAGCAGTATAAAGCGGCCATTAAGATGTCGAACGACAGAAGGTAAAAGTTAAATGCGCCAAGAATTGGAATCGCCGAACCAGTCATAAGTGCAGGCCTAGAGTTTTATATACAGCTACGCCCTTCAAGCCTGTATGCATAGCTGAGAAGATGTCGGGTGCAACCTATTCACAAAATTGCCTTACTAAAAGCAGAAATGCAAATCGTCATCCCCCGAGCCTGAATTCGACCGGAACCAAAGATTACATGGCCACGTGTCTCCAGCGATGGGTACCGAGAGGTGAGTGTTGGCCGAGGTACGAGGCCTGTGGTCAGCTGTCCGCGCGCGGCAGGCCGTCGAAGACGCTTTTCTTTAAACAAGCATTCAAAGTACTTCCAGAGAAATATTGTTATGAAGGCTGTTAGCTCTCGGAATGAAAAGTGCAAACGCTCTGATTGCGAAAATTTGAACTCAAGACGCTGCATGCACCATTCATATTTGCTCAGCATTATCCACCTGTTAAAATTGGGTAAACCTTGTGCTCTTTGAATATAGGTTTAGAGCACTTGACGGATGTATTTCCGCCGCAAATGTGTACGAGCCAACGGTAAAAGAATAAGAGCTACTCGAAATGGGGAAATTGAACGCGAAACACGGCACAACAAGTTATCTCGCGGTTTGACGGGCGTGTCGGTCGGCTCAGACCGAGCAAGGCCGGACAGGTGAACCTTCATTGTATGTACAACACACACACACATACTGGAGTAGACTCGCCCCGGCTTCTCACTCGCTCGAAACAATTGACATCACACCGCATCGGCATCGTGCTGGAAATATGTGGCGACGCCATGGCACCCACCATGGGCGCCGTCGGGAAGGCGACGAAGGTCGAGTCTCCACAAGCAGCGCAAAATGCAAGATCAAGCCTGTGACGTCACTTATAAAGAATACACTGAGAAGCTCTCTCGAGCGACCTGTGATAGCTTTATGGCGACACCCATGGCAGGAACAACCAGCAGAAATGGGACGCTGAAGACGTGGGACGCGGAATAAATAGAACAAATTGTTTTTTTTCCGCCTGGAATGCGCTTCGCAGAGGTGCCCTGACCGACGTAAAATATTGTAAATATATCGCAGCAGGCGATGTCTTCAGGTGACTGAATCCATCTTAGTGTGAAAATAGAGACAGGACGCACATCTGTCATTCATATGACTGTTTTCTTCGACTTTGCATTTGTTGGGTTTGTGTATGTGTATTGTTTCTCTCCCCCACCCTTCCTTATTTTCGGAGAGGGGAGTCTCGCTCGCCCCGGTCCCGCTATCTTTGTCTGGGTCGAGTAGGCCTAGTGCTACTTCCACAAATCGTATTTGCATGGGGTGGACTTGCCCGGCATTCGGCCTGGTCCATAATCACTCTTCTGCGTAACGCCTGGGTGATACTTCAATTTACGTCAGCCGTGGCTTTCGGTAGTCTGACGGAGCTTAACCGAGACGAGAATAGCAAAATACAGCTCATAAATAACGTCGGCCTCGCCAAAAGTGAAATCCCCAAACTCACATTCATATCATGAGCACTTGGAATACGTATGGGGTTATAAATGGTCATCACTAGGCAGATACCTTCATTGTTAGGATCCTTGCTGATGCAGAGCAGCACGCTTGCATGGTGAGCACGCATTCTAATTCAACTCCAAGCTAAGAACATTCAATGACACAAAGCGCGAGGCTTGTGCCATTGAGTGATTAATTTTCCTCCAAATTGTTGCTCCGGAAAGAAAAAGTGAGACATTACTACATTTTCCCATGCAGCGGATATATCAAATTGAAGCTCTCCACGGTTCGGTCCATCATTAGCTACAAGGGATTCGGACTGGTACGTGGGCTGTGTGTCAGGCTGATACATGGGCTGTGGGTCAGACTGGTACGTGGGCTGTGAGTCAGACTGATACGTGGGCTGTAGGTCAAACTGGTACGTGGGTTGTGGGTCAGAATGGTACGTGGGCTGTGGGGAAGTTTGGAGGCTCAAAGAACTTAGGAGTGGTACGAGTTAACACATTAGTGTCGGTGTCGAGCGTTGTGCAGCACGAAGAGCTCCGATAGTTCAGGGCGTCCAGATGTTCTTTCTTCCCGGGGGAGCTCATTCGAATTCATTGCTCTGTTCTAGCCTTGTTTGGAAACTTGAATGTGGAAACTGAAAAACTCGAGCAAACAAGCATTGCTCATGCTCCACCAACCATTGTCCTGGCAGTCATGGTAGGGTAGTTCCACCACCTGATGCTGCGGTCAGCATATGTAATAAACTTCTAGGGGATGAGTGGGCTAGGGGTAAGTTGCCCGTCTCACAATCGAAAGGTTGTGGGTTCGAGTCTCACCTGTCGCTACTCTTCGCCCGTGGCCAATCGCCGTGAGAGATCGGCGACGCTACATGACTCAACGGTCGATGTGTCGTAAAACCAATAACCAACCAACCAATGTAATTAAACTTCCACGCAAATGCTCAGGCATAGCACGCACACATGGAATGCCAACACACGCCTTATATTAGTCAGCCTATCTGTGGCACAGAACTGTGCCAGCTTTGTAGGATAGACAACACTGTCTATTCTACATTGTCCTTAAAGCGATTTTTTAGTAGAGTGGAGTGGAAGGAGGCGATGTCATAACAGCTTACTGATGCAAAACAAATGTATGACAATGTCTATTGATGGGTGATTTCAGTGATCCTTGCTCATTGTTTGACGATGGTGATGTCGATAATGCTTTGGCTGCTTGTACCAATCAGGGCAGTCCTGCTGCCTGAAGCCATAGTCGCGATTCTGGAACGTATATTTGCGTACGTACATCTGTACATCTGCCATCGGTACATTTGCCTTGCATACATTTGTCCGGTTCCCCATAGTCGCTTCTGAGGATCCGAATCTTTCACTCATAGCCTGTAGTCGAAAGCCAACGCTGCACGTCATGATGTCAAAATGAAAAAGTGATGTCAAACCGATTGTCAGTGTAGGGCATGAATCAGATGTCAGAGTTGCAGCACACTGCCATGCTGCCCCCGGTGGCGAGTCACCGCGCTGGCTCTCTTCGACGCCCGCTTTCGTCCGCTTCATATAAGAGTCTCCGACGGGTAATAATATCAGTTTCTAATCAGCTGCGCGTTGGCGGTGACTTGATCACAGTCGACGCGGCGGCGGCCCGACAGAGAGGCTGCCGGGTGTCTCGGCTAGTGTCGGCTATTGTTGGACACCGGTTAATGCGGTTTGTGTTGACTAGTTAGTGTTGGTTCGGTTAGTATTGGTTGGTTAGGGTTGATTAGTTAGGGTTGGTTAGTTAGGGTTGGTTGGTTAGGGTTGATTAGTTAGGGTTGGTTAGCTAGGGTTGGTTAGTTAGGGTTGGTTAGTTAGGGTTGGTTAGTTAGGGTTGGTTAGTTAGGGTTGGTTAGTTAGGGTTGGTTAGTTAGGGTTGGTTAGTTAGGGTTGGTTAGTTAGGGTTGGTTAGTTAGTGTTGTCTATTAGGGTTGGTTAGTTAGGTTAGGTTAGTTAGGGTTGGTTAGTTAGGGTTGGTTAGTTAGGGGTGGTTAGTTATGATTGGTTAGTTGATGTTTGTTTGGTTAGTATTTGTTGATTAGGGTTGATTAGTTAGGGTTGGTTAGTTAGGGTTGGTCAGTTAGGCTTGGTTAGTTAGGGTAGGTTAGTTAGGGTTGGTTAGTTAGGGGTGGTTAGTTAGGGTTGGTTAGTTGATGTTTGTTTGGTTAGCTGATGTTTGTTTGGTTAGCTGATGTTTGTTTGGTTAGTGTTGGTTAGGCCAAATGTCCGTGATCCGCCAATAGCGTTTATGATTGAACTCGACGAGACCAGCTAGAGCACACTAAGAGCACATGATGATATGCATGTTGAGGTTGGTTATATCATCCGTTCCACCCCGCCAGGACTTTGCTCCCTTCAAGGCCATGGTGTTTAGGTTTCCTGATGTGCTCAAAATGGGACTTCACTCAGGATGTCGAGTGGCGGCTCGTGTACCTGGCAGGGCTGGGCCTCGTGCCGCTCACCGGCTATAGCGGCCACCATCGCGGCGCACCGTGCGACGCAGCCGACGGCACTGCGGCTACGCCAGGCAGTCGCTGCCCCACCTGTTGGACCGCTGTCGGCCGCACACTACCGCATTCCAGCTGCGTCGCAACGCAGTGCTGTCCCACCTCGATTGTAGGCATAGTGGACCTATGAATACAGCTGCATGCTCGCAGTCAATACGTAGGCATATAAAAATAAATGTGTAAATCGTATTGGACAGAAAGCCCCCTTAATTTGTAGCCAATGGTGAGCCTCAACACTCATTTCATGGTGAGCGATCACACAATCCTTGCAGAGTGAAGTTGGGCCGTTGGACGGTGTCCGGTCTGCAGTATTGCGGTTCCTCAAAATATTTGTGTAGTTGACATTCATTGCAAGGCCAGCTGAGTGTGTTTGGAGATGTAGAAGGGAAAGGAAGCACATTGCATGGATTGGGAGATTATTGTGTTATTCTAACCCGCAATTTAATCGCATACATGTGCATGCACCACTTTGGTTCCTGTGCACGATTCCAAATTACTCCGGAACCGACTAGCACAGCACTTGCAAACTTTCGCCGTCCATTTGCTATCAACTGCACATCATCGCCAACAACGAAAGATGCAGTTTTCCAAAACCACTTGTTATCCCGCACATTTTTTTTATTCCAATTCGCCGCCCATGTTTGATACTCCAACCGTAATTGGTAGATTGGAGTATGAATAAGGTGGCAGGCCCATTCGGGAGGTGGCACAGTAGATTGACTGGAGCTATCCGCTACGGTACAATTATGGTTCGTCGTCCATTTGTTCATGATCATGGACACATGGTCATTGGTGAAATATGACTGTCGCGAATTGCGTATGCTGCTCAAATTATGCAAGGAGTATTAAGACACTTTTTTCAATCATTTTCCCACTTCATATCAGTTTAGAATCACAATGCCAGAGATGAACCACAAATTAATTTGTCATGCAGAATGGCAAATTTTTTGTCATTTTCTTTTTTAAATGCAAGAGGTTGACACCCATGGGTAGTAAGGTAGCACACGAATACACCGGAAGCCGAGGTGTCTCATCGCACGTTAGACCAAACGCCAACTATATTGTCAAGCTGGATGGAATTTTGCCACTAAAATATCGATATTTTGAAGGCATTGATTTCCCTGTCAACAGATTGGAAATGTTCGTAACTGACTAATACAAATGTGACATGTAGATTAACCATGTGGAAAATGAAGTGGGTCATAACCATGACCCTGACCGACAGTGACCATTGCTGGCTAGGCACCGACAAAAGTGGAAGTGATGGCCAAGCTGGATTGTATTGTTTGATACGCTGGCTCTGTCGACACATTCGGGCATATGGTAATCGCGTTGTCGTCGTCGGGAACTCCCATTTTCGGTCGACTGATATAACAGCATGCGTGGCATAACAGACAAACATTGGTCCTCATGATATCTGCGAGATCCAAAGAAGCTCTTCTGTCCAAAATCAGCTCATTGTTGCTGACGAACGTTGAATTTTTTTTTTGCTCGAAGCAAAACAAAATGCTAAGTCTCTTCACCTGATACCTAATGCCTGCTGTAATTCCAATAGGTAACCGTTACATCATTCTTTAGAATTCAAGTTTGTGCACATCCGTCAGCATCATTTAAGTCAGCTGATTGACTCTGATGTAAAGAAATTGACTGCAGTCTTTCAACACTTCACGTGATATGAATTGCGACATAGTTCGTGAATTGAAAAGCGAAAATGGTGTACAGAAGTGCACATGCTCAGGGATCGCTTGCTTGCTCAGTTGGGTCGGGTCTCTCACAAGTCGAATCGGCAGACCGCACACTTCCATTTCAAACCAATCAAACCAATTGGTGCCTGGCAACTTTCCAAAACAATAGCTTTTTTTCAAATTGGAGTTTGTCGGTTTGTGAATTTCAACACGGCCATCAGCTGTGATACATTGGATGTGGCGAGTATCCTCTGAAGTTCCTCAATGTCGAACATGGAGACGGGAGACGGTCTCTGCTGAAGTCTCTCAATGTCGGACACGGAGACGGGAGAAGATCTCTGTTGAAGTTCCTCTATGTCGGACATGGAGACGGGAGACGGTCTCTAGACGGTCTCTGCTGAAGTCTCTCAATGTCGGACATGGAGACAGGAGACGGTCTCTGCTGAAGTCTCTCAATGTCGGACATGGAGACAGGAGACGGTCTCTGCTGAAGTCTCTCAATGTCGGACATGGAGACGGGAGACGGTCTCTGTTGAAGTTCCTCAATGCCCACAGAAACGGTCTCTACTGAAGTCTCTCAATGTCAAAGTTCTGCTGAAGTCTCTCAATGTCGGACATGGAGACAGGAGACGGTCTCTGCTGAAGTCTCTCAATGTCGGACATGGAGACGGGAGAAGGTCTCTGCTGAAGTCTCTCAATGTCGGACATGGAGACGGGAGAAAGTCTCTGCTGAGATCCCTCACTGTCTGACAGGACAGTGTCTGCCACCATATCTGGAGGCCTTCCCTGCTGGGCTGGGCGGTTCAGGCAGCTCTTTGTTCAGTGACGCATGATACAGCACAACACCGCTGGTGGTACCGCGCGGTGTGCGGTGGGCATGGTGCGTCACACTGTGGCGTCATGGTGCGTCACACTGTGGCGTCATGGTGCGTCACACTGTGGTGGACATGGCGCGTCACACTGCATTGGCATGATGTGTCACACTGTGGCGGCATGGTGTGTCACACTGTGGCGTCATGGTGCGTCACACTGCAGTGGCATGGTGTGTCACACTGCAGTGGCGGACGAGCTAGACCGATCTTTGGTAGCATTGATATCTCCATGATATCGTTTCCCGGCTGGAAGCTGTGCGGCGTAAAATCATGGTTGGTCAGTTCCGGGAAGAGGTGGTCGGTCGCCGCCGCTCGATACCTGCACGTCGCTGCTCGGAGCGTGTTTGAAGTCTGCTTTCAATCTGAAAACTATTTGTCTTGATCTCATCATGCCCGCAAGCAGAGGTGCTATTGCGGCCACCGAGCAACAATGGTGTCCTTGTTGGTGTACACTGGCAGGAAGATACTCTTGTGCGTATACTCCCTGCAGTGTGCACCCATATATATGTACATATATATATATGTATATATATATATATATATATATATATATATATATATATATATATATATATATATATGTGTGTGTGTATGTATTTGTACATGTATATACATTTATTGTGTTTCTGTGCGTGTGTGTGCATGTGATTAAGGTTATCCCAACTAGCAAAAGCTTTCTTCGTGCGTGGTCCGGGCTTTGATCTGCGTTTATCTTCGCTTCAGAATCGAGTTGCGAAATTAAATTCGCAAAACTGTGCATGAATTATGCTATTATTAGCGTTTCAGCCACATCGCTGATGACATATAATCTGACAGAGGAATTGTAATTCTGAGGATATATCCCCAATCGTTAGACGGGTGCGGATTTTACCACCACAAGTTGCGAGGATTTAAAATGAGATTTATTTAACACATTGAAACGTCGATGAAGGCTATTTTTGTTCTAACGTTGACATCTGAATTCTGAATACAATTTAAAGTGACTTCCCTCTTCTGAATACGCCATGCTTAGATGCGTCGTATTGCTTATTTATATTACCCTGGGTGTTCAATAATTTGAAGAGCAGCTGGACAATGGTTTATTACTGCGGTGGGCTAGAGAGATCCTGATTACCACGAGTAACCGCTGATCGCCAATACCCTGGCTGCCATCAGCACCATTCGGATTCGGCTTCGGCATCAACACCATTTCGAACGGCCTCTACCTGTCCCAAAGAGATTGGAATGGGGCGGAGGGCAAGGTGGCACTGCCACTGATTTCGCTCCCGAGCTCGAATGCCCCTCAAGTAAGTTCGCTCAAAATAATCAAATACTGTCGCAAGTTCGCCAGGGATATTTTCGTGCAACGCTTGGCAGGTGATGTTCATATTTTGAACCAGTGTACTAGTGAAGCAAGTACCAGCGGCATATGGATTAAGTCTCTGATACGCAATTGCTCTCTTGTTTTTTCCCGAATACCGATACGCCGACTTGGCGCCAAGCGGAGTGACGGAAGTGAAAAAACCAATGCCTCAGATTAAATGTGGGATATACCGCCCATATTACATTCACTATCCATATTCCTAAAGTGTAAATAACGGCTGTCGGGGCAGGTTTCCGCAGCATACATATTGTCATTCTGATCTAAATTCGCTTAAGATCGTTGTGTATTGTGTTCCTTGTTCAACAAAAAAGCACAGACCAAAGACAGTGGGTGCCAGCAACCTCTCCACGCACGTGAAAATTATTTAATGTACAGGTGTGGAGTTACTTTAGACGTGCCACTACACCGCAAGTTCTGGAAACGTCCCATATTTATAAATTATTTGCCGTTGGAAACATGATGCGATTGTTTCTTCCAAGCGCTTGCCTTGCATATCTGTGTACTGGTAATTAATTACCAAGTAGGTTCCGCTGTATATGCAAGTATATGCATACGCAAATATATGCATTCAATTTCCTCTGGAATTTCCTCAACTTCTTGTGAAGATTTTAGTGCGGTGAAAAGTGTGTCTTACTCATACTCCACTTAGCGTTCTCATCGTGGCCTTTCGGCTTCAGCAATGTGCCGGCAATACCGTCGTTCATTTACATCATGCTCTCTCTCCCTCTCTCTCTCTCTCTCTCTCTCTCTCTCTCTCTTTCTCACCTTCTTTGCTCCAAGGGGCACCTTCTCTACCCTCTGGGGCGCCTTTCTATTCCCTCTAGGCACGGTTTTATACTCCAAATTGCGCCATCGGCGAAAACCGTGTTGAACGGGGCTGAGGGTGCATCACTCGAACGTCTGGGGCAGCACACTTTTCTCCGGGAGAGGAACACACGCTCCCATTTCTCATTACATTCGCCACTGAACGAATTGTATACAAGCTGATGCAGTCAGATAATTATATATATATATATATATATATATATATATATATATATATATATATATATATATATATATATATATATATATGTATATGTATATATATATGCATATATGTATATATATGTATATATGTATTATTATGTATATGTATATATATGTATATATATATATATGTATATATATATATATATGTATATATATGTATACATATGCATATATGTATGTATATGTATATATACATGTATATATATATATATATATGCATAGCAAGGAGCCACGAAGCAGCATACGACAGATAGAGCATGTGCTGGTATGTACCATCAAATAAGACCTGCCGTCTAACCGCTTCATGTGCGATGAGTGCTACCCTTGTGCTGCATCTTGAGCATGCCTTCAACTTCATCACCAGTATCACTACGACACATCAGAAGCGTGATATTGTCAACGCTTCCTGGCGGGTACTTGGCTGTCGTAACTCAGCTCATTCACTGTAGATAGTGTGGCAATGTGTTGAGTGCTGTGATTGCTCTCAAAACACTGCGCCGACTGCTGTCAAAGTGGCACTGATGGAGTGGGTAACGAGGTGCCGCTGTGTGGAGGCAGCAGTCGTGCTGGCAGGCGTGAAGTCTCTCGAAGACTGTCCGAAATAATTCACTGCAGTATTCTCCTCCATCCTCAGCAGGCTCGGTTAGAGAAAAGACAGGGAATGCCCCTCCCCGCTCTTTCGCCGCACGCATCAAGTATGAAAGCTATATGTGGAAGCTGTATGTGCTTGTGAAAGCTATATGGCTGACCCGGCATCTGGTCGTGTCTGCGATGGGGAATTGAGAGTGCTTAGCCGTGTACCGGTCAGCCTAGCAAAATGTGTTCACCATAGTTAAACAGGTGAGTTGTTCACCAGGGATCTGACCTGTAATGTCCAAAAGTTGTAAATGCCGCACGAAATGTGACCCCATCAGTGAAAGAGGATTGTAGTACTATATCAGTGTGTTGTACCAAGTCCTTAGTATCCATACAGTCGATATTGATGTGCACGAAGTCGTATTTCCTTGCACTGGCAGAGTTCGAAAAAAATCAAGCCGTGAACCAGCGAACTGACTGCACCCAGAATGTGTTCTATTTCTAAGCTAGAAGGTAAACGAAAAGAAGTAGATTAGCATGTCTCAAGTAACACTGAAAGTTTAATGACAGCATACTTCATAATGATCACATCTCTTTGCCTAGCTGAGAACAAAAGTTAATGTGGATTATGCTGAACCTACCCTTGCACCGCAAGGAGTAGGCACATCTGCGATATTGCGAAGGGTAATAAGCAAGGAATAAATACATTGCCCACTTGCTCCCACACTGTGCTTGAAAATGAACTCGGGTATAGGCTGTATGGTAGCAGATACTTATCAGCCAGGATGTTTTTTCATAGGATTAAAATTTGCATCACAAGCGTCCAGGAAAGCCCAAAAACCTTTCATGATGTGGATGAAATGCAAGACATATCTCGCAAACACTGGCAACAGCCGGTTTCAAGGTTCCTATCCCATGTTTAGTTTGGGAGGAAGCGTTCTATAATTTGCCTGTCTGCCAATCGCATCGCTAGTGATGTCCACATGACCCGCTCAACCTGCGGCAACGTAGCAGATTGTAGCTACCTGTAGCTCTGTCTTGTCACACAGCTATTGACTGATATCTCATGAAACATTGTAGAATGGAATTGATAATAAGAATGGATCGTTGAAAAACGAACCAATTTTATGCATGCAGGTTGAATTTAAAATCCGTTTCGAGCCTCGAGTCTCGTGTTTCTACAAGATTACAAGAAATAATCACCACTACAAACTCGAGTTGTATTCGGTGGCTGAGCGGCTCTGCTCCGGACGTGTATGCGTCGTTTAGGAGAGGGAGCTGCACTTTCGTCTGACAACAAGACATAGGACCTGTTTAGGTAGGCGTTAGGCATCATGCGTAAAGTAGTCTAACCGTAGATGTCAGGCAGATGATTAGCTGTATTCTCTGCAGTAATGAACTGGTCCAATGTATCCTATACCTGCCGATATGACCGACTTCAAACAAACATGATCAGAATGCCCGCATGATGGAGCATGGAAGCATTGCACTTGACGTGAATAGGTAAGACCTAGGTACCTGTGTGCATAAGGGCCTACATTGGTGCTTACTTACCTACCTACCTACCTCCCTACCATACCTACAAACCTATCTACCTGGAGACACGCAATATGACCATGGTCTCAACATTGTGACTTGTTTTAATGCTTTTTGCTCTTTGGATTATCTTTTTGCGTTGTTTTTCTTTTTCTTCTTCTTTTATTTACATTTTGACGAGGAAGTTAGAAAATGTCGTGGATGACTAGCATAAGACAAAAACGCGATATTTATGCATGGACATCGCCAACAGAGATACCAATCTTAACTTTACTTAATCTTCTCAGTGTTAGCCCATTGTCTAGTCCATCTTCAGAATATGTTATTTCATTCCTAACAAGATTTTGTTGGAGCATGCTGCAAGGTAAATTACAATCAATTGCCATGTGTAGATTGTGACGTTTCAGTTCCACTCTATACAATTGATATGAACATATTTACTTGTACGCTGTGAATATCTTTCTGGTGTTTCTCCAAATGTCTTAGTACAGATGTAGTCAGTGTCAGTCTGCTCGGTCAGGGATGTGGTTTCTTTTGCAAGAGAAACATGCTCCTCAATGGTGAATTGTAACCATAAGCAGGGTAGGATATCGGGCAGCGCAGTTGATAATTCGTGAATGAATTGCCGCTCTTCATATATTTGCCAGACAAAATGGACTGATTATGCAAATATTTATATTATGATCTCTACATCTTATCATTAAGACGGGAGCATTCCAAGGCCGCCAAGTGACTTTAAAACACAAAATATTCATTCAAGGACTTGAAATATATTTCAAGCTATGAAATATTTACATATAAATATTGTATGTACTCTTGAGTGGCATTTCCGATGTATGCAGCTGTGTATTAGCTTTTGTCTATCTAATTCCCAGTCTTTTCCTTGTTTCGCCTTGTATAATGTTTTTATGGACAGTTGTCCCATTTACAACATCAGCAATGGAGTGGGATTGGACGCATTTGTACTTATTTTTAGCTAGAATGTGATCCTTTTACTCCCAAAATTACTAATTCGTATTATTTATGCTGCTCCTGCTTCCCATAATGGAAAACATCGCAGTGCAGTTAGCGTCTGTTTCACGGCCCAATGAACTGCGTGGTGCTGCGAATGGGAACTAATGCAGATTTTCCTTGTAAATGTTGCAATCTGGTCTGCTATCAAACGTTCTAGATTTTCCACGAGCTTCTCGTGTTCAGTTCACAATTTTCTTGTTTAAATAAGTGCAGCAGACTAGTCACTTGCAAATTCCTACAAATTGGCGCAGCTGGCAGACCCTTAGTCGGTCTAATACGACGAACATACACATTTACCCACAAATTCTCACCAGCGAAGTGCTAACAAAAAGGAACACAACGATTTCGAATGAACTACTCCATCATCCGGATCTAAGACAAGTGTGTCGTGGCTATTATTGACATCCTCAAATATTCAACTAAGCATATATCGAGCATCTATTTGTGTCGTATTTATAATGACCAGTTCGATTCGGATATGTATATGACGTTGTAACTGTATTTCAAGCATGGTCTCTCTTGACCATCATCGATTGATGCCCTGCGGTGATTCCAGATCAAAATTGGTGCATGACGAAGTGCAAATCTAGCGTTCAGAAGGAGATGTGGAAATGAATCTGATCGGTTTCTTGCTCAGCCACGTGCTTTACAATACAACAAAACAAAACACGCGAGGCCCGTATTTCCTCAAGGATTGAGTGCTATTTTCGCGCCGACGACGCCCGCGAGAACTCGGCAACTGGCCGGTTGCATCCGCGTCCGTCACGGTGTCGGCCGGCCGCGCCCGACAGAGTGTGACGTCACCGTTCGTCCGGCAGGCCCGTCGTCGCCCGACAGCAACCTGTTGCGCGTGCACTCGGCGCTGATCAGCCGCCGGCTGTCCGACAACGAGCTGCTCAACCCGCCCAAGATCCACGTCGGCTCCTACTCGTGCGGCTCGAGCACGCACGACCTGCGCGTCGGCGTGCTGCCCACGCGGCGCCACTCGAGCACCGGGCCCAACGAGCGGCGCACCTCCGTGTTCAGCCTCTCTCCGCCGATGGTGAGCTATCGATCGGCGAAAGCGCCGGCCGCCCCTTGGCCGGCCCCGTGTTTGCGGCGGTTCATCAGCGCTGCGCCGGCAGGTCGCGACCGGCGCGCGAGACGCTGCCGGGTGTCAGGTGGACTGGGGGCTGGGGGCTGGGGGCTGGCGGGGGTGGCGGGCTTGCGGGCTGGCCGGGCTGGCCGGGCTGGCGGGGCTGGCGGGGGTGGCGGGCTGGCGGGGCTGGCGGGACTGGCGGGGCTGGCGGGGATGGCGGGGCTGGCGGGGGTGGCGGGCTGGCGGGGCTGGCCGGGCTGGCGGGGCTGGCCGGGCTGGCCGGGCTGGCGGGACTGGTGGGGCTGGTGTGGCTGGTGTGGCTCCAGTAGGAGGGCTGGTGGGGCTATGGTGGGAAGCAGCAGGTGGATTGGCGGGTCTTCAGCAGGTGGATTTTCGGGGCTGCAAAAGGTGGACTGGCATGGCTACAGCGGGTGGGCTGGAGGGACTGGTGGGGCTGCAGCAGGTGGACTGGCGGCGCTACAGCGGGTGGGCTGGAGGGACTGGTGGGGCTGCAGCGGGTGGGCCGGTAGGGCTGCAGCGGGTGGGCTGGGGGGATTGGTGGGGCTGCAGCGGGTGGGCTGGGGGGATTGGTGGGGCTGCAGCGGGTGGGCTGGAGGGACTGGTGGGGCTGCAGCGGGTGGGCTGGAGGGACTGGTGGGGCTGCAGCAGGTGGACTGGTGGGGCTGACACCGAGGGGTCTGACAAGGAGATGGTAGGTGCAATGGGCCGAAACTGACAGCTACAGATGAGCTGTCTGGGTCTTAGCGCATCACACATTTACTTCGACTAACTAAATGCGTTGCAGGCAATCATGATTCACATGTCTAGTGCTTGTGCTGCTCCATTGACCATGTAAACGAACTTAGATTTACTCCTATAGACATTTAGTGTCTCTCAGTAAGAATTGAAACAGCAAATGTGTGCTGGTTTTGTGTGGAATTCAACCAAATAGTTGGCAAAGTATTTTGGCTTGGAAAATCTATAATTTGTGTTTGTCTACACGAACGTAATAACTGATCAGGTCTAGGAGATGGAGAGCATTAGCGTGGCCATACTTGTGGCTGGAAGGACCGAGGCCCAGTTCTGGTCTTGCCTTCTCTGTGCTCCTGACGAATACTTATACTCGGCTGTACCTTACTACGTACACCTTACTATCTCACTATGTGCCTCTCGATAGCTGCATTGGTTAGAACGCTGCGCTGGATCGACCTTCCCCACGCCCCCGGCAAAAGAACGTTTGAGTCGCCTTACGCACCCGAATATGATGCCCGGCTGGTGGGGTCACCTGGAAACTGGTTCGATAAGGCCGGCAACGACGAAACGCGACCACTGGGCTGATGCAACAGCGACACGTTCAGCTTTTAGTTTGCATTCTGATGCTGAATTGAATCACCCAGGTCTGATGGTAGAGTCGCACTTCATGCATGCTCTGCATATCGAATGTACGGAGCAGGGACTATAACTTACGTCAGGGTTACCCCAGCCCAATCTATGCTGCAGGGGCCATGACGACGCTAGCATTACCCCCTCCCCAATCCACACTGCAGGGACCATTATTTACGCAGGGTTACCCCCGTTCCGTCCCAATCAGCCGCGGCTGGTGAAACCAGCCGATTTCAATCTGATCTGAAGTGCAGTGCTGTCCAGGCTGTGACAACCTGCAGACCGTTCACGTACCGCACCTAATCCGCCCGTGATATTGCACTGAGTTCCCTCAGAATGTCAAACCACGTCTCCCCTGATCGCCGCTGATCACGCTGTGCCTGACCTACAGTGACTTCCCTTTGGTTCGCCTCGTCCTAACCCGAGCGGTTTACTTTGTGCCAGTCGTTGCGAAGGAGGGTGTTATGCAACATGTAATGGTGCGGTACACATATAACTATATAACTATATAACATATAACACATATCTCGTTATATAACTATTATTTCGCCTGCATGAACATTTTCAGTATTTTTTTTTAAACATCAGAGCGTGTTCTACAAGCGTTCATTGGAGGAACCTCACCCGCTATGCGAAATTGCGAAGTTCTGGCGTATGTTGTCCATCATGTTCTTTCCTTCCTCCATGTGAATTTCTGATCACATAGTTTGCCTGCCACATTTTGCTCGCTGTCGAAGCTGTTTGCACCATACTTCACGTTTAGCGCATACTGTATATATAATATTACATTATGTAATACATCGTCACTGATAATGAGGCTTTCTAGACATTAACCTTTATGTCGTAATACCCGCCCACATGGCGAAGCAGCAAGCAACGTTTATAAATGCCACACCAAGTGACATTTTATATGGTAATGAAAAAAGGTTTTCTATGCATTCGGCTTGTTAGAACGCGCCCAGAAGAGGGGGGGGGGCAAAATCCGCCCACCCGTCAGATTTTTCGTAGATAACTCCAGATTTTACCAGTCGATATACGCCATTGTTTGCATACCTGCTTAGAAATGACAGGCGCGTTGTTTAAGGTAAGAAAAACGAAAATGAACAGAATATTTTTCGAGCTAGGGGTCGTTAAATTAAAAAGGTTTCTCAGCGCCAGAGCACGAATATCGGCGCAGACGCCCTTCCCGTATATTGGCAAAAAGAAAGTGTTGTTGGCAACACCAGCGACTTGTTTGCTGTATATTAGTATATATACAGCAATAGTATATAGCAAATAGTATATATACAGTATATTGCTGTATATAGTAAAGTCATGTCAGGTCACTGAGGTCCAGTCAGGTCACCTTCTTGACAGGTTAACTCACACCCTGACGGGGGAGGGCGAAATCCGCGCACGCCTCTGATTTTGTGTACATTACTCCATATCGTACCGCCCGACATAGGCCATTTTTTTGCGTACCTGCTTAGATATGACCGGCGCATTGTTTCAAGCAAGAACAATTAAAATGGGCCGAAAAACATTTCAAGTTAGGGGCCGTAAAAGTCAACAAATTTCGCAGCGCCAGAGAACAAAAATCGGTGCTGATGCGCTTTTCGAATATTGGCAAAAGGCAAGTGTTCTTGACAACACTAGGGGCTTGTTTGATGCATGTTGCTATGCTCTATAATTAAAAAGTCATGTTAGGTCGCCGAGGTCAAGTCAGGTCAAGTTCATGACAGATTACTTGAACCAAATGTGGTCAACTGCAATGTTGTCATAAATGCAAATGACTGCCATGCGATTCATGTCACTTTGCATGTTACTCCCTACACATCCGGAAATCTACTGTTTGTCATTGTGTGCCTAAGCGTTTCCATACTTTATTCATGTATTTCACTCCTTTCTTTGCGAAGCCGATGGTGCCGAACAGCCCAACGGAGCAGTCGTGTGGGCAGCCCGGTTCCGGTAACTGGAGCAGGTAATGACCTGATAAAGTGCACCTATATAGGTGACCTGAGGTCAAATGGTGGATCTGGCATCTGTATTGCATCATTAGTAATGCCAAAACACCATTAATGCCAATTTTGGAGCATTTAAACATAATCACATGGATCCATAACAATGACAAGCCAAGCCATGCAAAACCAGTAATGTTGCTATTTTGACCTCATTTGATCCTGAAGATATTGACCTAAGGTCATGAAGTTTGCACATAATAGAGGTCACTATCGTGCCCATCCATCATGCGAATTTCGTTGCTGTAGCCTCAGTAGGAGCCGGGATCTTAGCGGGCGGAATCCGCCCACCCCTCCAGTGAGCGTAATTTTCAGAGGCCCTCCAGGGCGCGTGTGAACGGGCGGTTCACCGCGCCACGTGAGAGACTCACACCTCAATTGGGTCGGCTATTTCAATATCATAAGGAGGTACGGACAATAATCCGTACCTCCTTTTTTGATCGTGCGGCGCAAAGGTGGTGTTGCCAAGCGAATGGGACGGGCACTGCACACCAGTCTGCCGATGGCAGAGAGCCGGCGAACTCCAGCTTACTGTGTGAGCGCTGGACGGACGGCTTTCAGCCGTGACAGCGAGTTGCCGCCGCTTCAACACCAGCCGGCCAGGCGGCCGTGTCGGCCACACTGATGCGCTATTCAGACTGAAACGGCAGATTTTCCGAACGGTTTTTTTTCACTCCTCAGCTCGCCCGTGCTCTACCACGACACCCTTGATTGTCGCTCTCTAACATTTGATAATATTGTTTTCGTAGTAGTATTTTATAAGTGAAATTCCAGAGTGCTGTAGGATAAACGTGACTGCTCGAATTCGCTTAACCCCAACGATTCCTGGGTTTGTTTTGTGGGATTCCTCGTGCCCAGCGGAGATTATTGTGCAGTCCGCGGATTCAGTATCCACCTCTGCTATTTCAGTTAAACGGTCGAAGCTTAAGTGGAAGCTTAGCGTACCGCCACCCCATCGACGCGGTACAGGTAGCCAATGCTGTCTCTGTCAGGCTAACCGTGCCCGGCCAGAGAGTACACGAGGCTCCAACTCACGTGCCGCCAATGAACAGGTTCAGAAAGCACAGCATTAGTTATGGGCGCTAAATGACCAAACATGCTCGATGCGCCCTAGAACTCAAATAACCAACCAACCAGCCAGAAAGCGCAGTGAATCATGCTCTAGATGTTTTAAAAAACTGACTTCTATAAGACAGCTTTTCATTGATATGGAAATAATAATGGAATATACATGAGCTATAGTTGGGTATTTATTTGTGATAGCGTAGCCAACGTGGGTAAATAAAGCTTAACACGCGCCCTGGAGGGCCTCGGAAAATTACGCGCACTGGAGGGGGCTGATTCCGCCTCCTCCAGTGCGCATTGACAGACAACATGAAAAGTTGTCTGTCACTTTTCATTTTTCATACTTTAAACAATGCGCCGGTCTTTTCCAAGTAGGTACGCATAAAATTTAGCGTATATCGGCCGGTACAATATGGAGTTATGTACGAAAAATCGGAGGGGTTGGCGGGTTTCGTCATCCCCCCACCAGGGCATGTGTTAACCTGTCATAAACTTGACCTGACTTGACCTCAATGACCTTACATGACTTTAAAACAATATAGCATAACAATGTACACCACACAATTCGATAGCTTTGCCAAGAACACTTCCTTTTTGCCAGTATACGGGAAGCGCATCAGCGCCGATATTTGTGGTCTGACGCTGAGAAAATGTTTTGAGTTTAGCGACCTCTAACTCGAAAAATGTTCGGTCGATTTTCATTTTTCTTACTTTAAAGAACGCGCCGGTCATTTATAAGCAGGTACACAAACAACGGCGTATATCGGCCGGTACAATCTGGAGTTATCTTCGAAGAACCGGAGGGGTGGGCGGATTTCGCCCCCCCGTCCAGGGCGCGTGTTAAAGAGGGTGTGCATAGCCACAACTATTTGAAGGTTATCTGTTTCTCCCACCGAACCTTTCACAACCGTGAGTGTTTAAGGGAATTGAAGGACATTTCGAGCAACAAATATCGTTATCATACCAATGTTTAAATAAATTTACTCCGAGTTCTTCCTGGGGTGGCTTTATGAACCAGGTTCCTATTGCTAAGCACAGCTTGTTGAGTGAACCCTGGTCCCACCATCTGATCCATGAATTCCAGCTCAACGGCAGAATTTTAACCGAACGTCTAACGTGTCGTCAATGCCCGACACAGCCGCCCGGTAGCTCGTCCCCGGCCTAGTCGGGCCAGCTGCCAACTGACACTCCCAGCCTGGAGCTAAATGCGAGTGCGTGAAGCGACTCGTACGCTGTGTTGCCAGCACAGGGGCGCCAGAGCAGGCCGGCGCTCTAGCCAACTGCGCTACCGGGGCGGCTGGGAATACGAAGCTTACGAATTTCACAACCAAGAATGGTATCTGACCGCACAGAGCGTCACCAGAGTGTTAAGGGTAGAGCTTCCTCAGTATGTTTCATAGGGGCAGCATTGAAGTCAAGTCAAGTAAAACACTTACTTCAGCGCTGCTTAAAATGCACATTTCGATTTGGTATGGTAACGGATCGATGTTAGAAGATCGCAGTACCACGAAGGATTGAAAACCGGGAACATCGAAATAACCGATTAATTTCATTTCAGTTACTGAGTTGATATTCCAATTATTCCTACAAGTGCATACTTGACAAAATTCTCGTATGAGATGCACAATCGCTACACTTTCGTAAAAAGAAGCAGGTGGTCACAAATTAAGCAGATGACATTGAACTTCTGTAACATACTTGCACTTGACATGCCCTAACAAAATTCAGCAAAATCAAACCATGTGCCACCTCATACGATTCGTGCAAGAAAATAAATCTTACACTGCACCGGTCACCGGCATGCACATTCTGCCCGACCTGTCTCGTCATTTTTTCGGCACTCATGTTCTGCCCGACCTCCCTCATCATTCGTCGAGAGACCTCCCATGTTGAATGATGACAGAACTCTTCTGATACACCGCTTAGGCTGCCGACGTTTAAGCCGCTGCGCTTAAGCTGCCGACGCTTAAGCTGCCGACGCTTAAACTGTTTGTCGGAAGCTGCTGCTCTCCACCTTTGCATACCTCATGATTGACAATGCCCCATATGTCTTCGATGGGTCGAACACTGGGGCAGGTTTTCTGACGCACATCCATCGCAGCACACGTATACCCCGGTTGCGAGGTACCTCACTGCCTGAATAATAGAGGACTTTCAAGAGCGAGGATTATTTCTTGTTTGTTGTTTTTCAGCCGGCGGTACTTTAGACAACATACGTGGACATTTTTCTTTAAGTTTTCTTTGTCCCTCACTCATTTCAGGCACCTTAATTATTTTCTTTTATGCTCGTTTTCATTTGCATGATGTTTTGTGCAAACGCTTTGCCTAGGCGAAACAGGAGAAGCTGGGACACACCAAGTTCTTCGGGTGCAGTTCTCACTAGCACCGTCCTTATCGTCGCATTTTGCGGTTCGACCCTTCAGCTTATTGTTGCTCATGATGACTCACTCTACCAGTGGTCTGCCGTCTTTAAATATAATATTACATGTTGGTCTAGGCATTCCCAGGGGCAGAATATGGCGAATAGCAAACGACTATTTTTCCAAATTTCCTTGCACAAGTTCTGATAGGATATTTGTCCTACATCGGAAAAAGCAAATGTTCTACGTCTATTATGGCCTAGTTAATAATCACTAAAGGTGTCCAACTGATCTACATTCCTTATTTTGCTACATTTGTTGATGTTGTGCCAGGTTAAGCGAATTAAAACGTATTCTCCTCTCTTGCTTTGCTTGCCCTGCTGCCACACGGCAATGCCACCGAATCAATACTATGGTCTCGTTCTAGAAACGGTATTCCGGGAGCTTTGTGGACGCAGCTGAACCTAATATTTGTTCCAATATGCCCTGTAAATACCGCCATACTTGTACATCGCAGTTATCCTAGCCCGCGTTGTTCGACATGGCCGGACTATAATCACGGTTGGGCAGCCTGCAGCCTTGACCACTACTATACGGGAACAGGATGTGCTCTGCACTAGCGACGTTTTTGTTGCGATTATGCCCTAGTTATGCCATGGTTTTGAATGAAGATATTTTAGTCAAAATGTCAGTGTGCAAGCTAACAGCTTTGTCATTGACAGCATATAAAGAAAAGACAAAGAGGAAAACTTATCGAATTTCAGGACAATCGCTACAAGCGCTCAGAAGCGACGGACGAAAGCAAAACACGTGAGGGCACCTTGTGTTGGAAATACCTTAAGGACATCATGTTTTCTGTATTAATGTTAAGGGATATATCTAGGAGTGCTTACATGAACTCAAACGTTGAAGATGAATTTAAAAAAAATAATTGTCTAAAGTGTTTACTTTCCATGCAACTTAATGGGAGTCATATTGACGTGCTGAGTTGTCAGCATGCATTCAAACCTCTCTCTCTCCTTCTCTCTCGCTCTCCCCTTCTATCTCGCTCTCTCCTTCTCCCTCCCTCTCTCTCTCTCTCCCTCTCTCTCTCCCTCTCTCTCTCTCTCACCCTCCCTAATCCGATTGCGATTACCGTATTAACGATGACCTGGAAACATTATTATGATGGAAAATGATATGGGTGGTGGATGGCGTTCCAGTGTTTTTGTCACCCATTGTGAACATATGGTATGGGCAATGTAATTTGCATTGCTCCTGGACCTGGTTCGGAGTACGGTTTCCTTCGCATAGTGTGCGATGGCCGTTAGTGTGATTGTCTGTAGTTAAAATGACTAATTATATTTGAATGCAATGCCCAGCAAACTTGCTGGCAGCTGGATGTTCCACAGCTAGTGCAAGATATTCCTCGTGTCAGGAACGGATTCAGGATTCAGTCGATGGTTAGGTTGAAATAACCATCCGAGCTACAATTTATATTCTGTGTCCACGGCTGAACCTTCGAGCAAACATGTACATCGATATTAACTATTGAAAAGTGGAATGCCGTACCCATCAGCTTATTCGGGCTCACCAGCTCGTCAAGACCTCACTCCGCTGTTTGGTGGAGAGGTGATGATTTCATAACGCCCCTGAATCCGTCTTTAATCAGGTATACTAAAGATGCAAAACAACACGATGGGCATAAACAATCACTCGACGCATACAGCAGCACTCGATGGCCAGGACAACATTTTGTGTAGGCGCTAGTTGGTACCTCGGTGACATCTCCTCCAATATTTTGGCTCGGCCTCAATGTTTGCATGGTGTGGCATGACATCCGATGGACGAACTGCTTTAGCGACTACTTTTGGTCCAACTCAATACTCACCTCCAACACAACTCTAACAATTTGCATCAACAGATACAGCTGCTTAAAATATATGACCACATGGGGCACCTGTTAAACATGAGGACCTATGGGGTACTAAGAGGGAGGATGCTTTTCGTAGCATCCAAAGCTAACGTCATTTCCACCTAGATTACCACTTACACCACGCGAATAACCTCGTCTGGAGCTTAAAACATAGAAAACGTTTTATTCACAAGCAGGTGTACATACATACATACATACATACTCTGGCATACAAGTGAAACAACAAAAGCGAATATAAGCAGGAAAATGTATTTGTTTTCGGTACTTTACTTCACTTAGAGACCATAGAAGACCATGGAAGAACATCATTGTCATATTCTGTTCTTGTCATGCCTTATGTTAGGCTTACAGGATGCATGCAACACATCATTATAGATTCCTTGGAAAATTAACGAATATGAAGATGGGAGATATCTCACAAAACCAGTGGAAAAGGTGTCCCTATCCGAGAATGTTTTAATTAAACAAGGTGAAACCGATTTGGCATAATAATATTGGTATGGTGCCAAACCAGGGTGACCAGACCCCGTCTCATGCGGCATCTCCAACCGTAACCAAGGTAGTCTTTTCACTTTATAAAAAAATGTATGTAGAAGCGAGGTACTGACTCTTCAAAAGCATCAGTTTTGTTGCTATTCGATTTTGACCTTTAACTTGAACAGTAATGTATATTCAATATTTCAAGGTAGCTTATGTCGTTCACCAGATAAGTGATCACGTGCTTTGTCTCTGTGCAGAGATGTTAGGCTAGGTTCGGTTAAGTTCGTAGGTTTTGGTCCAAAATTTTGCAATTCATGAGAATTATTTACTGACATCTTTGAACAAAATTACATGAAAGAGGTTAGCTAGATTTGGCTGAGTTTGGCTTTTTTGTATTTTGGATTGTTTTTCCTGATATATTAGCACACTCAAAGAGCTCCTTTTCTGTTAGTTTTCTCTCCAGCTGAAAAGTAGGTATGTGTGATGGAAATGAGTGGTCAATTTGTCTCATGATGAAAACCACGGCATTCAACCTTACTTTTCGTTCGCAGCATTTGGTCAATGACCTAACATCCAAAGATACCGCAAAAATACTGATTATTTGTTCCTTCAAATACTCTCCAGACATGCAAATATCAAAGCATGCAAGAACATCTTCACATCGAAATAAATTTGGATCTGCTGTCGTTGATCAGCATACAGGAAAATCCTATCCATATGCATCTGTACGTTTGGTACCAGAAAGCTAGACATATGTAGGTAAGCACACACATACCTACATAACCGTTAGGTGCTGTCTGGCTAACATGGTGTAAATATCTAGTCGGTACGTACTACCTACCAGGAACAATGTATTCTACAATTTATTGGGACGGGGCAATAGAAGCAACAGGTTCGATCAGATGAATCGGGGCCAACTCCATATGTAAAAATGTGAAAGTATGTCAATTGGGGAAGCCAGCATTGACGGGGCTATGACACCCTGGAAGTTATGCGAATTAACACTCATGCTATGCCTGCCATTTTAAGAACGAATGAACATCATTTGCATTATTTATAGGTATTGTGAGTTTGGCACGCATATTGTCATGTGTACATCGACAGGTAGGTTTACAAGCAGATAGTTGATCATGTAATGCATCCACCCTTGTTAATCCAGTGCCTAATTGCGTGAAGGTAGGACCACACTAACTGAATATTGACAGCCTTCATAATTATATTTTGTAGCGGATGCAGGTAGTATCTTCACGAGCCACGAACACATGAACATTCGCGAAGGAAATCCACGTAATATGTAACATAAAATGTACCATCCCACTCCACCAAACCTTACCTCTCTTTAAATAAATGTAGGCACTTCAAAACGCCCCTGGCATGCGCTTGTCAAGCTGTATTGCTGCCAAATATGGCAGCTCTTCGCGTGTGGTATGTGAAAGTGGTCTCTTTCGAAGGGCGTTAACCAGTATTCACTGCGTGGTACGAGGTAGCCTCGAGTATGGACTATTCTAAAACAATTGCCCAAAATCCTTCCTTTTTAATAGATGCTTTCGCTAGCGTGCAACTGATGCTGTTTTTTTGCAGTTTGCATCAACGTTTGCGGCATGGGTACCAAATGTTGTCTTGCAGTATGGCCGCCGCCGTTCGGCTCCCTCTGCCCTGAAAAGTCTCAATATTCATGCTTCTCTGTAATCTGTCACAGCGAATCGTTGCTAGTATTCCTGAGGGTTCCCCCATGTTGGAGGTGGCGTACGCTTCCTGATGCAGCTTTGGTGCATTTCGCTGCATGTCTCAGTAAAGAATTGCGTTACAACAGAAGTCAACAGGCAGAGACGTTCTGCGGTACAGTAAACTCCTGTTGAAGTAATGCGGTACAGTATAGCATATCTTAAAGCCTTGCGGTAGAGTATAACTTCTGTTGAAGTATTGCGGTGCAGTTTTCTTTTCCCGACACCTGAATCTCCCTCGGAGCTTTTCGAGAGGAGGCTGTGTGTATCAGCGCTGTAGCAAAATCAACGTAATTTTTCGGCTCTCTCCCCAAGTACAATTTATATTGTGAAGGAGTCAAACAAAGCTATTACGGGACCGTCCAGTCGCCTGGGAGACTGCCTGACATCAGCACCTTAGCGCGCATACGTATGATTCTGTAATACTCCTCGCGCGTACACTTACTCCCGACTTTGTTTGCACACTCGGTTTAAAGGCGGCGCAAATGGCCTTGATGGTCCGGGAGGCACATCACATCATCCCTCCCCGTGATCCAGCATAAGTTGTGGTACTGGAATGCGAAGCAGTATGACTCATAGCGAGAAATGTGTTATAACGCGGCTATTCCGTCAAAGGACTGTGGCCCCACAAACAGTTCGTACATGAAAAAACCGTGCCAAGATCGTAATAATGCACTTAGCTCGTTCCTGGTGTTAGAGGAAGCAACGAGCATACGATGGCGATTGAAAACATTGACAATTAATTTCCCCTGGGAAGGCTAAGCTCCTACTGATCATCTCAGCTCGTCCGTATTTGCCTCACTGTCCAATTCTCCGACGCATTTCAATTAAAATATGGCTTCTCACCTCCCTATCGTCAAACGTCAAACGTGGATCTTTCCATATCCTGAATGTCCCACGCCACACACAGTTGCCTAGCTCCTGGTCTTCCACACACCATTGTGAATTAAGAAAAAGAAAAATAGATTCTAGTGCAGGAAAAACTAGTTCAAAACATGACACCTTAGGCTTTAGAATCCAACCAAAAAGGAGATGCTTTTTTAAATACCGGCAGTTGGCCCAACGGTTAACGAGCGTCATGCAATATGAGATAAAAATGGTAGTCGACATTACCTGGTAGCTCAGCAAAGATCGCTTCTCCCTACTGGCTCGGACAAGCCACGTTGGCCGGGGTGTGGCACAGTCCCTGGTATTGTGTCCTCGGAGAGCATTGAATGACTTTCTGCTGTAAAATGTAAATCAATGAATGTCCTTGGAAACGATGGATGGAAAACGATTCCAATATTCCAACTTGGATTCTACCGTATTTCCTTATTCTGTAGATGCCGTTATGTGCAACAAGTAGGCGATGTTGTATCCAGACCATGCTGTTTTCGCTATACACAAGAATTGTGCGCTGCTGCATTCAGATGACGCTGTAGGTTTCATTATATGCAAGTGCAGTGTGATATTGCATCCAGGCGATGCTGTAGGACTCAGACACATGAGTCGGACCGAAACACGACGGAAGCGAGTAGGGCGTGATTGCACCACATCAGAGCGTACACACCACATAAGAGCGTGATGACAGTGTACACACCACAGCAGAGCGTGATGACAGTGTACACACCACAGCAGAGCGTGACGACAGTGTACACACCACAGCAGAGCGTGACGACAGTGTACACACCACAGCAGAGCGTGACGACAGTGTACACACCACAACAGAGCGTGACGACAGTGTACACACCACAACAGAGCGTGACGACAGTGTACACACCACAACAGAGCGTGACGACAGCCACCACAACAGAGCGTGACGACAGTGTACACACCACAGCAGAGCGTGACGACAGTGTACACACCACAACAGAGCGTGACGACAGTGTACACACCACAACAGAGCGTGACGACAGTGTACACACCACAGCAGAGCGTGATGACAGTGTACACACCACAGCAGAGCGTGACGACAGTGTACACACCACAGCAGAGCGTGACGACAGTGTACACACCACAGCAGAGCGTGACGACAGTGTACACACCACAACAGAGCGTGACGACAGTGTACACACCACAGCAGAGCGTGACGACAGTGTACACACCACAACAGAGCGTGACGACAGTGTACACACCACAGCAGAGCGTGACGACAGTGTACACACCACAACAGAGCGTGACGACAGTGTACACACCACAACAGAGCGTGACGACAGTGTACACACCACAACAGAGCGTGACGACAGTGTACACACCACAACAGAGCGTGACGACAGTGTACACACCACAACAGAGCGTGAACGACAGTGTACACACCACAACAGAGCGTGACGACAGTGTACACACCACAACAGAGCGTGACGACAGTGTACACACCACAACAGAGCGTGACGACAGTGTACACACCACAACAGAGCGTGACGACAGTGTACACACCACAACAGAGCGTGACGACAGTGTACACACCACAACAGAGCGTGACGACAGTGTACACACCACAACAGAGCGTGACGACAGTGTACACACCACAACAGAGCGTGACGACAGTGTACACACCACAACAGAGCGTGACGACAGTGTACACACCACAACAGAGCGTGACGACAGTGTACACACCACAACAGAGCGTGACGACAGTGTACACACCACAACAGAGCGTGACGACAGTGTACACACCACAACAGAGCGTGACGACAGTGTACACACCACAACAGAGCGTGACGACAGTGTACACACCACAGCAGAGCGTGACGACAGTGTACACACCACAACAGAGCGTGACGACAGTGTACACACCACAACAGAGCGTGACGACAGTGTACACACCACAGCAGAGCGTGACGACAGTGTACACACCACAACAGAGCGTGACGACAGTGTACACACCACAGCAGAGCGTGACGACAGTGTACACACCACAGCAGAGCGTGACGACAGTGTACACACCACAACAGAGCGTGACGACAGTGTACACACCACAGCAGAGCGTGACGACAGTGTACACACCACAAGAGCAAAGTTCACACCACAACAGAGCGTGACGACAGTGTACACACCACAACAGAGCGTGACGACAGTGTACACACCACAACAGAGCGTGACGACAGTGTACACACCACAACAGAGCGTGACGACAGTGTACACACCAAGAGCGTGACGACAGTGTACACACCACAACAGAGCGTGACGACAGTGTACACACCACAACAGAGCGTGACGACAGTGTACACACCACAACAGAGCGTGACGCATTACCCAAAGGTACACAGTGTACACACCACAGCAGAGCGTGACGACAGTGTACACACCACATCAGAGCGTGACGACAGTGTACACACCACAGCAGAGCGTGACGACAGTGTACACACCACAACAGAGCGTGACGACAGTGTACACACCACAGCAGAGCGTGACGACAGTGTACACACCACAACAGAGCGTGACGACAGTGTACACACCACAACAGAGCGTGACGACAGTGTACACACCACAGCAGAGCGTGACGACAGTGTACACACCACAACAGAGCGTGACGACAGTGTACACACCACAACAGAGCGTGACGACAGTGTACACACCACAACAGAGCGTGACGACAGTGTACACACCACAACAGAGCGTGACGACAGTGTACACACCACAACAGAGCGTGACGACAGTGTACACACCACAACAGAGCGTGACGACAGTGTACACACCACAGCAGAGCGTGACGACAGTGTACACACCACATCAGAGCGTGACGACAGTGTACATACCACAACAGAGCGTGATGACAGTGTACACACCACAACAGAGCGTGACGACAGTGTACACACCACAGCAGAGCGTGACAACAGTCTACATACCACAACAGAGCGTGACGACAGTGTACATACCACAGCAGAGCGTGACGACAGTGTACACACCACAACAGAGCGTGACGACAGTGTACACACCACAACAGAGCGTGATGACAGTGTACACACCACAACAGAGCGTGACGACAGTGTACACACCACAGCAGAGCGTGACGAAAGAGCGTGACGACAGTGTACACACCACAACAGAGCGTGACGACAGTGTACACACCACAGCAGAGCGTGACGACAGTGTACACACCACAGCAGAGCGTGACGACAGTGTACACACCACAAAGAGAGCGTGACGACAGTGTACACACCACAGCAGAGCGTGACAGACAGTGTACACACCACAGCAGAGCGTGACGACAAGTGTACACACCACAGCAGAGCGTGACGACAGTGTACACACCACAGCAGAGCGTGACGACAGTGTACACACCACAGCAGAGCGTGACGACAGTGTACACACCACAGCAGAGCGTGACGACAGTGTACACACCACAACAGAGCGTGACGACAGTGTACAGTGACGACAGTGTACACACCACAGCAGAGCGTGACGACAGTGTACACACCACAACAGAGCGTGACGACAGTGTACACACCACAGCAGAGCGTGACGACAGTGTACACACCACAGCAGAGCGTGACGACAGTGTACACACCACAGCAGAGCGTGACGACAGTGTACACACCACAGCAGAGCGTGACGACAGTGTACACACCACAGCAGAGCGTGACGACAGTGTACACACCACAACAGAGCGTGACGACAGTGTACACACCACAGCAGAGCGTGACGACAGTGTACACACCACAGCAGAGCGTGACGACAGTGTACACACCACAACAGAGCGTGACGACAGTGTACACACCACAGCAGAGCGTGACGACAGTGTACACACCACAGCAGAGCGTGACGACAGTGTACACACCACAACAGAGCGTGACGACAGTGTACACACCACAGCAGAGCGTGACGAGTACTGACGACAGTGTACACACCACAACAGAGCGTGACGACAGTGTACACACCACAACAGAGCGTGACGACAGTGTACACACCACAGCAGAGCGTGACGACAGTGTACACACCACAGCAGAGCGTGACGACAGTGTACACACCACAACAGAGCGTGACGACAGTGTACACACCACAGCAGAGCGTGACGACAGTGTACACACCACAACAGAGCGTGACGACAGTGTACACACCACAGCAGAGCGTGACGACAGTGTACACACCACAGCAGAGCGTGACGACAGTGTACACACCACAACAGAGCGTGACGACAGTGTACACACCACAGCAGAGCGTGACGACAGTGTACACACCACAGCAGAGCGTGACGACAGTGTACACACCACAACAGAGCGTGACGACAGTGTACACACCACAGCAGAGCGTGACGACAGTGTACACACCACAGCAGAGCGTGACGACAGTGTACACACCACAGCAGAGCGTGACGACAGTGTACACACCACAGCAGAGCGTGACGACAGTGTACACACCACAGCAGAGCGTGACGACAGTGTACACCACCAAACAGAGCGTGACGACAGTGTACACACCACAGCAGAGCGTGACGACAGTGTACACACCACAGCAGAGCGTGACGACAGTGTACACACCACAGCAGAGCGTGACGACAGTGTACACACCACAACGACAGTGTACAACCACAACAGAGCGTGACGACAGTGTACACACCACAGCAGAGCGTGACGACAGTGTACACACCACAACAGAGCGTGACGACAGTGTACACACCACAGCAGAGCGTGACGACAGTGTACACACCACAACAGAGCGTGATGACAGTGTACACACCACAGCAGAGCGTGACAACAGTCTACATACCACAACAGAGCGTGACGACAGTGTACATACCACAGCAGAGCGTGACGACAGTGTACACACCACAGCAGAGCGTGACGACAGTGTACACACCACATCAGAGCGTGACGACAGTGTACACCACAACAGAGCGTGACGACAGTGTACACACCACAACAGAGCGTGACGACAGTGTACACACCACAACAGAGCGTGACGACAGTGTACACACCACAACAGAGCGTGACGACAGTGTACACACCACAGCAGAGCGTGACGACAGTGTACACACCACAACAGAGCGTGACGACAGTGTACACACCACAGCAGAGCGTGACGACAGTGTACACACCACAACAGAGCGTGACGACAGTGTACACACCACAGCAGAGCGTGACGACAGTGTACACACCACAGCAGAGCGTGACGACAGTGTACACACCACAACAGAGCGTGACGACAGTGTACACACCACAACAGAGCGTGACGACAGTGTACACACCACAGCAGAGCGTGACGACAGTGTACACACCACAGCAGAGCGTGACGACAGTGTACACACCACAGCAGAGCGTGACGACAGTGTACACACCACAGCAGAGCGTGACGACAGTGTACACACCACAGCAGAGCGTGACGACAGTGTACACACCACAGCAGAGCGTGACGACAGTGTACACACCACAGCAGAGCGTGACGACGTGACACAGTGTACACACCACAACAGAGCGTGACGACAGTGTACACACCACAGCAGAGCGTGACGACAGTGTACACACCACAGCAGAGCGTGACGACAGTGTACACACCACATCAGAGCGTGACGACAGTGTACGCACCACAGCAGAGGGTGATGACAGTGTACACACCACATCAGAGCGTGATGACAGTGTACACACCACAACAGAGCGTGACAACAGTGTACACACCACAGCAGAGCGTGACGACAGTGTACACACCACATCAGAGCGTGACGACAGTGTACACACCACAACAGAGCGTGACGACAGTGTACACACCACAGCAGAGCGTGACGACAGTGTACACACCACAGCAGAGCGTGACGACAGTGTACACACCACAGCAGAGCGTGACGACAGTGTACACACCACAGCAGAGCGTGACGACAGTGTACACACCACAGCAGAGCGTGACGACAGTGTACACACCACAGCAGAGCGTGACGACAGTGTACACACCACAGCAGAGCGTGACGACAGTGTACACACCACAGCAGAGCGTGACGACAGTGTACACACCACAGCAGAGCGTGACGACAGTGTACACACCACAACAGAGCGTGACGACAGTGTACACACCACAGCAGAGCGTGACGACAGTGTACACACCACAGCAGAGCGTGACGACAGTGTACACACCACAGCAGAGCGTGACGACAGTGTACACACCACAGCAGAGCGTGACGACAGTGTACACACCACAGCAGAGCGTGACGACAGTGTACACACCACAGCAGAGCGTGACGACAGTGTACACACCACAGAGCGTGACGACAGTGTACACACCACAGCAGAGCGTGACGACAGTGTACACACCACAGCAGAGCGTGACGACAGTGTACACACCACAGCAGAGCGTGACGACAGTGTACACACCACAGCAGAGCGTGACGACAGTGTACACACCACAGCAGAGCGTGACGACAGTGTACACACCACAGCAGAGCGTGACGACAGTGTACACACCACAGCAGAGCGTGACACACAGCAGAGCGTGACGACAGTGTACACACCACAGCAGAGCGTGACGACAGTGTACACCACAACAGAGCGTGACGACAGTGTACACACCACAGCAGAGCGTGACGACAGTGTACACACCACAACAGCAGAGCGTGACGACAGTGTACACACCACAGCAGAGCGTGACGACAGTGTACACACCACAGCAGAGCGTGACGACAGTGTACACACCACAGCAGAGCGTGACGACAGTGTACACACCACAACAGAGCGTGACGACAGTGTACACACCACAGCAGAGCGTGACGACAGTGTACACACCACAGCAGAGCGTGAGGACAGTGTACACACTAACATGTACACACCACAGCAGAGCGTGACGACAGTGTACACACCACAGCAGAGCGTGACGACAGTGTACACACCACAGCAGAGCGTGACGACAGTGTACACACCACAACAGAGCGTGACGACAGTGTACACACCACAGCAGAGCGTGACGACAGTGTACACACCACAACAGAGCGTGACGACAGTGTACACACCACAACAGAGCGTGATGACAGTGTACACACCACAGCAGAGCGTGACGACAGTGTACACACCACAACAGAGCGTGACGACAGTATACACACCACAGCAGAGCGTGACGACAGTGTACACACCACAACAGAGCGTGACGACAGTGTACACACCACAGCAGAGCGTGACCACAGCAGACGTGACGACAGTGTACATACCACAACAGAGCGTGACGACAGTGTACACACCACAGCAGAGCATGACGACAGTGTACACACCACAACAGAGCGTGACGACAGTGTACACCACAGCAGAGCGTGAAGTTACACACCACAACAGAGCGTGACGACAGTGTACACACCACAGCAGAGCGTGACGACAGTGTACACACCACAGCAGAGCGTGACGACAGTGTACACACCACAGCAGAGCGTGACGACAGTGTACACACCACAACAGAGCGTGACGACAGTGTACACACCACAACAGAGCGTGACGACAGTGTACACACCACAACAGAGCGTGACGACAGTGTACACACCACAACAGAGCGTGACGACAGTGTACACACCACAACAGAGCGTGACGACAGTGTACACACCACAACAGAGCGTGACGACAGTGTACACACCACAACAGAGCGTGACGACAGTGTACACACCACAGCAGAGCGTGACGACAGTGTACACACCACAACAGAGCGTGACGACAGTGTACACACCACAACAGAGCACAGTGTACAAGCAGAGCGTGAACAACACACCACAACAGAGCGCGACGACAGTGTACACACCACAGCAGAGCGTGACGACAGTGTACACACCACAGCAGAGCGTGACGACAGTGTACACACCACAACAGAGCGTGACGACAGTGTACACACCACAACAGAGCGTGACGACAGTGTACACACCACAGCAGAGCGTGACGACAGTGTACACACCACAGCAGAGCGTGACGACAGTGTACACACCACAGCAGAGCGTGACGACAGTGTACACACCACAACAGAGCGTGACGACAGTGTACACACCACAACAGAGCGTGACGACAGTGTACACACCACAGCAGAGCGTGACGACAGTGTACACACCACAACAGAGCGTGACGACAGTGTACACACCACAACAGAGCGTGACGACAGTGTACACACCACAACAGAGCGTGATGACAGTGTACACACCACAACAGAGCGTGATGACAGTGTACACACCACAACAGAGCGTGACGACAGTGTACACACCACAACAGAGCGTGACGACAGTGTACACACCACAGCAGAGCGTGACGACAGTGTACACACCACAACAGAGCGTGATGACAGTGTACACACCACAACAGAGCGTGACGACAGTGTACATACCACAGCAGAGCGTGACGACAGTGTACACACCACAACAGAGCGTGACGACAGTGTACACACCACAGCAGAGGGTGATGACAGTGTACACACCACAGCAGAGCGTGACGACAGTGTACACACCACAGCAGAGCGTGACGACAGTGTACACACCACAGCAGAGCGTGACGACAGTGTACACACCACAACAGAGCGTGACGACAGTGTACATACCACAACAGAGCGCGACGACAATGCGCAACACGGCAGAGCGTAACGACAGCAGGTGCATACATTCCAACAGAGCGTGACGCAGTGGTGCGGCATATGACCAATCGGCGTGGTCCGGCACCACACAAACATATCACCTCGCCACCTCTACCGCGTCGTGCACTTCTTCCATACTTTGCAAACCCAGCCTACAATCGTCACATGTTTCGATGTATTATTGTGGCTCTGTGGCAGGGTTCCGTCGGGTCGATACATGCTGGTACATGGAGCGGTGCATTGTGGCTCTGTGGCAGGGTTCTGTCGGATCGATACGTGCTAGTACCTGGAGCGGGGCAGCTGCTGGTGGTGGGAGCACTGCGACGCCGCGGAACCACGTGCAGCCGAGAGTGGCAATTCCGGGTTCCTGTGAATTGGGTCAATCAGTGAGCACCTGGGAGGTATCCTCTGGTTAACAACAGAGCCTCAGCCGGCGATAGGCACAGTAAGACGCTGTCACGGGGAGACTGGCAGTTGCTCGGGTTTAAAATGCAGGCACAGGTGGAATTATTCCCAGTCCAGATAGCTGTCCGGATACAAATGTTTTCCAACGCTTTTTCGATTTTCGCAGCCAATTAGCTTTATCATTGAGGCTTACGTCGCTTAATATAGATGCGTCACGAAACACAAAACAAAATAAATATTTCGTTCTCACAAAGCGCAAAACAAAATAAATATTTCTCTCTTCGGTAGGGAAGTTTGTGACTATGGCCAAATGTTAACGCGTCGAATGTCAAGTTGGTGTATGTTTCATTTTGATCTACTTCCTGAGAAACGAAGTTCGAAATATGTATTTACGCGGAATACGGTATCATGGAAACGGATATTCAGATCCAGGCCGTTAAAATGTTATTATATAATCCTTAGAACAAGGCTATGTCACAAATATTAGCAATTGCGCTGCCTTTATTTAACCTTACTTTGATCCGGAAGCCGACTGGTCATGTGACGACAGAGCACTACGTGACCAAAGTAGTCGATGCGCCCTAAAGCCCCAATAACTAACTAACTCATATGACGACACCAGTCACATCATCAGCTTCCAGTTCGAAGGATATTATGCCAGGGAAATGCGCTGCTTTTGCTATATGCAACTAGTTTTTGGTAGCAGTAATTTCCCAAATCGAATTTGAAATATTCTAAGACACCTTTGCTCGCAAAATAAATTCACCGCAATTCTCTTCTTTTTGGGGAAGCTATTCAAATATGGGCCATTTTTCGGTTAATGATGTACACTGAATGCTGCTAAGAGATATGAAGCCTTCCTTCTACGCGATATCCTGAAACAACTAATGTAACCACAAATTAGACTATATAGCGTAGGGCGTATGTAGTGTATAGTGTGACCGTAGGGCTGTATAACGATGGCTTTCTCCACAAGAAATCCTGGTTGGAGCTTAAGATCTACATCAGCGTTTTCTAGACATTTGACCAGTAAGATAGAGAACAGTAGCCCACTTTGAAAGCATATAAGAAATTGCTTCCTTTGAAGTCTGAACGAAGACAGCAATAGTACAATATTTTAAGCTACCGTGTATTGCCGAGTTTTATTGCTTTCTATCGTTGCTTTGCGTATATGTTTTAGACAGAGTAAATACTGTGTACAAATATTGTAGTCTAGTCAAGATTCCCAACCGCTAATGAGAAACTTGGAGTGCAACACCCGGTCTGACCCTGCAGTCCGGCAATAACAAGACATCATTTATCAGCTTTAATCATTTCAATACTGATTTCAGTTTCAGAGTGCCTGAGCGTATATTTTATATAAAAAATATCGATCAGACCTACGCCTGATCGATATTTTTATATTGGTGTGCTTGTGTTTCCGGATATTTCATCTGTGAGTATTTTGCCCTTCGGTAGAAGGTGGTAGATTTGGTGTCACGTATCAATCCATAAACTTCAATCGCTCGGTTTCAATCGAAAATTTGAGGCATTCGATCGGTCACTTGTTTTGTGAAAGGAAACTGTGATTGTGTTGCTCCAGGAGGTAGGAACAGTTTGGGAGGAAATATGTTTGCTTACGATGAAAAAGCATTGTGTGTCCGATTGCCGGGAACAAATTCTGAAGCCAATCACAGGTATGTCAACATCGAAACACTACACTTTCTTGGGCATGCTGAACAATGTCGCACAAAGCTGGTCAAGTGTAGCAGTGACGAGGTTCAATGTTCCGCTATTCACACGCGGAAGAAGGGCAACGAGAAGAGGACGTTCAGAACTTCGAAGTCCAACAGGACAGCACCTCTCGTCGACCATCCACCTGAAACGAAATATTTGTTCAGCCAATCCGCCGCAATGTTTTCCAAAGATGCGGCAGCGCCACCTTTTCATCCGATGACAATTCGCAGCTGTTGGTGGGCTTTGTCCTATGGCACTTCCTCGACCCGACCGGTGAGGTCATTCCGAATATCCCATCTTAATGCACGACATACTGCAGCGTTGGTGGTCTTGTACTCGGCACTTCTAGAGGATCGAGGGGCACGCCGTTCATGCATCAGCGGACGGATTTCGTCTTCCAGGGGCGGTGGTGCAGGGTTCCGGATTTGATTCGGCCGATCGCAGCGTGCTCGTCCAGCATCTGGCCGGATAGCGTCGTCCGTTGCTGTTCGCAGTCGCCGCTGCTGTGGATGGCTTGTCTCCAGCTGATGGCAGCAGCTGACTGGGAGTCAGCCGGGCCATCACCAACCGACACGGTCGACGGGACGGTCTCTCGCCCTCACCACGCACAACACGGCCCGAACCCTGCAGTGATGACCCGTGTAATCAGTTCTCTGCGCAGTACAGCGACGCACAGAATCTGACTGCACCGAGCGGTCTCGCACCAGACTGGATGCAGTCTGCCCGCTGAAAAAAATGCAGGCTCGTTGACGAGGCAGCACAATTAAAATAGGTTTAACAGCCCAGGTCAGCTAGCTTGTCCGCTCCGGCGGGATTTCCCCGCTCATCTGAGAAGTCACCGGCGAGAATGACGGTGTGTGTCGTCTGTCAGTTTATCAAGGTTCGCAACTGAGATTGGACGTCATCGTAGCCGGAAGTGTTCTGTCCCTGTTGTTGGGACGGCGGCCTGTGCAGACAGCCGATCACAAGGGCACGCCTCTGGTCGACATCTGTGCGAATCCAGGGGATTCGACATGTGATTCGTTGGTGCCAGATGATTTCAGGATAGCGTCCACGTTGATCCCGTCTTTGGTATATTTCAACATTCAGTCGTTGATCATGAAGTTATCGGACATTGGAGCTGATTTGTCGTCATTCCGTTCAGATGTCCTGTGCCATACCGTCGTGCCGCTCAGATGTCCTGTGCCACACCATCGTGCCGTTCAGATGTCCTGTGCCATGCCGTCGCAGTTCCGCTCCCGTCCTGGCTGTCTGTCGCATCCGTCAGGCTGCTGCCACTCAGGCAGCAGAAGGGTGGTGTTTGAATCAGATGTGTCTCTGTGTAGCACATGGCATATATACGGCACGGCGACAGGTCAGGTCGAATGTCTAATGGCTTCGGGAATAGCGACTGAATGTTGAGATGGTTCGCGTCGTGGAGAAGTTGATCTTTTGACGGCTGCGGCACTGGCAATTTCCGCTCGTCGCAGATCTGGCGGATAGTCTGAGCCAACGTCAGGCTGGAGGGCATCATCAGAATTGCGGCTGGTCTCTGAACGGCATGCCGAATGAAAACACGTCTGATTGTGTTGAAGTGGTGCCGGCGGACAGTTGGTTCTCACAACCGAAATCGGCCGGCGCACCTTCCGACACGGACCCCCGAGGCGCTACCTCAGAATGTGAAGCCTCCGTACGCCGGCCACCAATGCCAGTGGGGGACTGCCGCGGCGGCGAACAAGAACGTTGCAAGAGCTCGTTCCGTGTATAGGCGGCATCAGACTATCCGCATCTCTTCCGCATCAGACTATCAGCATCTCTTCAGCTCGTCCCGTGTTCACTGCATGGTCTCGGGGACGAATGGTCTAGAGGTAAGTTGCCCGTCTCGCAATCGGAAGGTTGTGGGTTCGAGTCTCACCTGTTGCTACTCTTCGTCCGCAACCAATCGGCGTGAGAGAGTGGCGACGCTACGTGGCTCAACGGTCGACCTGTCGTAAAACCAATAACCACCAGGGAACCATAAGCCAGTGAGAATGGTTGGTGTGAAATTGGTTAGCAGTCCAACGAGAAAATTCGCAGCATTCGGCTCGTTTGCCCACATGGTAGGCTTGCGTGGTAATTGTACCTACCAGTCACATAAAATTGGCGCCCATCCCATAGATTACGAGGCCTCCGTGGTTCCGGGCCTTTCTCGATGTCAATTCTCGAATGGAGCACATTTTTGACGAATTATTTTGGCTTCTTGTTTCAAGATAAATGGTACTTCCCAGAGCAATATCATATAGTTACGTGCATTTTCACTCTCAGATAGAATTGGTGGACAATGTCATGCTTACAGATATGTGGAAACCACCCCATTCTAGTGGAAATACCCCCCCTCGCCTAAAATGCAGCTGCATCCAACCACCTGCAATCCGGTTGCGTGTCAGATTTTGCTGGTGGCTGTGAGGTCAAAGTGTGCCGTCAGATTTTGAAACTTGAATTGTTTCTGGTGCTTGTACGCATATAGCGGAAGATGTAGCTGCGTTAAACGCTTTTTGTCAATACAGATTGCAACAAATTGGAGCGTGGTCTACACTCCTCTGCCTCCTGTGAGCACCATGGAAGGAAGTGCATGCGCCAGATGGCATTGCTTTCACCTGATCTTTCAGCTTTTGTGAAGCTCACGTGCCTACTAGAATTGCGTGTGATCTGGAAGTTCTCCACGAATGTATGGACCGATGCCATTTTAAAGCTGCTATCAACAGCACACCTCTAAATATCACACTCAAGATACACTCTTTCACCCAACGTCATGCACTTTCAGAGTACTATTATTAAAACGTTCTCCGAGCGGACAGTTCAAAGGTGGTCGGCAGCTGCATCTGGCGAGTATCTAATGCGCGGAGGGCGGAATCGCTGCCGGTCTATTTCGATGACCGCAAACTGGCGTCTTCGGCGAACGGCACCGCATGCGGCGCGGCTCTGCGGCGGGCCAGCAATAGCCGCTTGCTGATATCGATCGGCCGCCGGGTTCCCTGGCGTTGGGGGCCGGAAGCTGCGCTGTTCCGGTGGGCCACGTGGCTGGTGACAGCAACAGGTCCGCTCGCACTCGATAGGTGGGCGCCGGGACCGTCCGGTAGGTAGGCATTGGAGCAGCCCAATAGGTAGGCACTGGAGCAGCCCAATAGGTAGGCACTGGAGCAGCCCAATAGGTAGGCACTGGAGCAGCCCAATAGGTAGGCACTGGAGCAGCCCAATAGGTAGGCACTGGAGCCGCCCGATAGGTAGGCACCAAGCCCACCCGGTAAATAGGCTCTGGCGCCGCCCGGTAGGTAGGCACTGGAACCGCCTGCTGGGTAGGCACCGAACCCACCCGATACGCAGGCACTGGACTCAATCGTGATATACACTTTTGTGATGGAGTTAGATGTTTCAGATATTTACACTTTTCGCCTTATTGGACGTTCGCAGTCTTTTATTTCGGGTACCTTTTAATATGTGTTGTTTGGGGCTATTACTGCAAGAGGTAGGCAGGCTATCTCCCGTGTGCAATTAAAAATAATGCATATATCTTTGTTTGTCTTTGTTTGCTAAGTTTTTGTGGTTCCACTCAACCGTGACCACAAGACTTTGCTTCGTAGGTGCCATTATAATTGAGCTTATCCATCATCATCTTGGAATATTGCGCCTCATCCATGGTAATGATACTACCCATAATTTCCACTTGGGTAGCTGCGATCCATTGTGCTTACCTCGTTATCCTATCGCATATTTCATCATTTCTGATCTTCACTCTCTTTCCATTGCCTATAAGGTGCTAGGGTATGGCAATTATCAATTACTTCAAACTCTTCTCTCAGTTACTGCACGCGTCTTTCAAGCAAGTGAAAGACGCGTGCAAGTGAAAGACTTCAAGCAAGTGAAAGACTTCAGTCTGCTTCATAGTGTCACAGCTTGCCTCAGCGCAGGCTTTTTCACAGTCTGAGTCGCCTGTTGATTGCTCCCAGATGAAGTGGCTGTTCACCGCCCGGGACTCCACCGGCCGGGGTTATCACAGGCTGGCATCGCACCGCGTCACCACCACAGGTGGTGCGCTGCATAGTCACATGCGCGTCATCAATGTCGCCGACCCCTGTCTGTGGCCTAGATGGTGGTATATCCGGCTCGTATCGGGAACCTTTTTTTAGAGACGTTATCATCGTGACGTATCGGAAGAAAACACATCGCAGCGAGTGCTCATTGCACAGCCGCTGGACGTTATGATTATTTCTCAAACGCTGTCAGCCACACATCATGTCCGAGACAGGTGCTCAATCAGTTTTCAACGCTGCGTACGAGTTCATTGGCTCAGAACTCATTCGCGATCAACTGAACTGCCGCTCAACTGAGTCGCAACAGAGCACCAAGACCACCGCTAACGGTGAGCTCCAGGTGCAACGATGCCGCACAGAATTTCGTGCGCCTCTCCTTCATACCGTCAGCTTGCCGCGCGTGGAACGATCTGCCTCCAGGTGGGAGGAGACTGAGGTGGCTAGAATTGTTTTTCAGACAGGAGTTCGGTCATGGTGCGCATGTCCGAGCCCTAACTTCTGGCCTTCGGAACATCGCTCACCTCAACACTGTAGTGATCCACTCGTCGTTATCGTGCATGTTCGGGACGATAGTTTGTGATGCACATCGTTGCACTTATGTAACCGAAACTGAAAATCGTACTCGGGAGCATCCCCAGTGCATTGCATTTCATGATATTACACATTGTCCATTGGCGCTGGCTGCAGAGACAGACATGATAATACTCTCGCCGCAGACTGATACACAGTTCTGACCATGCATTGGACCATTGTTCTGTGCATACCACTGCACTACACTCGTGACAAGAATCAGACATAGCTGAATCAGGTTAGCTAAGCGCCTATTTATGGCTGTACATTGTCACCAGCTCCCTTCCTCTGCCCGGTTACAGGAACAAAACAGCTTCTTGTAGTTGGGAACTAGTACGTCAATTCGTATATGTGTGAACCATATCAAGAGGACATAGACATCAGACATAAAAGACATAAAAGATTAGTGCAACTATGAGCCACAAGGGCCCTTCTTGGTTGCACTCTGTACACTGAACCAATTGCCCACTAAATCTGTCAATCAGCCCTCCCTGTAATACTGAAAAGCAAGCCCTCTATTATTATAATGATTGTTTGTGCTGTTTTTAAAGATGTTCAATGTGCTGCTACTGACAATGTTTTCTGGCAGCTAGTTCCAGTGTTCTACTACCCTGTTGGTGAAGAAGTCTGCCTTAACCTTGTTTTGCTGTGGTTAACTTTAATTTTGAATTTATGACCTCTAATTGCATCATTTCTGTTCAATTCAAACATTTCCACAAGATATCCCCTCTCCAGACCATGGACAAATTTAAAGACCTCGATGAGATCTCATCTCAGCCTTCTATATCTAAGTGAAAACATATTCAATTTCTTCAATCTTTCCTCATATGCCAGGTTGCTTATGCCATTAACCATTTTTGTAGCCCACTTTTGTACTCTCTCTAAAAGCCAACACTCTTTTTCATAGCTAGGAGACCAAGCTTGGATGCAGTATTCCAAATGTGGCCTGACGTATGCACAGTAAAGCTTCCTGATCACTTCCTCACTTCTGTATGATACATTCCTATTTATTGCCCCGAGCATTCTCAGTGCCTTCTTCCTGGCTTCCTTGGTCTGTTCTGATGCCCCCAGTTTTGTGTTTAGAATAACACCTAAATCGTTCTCCTGTTCAGCCTAGGAATTTCATCGGCTTGCCATTTACTGTGTTGGTGTGGCTTCATGCGCATAATAAGCGGCGAACCAGCAATTTCGAAGTACTTACTGGAGGAGAAATAGCGCAAAGCCACCGCAATCAGGAGTGTAGGGGTGATTGTTCAGTTAAAGATGAGATTGGCAGGTCTTTCTTTCTACGTTGGTGGATCTCCTCCCACGCTGGGCCCTCCATTATCAGGGTTGATGAGAGGGTGACCGATGAAAATATATTTTGACCAGTGAAAAGCTGATGCAGGTACTTTTAGCACTCCAAGAAGTGGACGATATATGAAGAATTTAGCCATGATAAAAATCGGTCCTGATGGGGTTGTGTAGCATAGTCGTCTCCCAGACTCGTGATGTAGTCTAGGACCGCGCGTTGCGACAACTCCGAAAGTTCAATGACTACACGCTCCACGCATCACTGCATTGTGCAGTGGTTAAGGCAAACATACGCTTCAGAAGGGCTTTCGTACAATGTTTCAGTGAGACCGCCGACAGTAAATGTCACGCGTTCTGAATTCAGAGGCCAAAAGACAGTTAGTCAATTTACAGATGCGATCGACGGCAACAGACCCGCGCAGCTCGACAGTTCAGGAAACTCTCACACGTCTGGGGTGGTTCTCTGGGAAGGTGGCAGCCGTGGCGACAGGTACCGCGTCGTTGGCGCCAGACGTCGAGGGACCACAGTCTCAGGACGCTGACGACTCGTTCGGCTGGCTTGGCGGCCAGCTGAACAGTTGCTGGGCGCGTTACAGCTGCGGACCAGTGCGTCGATTCGCTTACGGGACTGCAGCACTATGGGCTGCGCAATACTAGTTTATACAATCACATGAGTGAGGCAGCCGAAACAGTATTTATTTTAAGCTGTGTTACAGTTGAAGTCAGTCATTAAATCTGAGCTTGCCCTATTCATAACTTTGAGCTGCTCTTCTGGCACGTCGTCTTACCAGGCACATATTTGCTTAATGGGGACTTAGAATCTTCTTCGTTTAAAAAATATCAGGTTATACGGACTTTATCTGAAGCGTGCTCTTCATTAAGGTGGCTTTGTACATCGTGATCTTAACGTCACATTCTTTTTTATTCATTACACTCACATTATTCCTATGCAATCCTAGAATAATATTTTCTTTCATGTACTGGGTCCCCAATGAGTTTTAGAGGTGCCAGCGCATGGCATTGTCCAACACCAGTCATTGACCTTGAGCATGGTTAACTTTCGCAAATTTGGCGCGTCTGTGACATTAAGCAACGCAAGGGAAACTTTTCACACCGCGCCGCTCCCAGGCTGAGCACGTATTCTGGATCGTGCCGTTGTGATTCCATTCATTTGTGCCATCGGAACAGCCTGAATATAGTAAATTCCTGCGGATATATTGAAAACTAAGTTGGTCTCCAAGATCCAAAGACAACTCAGATTTATAAGAAATTGCAAATGCATATTGTGACGTTTCGGCCATAGGTCATTGTCAAACAATCGTTAGGCGTCAGACGCAATGTTAATGCGGACATCAGGGGAACCCCAGTAAAGAAAGAAAACAGGTAGGTTCCTGATGCCATTCAAGAACTCTGAAACATGCGCCCGCGACAAGTGCGCCCGGATGTTCATTAGTGTGTGCGCGAAGAATATAGCTACAAATTATGAGATTGTCTCCATAAAATATGATGCGAATAGAATGTATGAAAGTTAGTTTCCCTTCAGACGTCAATTCCATTGTCATTTGCAGTGATATATTGCCTATATTGTTACTTTGCGCATTGCATTCTGGAACTTTCCACCATAGACTGCCAGACGCTGGATGCCTGGATGTCTTGTTTCAATGTTGTTCACATTTGACCATTGGAAATCACCTGCACCTTCTCTAGAAACTAGAATATAGCATTAATCAGACCAAGCCTACTCTGGTGGTGTTCTTTCACAAACCCACCACCAGAGGCGTCACTTGTATTATGTCCGCTCATGACGCCTAACGTGCAATCGTTGCGATTGGCGAACCGTTGCGTTCGCCGATATATATATATATATATATATATATATATATATATATATATATATATATATATATATATATATATATGCATATATATATATATATATATATATATATATATATATATATATATATATATATATATATATATATATATATATATATATATATATGCATATACATACATATATATATATATATGCATTTTTCTAGCATTGAGTTGTTTCTAGATCTTGAAGATCAACTTAGTTTTTAATATATCCACAATAAATGACCAGGAAATACGGGAATTTCTTAACTATGTGCGTATAGTAGATTCTGTTGGTTCCAGCTTTCAACTGCGACATACCCTGTTGCCAGGGTGGTGGTGTTTGGTATGGTATGGTATAACATGTGACCTGACACATATTACACCATAGCTGTCGGTACCATATCTATACCATATCTAGTGCTCTCCCGCCGGAGTCGCGTCTGTCTGTGTGGAACGTTGACTTTTGCGAGCCTTTGTTGTTGCCTGTGTAATGATTGCAATCAGAATTATTTATTTTTGATGAGATAACTTCTAAATCTCTCTTCTTGCCTCTTCTGATCAGACGGTCCATATCGACAGCTATACTCTCTGCATCTCTGTTATTGCTAGGGGCAACATACCTCAGCGCAAAGCATCTGCAATGATGAGCTTTTCTTTTTCTTCTTTTATCAACGCATATCTGCTGGAGGTGGTATGGCCAAGGTAGTGATGATGGTTAAAACAATATCAAGTATGGTCATAGACGCAGGAGCTCTAAAATAACAAGCATATCAGTTATCGAGATCTACCGTCACCGTCTAATGGCACGAGTATCTCTCACTATCTTAGCTAGTAGGGCAAGCTATGCCTAGTTTTTTTCCAATTTTTAGCAGAGGCAGAGTGCTATTCGCCGAGATTTGTTACGTTGCAGAAAGGGTTGCGTTAATCCGGCTCATGTGACATCCGGATATATAAAATATGAAAGAGAGGAAAGATGAGATGACGGCAGACAAGGAACGTGTGGTAAAGGGCAGATATATTCATACACAGGTGAGATATGCAGACATACATACACACATTCACGACTATTCGAAGGACATTCAGTTGGTGGGCAGCTTCATCGCCCGCGGAGAGGCCCCACCACACACCCGCGACCTGAAACGAAGCGGAGGCCCGACGCTCAAGGCGAGTTGTGGGCGTCGGGCCGACCTTGTATGTGTAGGCTCATGTTTGAGCTGAAGCTTGGGAAAACCTGAAAAGTAGAAGGTGCCAAGCAGCTTGAAAAACTCGTACGTAAAAAGCCAAGCGTAATTTATGAGGAGAACCGTCCGCTTTGACCAAATTATATCGTTTTCTGCCTACCTAGTGCGAAATATCCTATATGTATGTTTTTTTTTCCACGACGGAGATGAAGTCGTGTGTAGCGCATTTATACAGCTAGCGCAGGGTAAACCGCATGTCATGTATCCTCAACTTCAACTTATAGAAATACCAAGGCATAGTTAACTAGTAGTCATCACATTATTTTTCTTGAATAAATTTGATCCAAGTTGTTGCTCGGGTGGCTTTAGGAACCAGGGTTCTCTTGCTAAGCAGAGCTTGCTACGTGAACACTGGCCCCACCACCCGATCCATGAATTCCAGTTGAACGGTATAATTTAGACTGAAAGTTTAACGTGCCGTTAATGCACCGATACGGCCGCCCGGTAGCTCGTCCACGGCCTTATCGGGCCAGCTGCCAACTGACACTCCCGGCCGGGGACTAAACGCGAGCGCGCTAAGCGCCTCGAACCCTGTGTTGCCAGGACAGGGGAGTCCAGTGCGGGCCAGCGATCTAACCAACTGAGCGACCGGGGCGGAAATTAATCCGAGGGCACTCATAAATGAGTGCCCCCGGATACTTGTCATGAAACTCACGGCATCGTTCCTGCGCGCTCGAAATCCTTCAATCGAAATCATCGAAGTCATCCGAATAATTTCCTACCTTCGCCTCGCATGACAAAGCAAAGCGCGTGGTGTCCGTCGTCTTGTGGTAATTGGCAACCATGGCAACCTTATCACCTAGCTCATCGATCATTTAGAAGTCATGTCTGAGCGTCGGCATAAGCTACCTCGAACGACTTTCTGTCTCCGGAATGTACGGATATGTTTCAGTTTAGGCCCTGATTTTGAGTTGAGTGTTCTTTTTTGTTCGTTCCCGCGCCAAACAGGCCTGAACAGGCCAACTAGCCCAAGCAAAGTGTTCATAAGTAGCAGAAGTGGTGTCATTGGTCTGACCTGACATTTGCATCATAATTGAGCATGTGACACGTCGGCAGGGCTATAAGATACCATGGAGCAATCTCGTAAGCATTCAAAGTGCATGGTTTCACTCACGTGCTGAATGTATGGTTTCGCTGACGTGCTTGGGCTGCTTAATGTTGCTTTACTTCTCCGTTTAAGCTTTCTGTCGTACAAAGTCTTAGCTGCACATCCTCTACAAAATTGCATCTTGCATGCCCAGAGCTCTCGATGAATCGTTCACGCATGAAATTATGAATGACGTGAAAACATGGGAGTTTTTCCCTCAGTATCTGGCCATGGTGATTAATTTTTCCCTTGTGATACATAGCTGGTTTTGGCAGAACGACTTAGAACAATATGGTTTTATTTAGGGATGTGCTTTTAGCTTGATTTTTGCACCTGCATACACATTCCATGACAACACTGTGCCAGGTAGGGGACACATTCGGCTCAAAATTAGCATTTAATTAGGGGTACTTTTGTGGTGAGATGAACATCGAATGCAACACGAAGGAACATGTGATTTTGATCGGCCTGTTATTCGCTGCTGTAATGCAGTCAGTTTTTCTAAATCGCTCCACCGCCGAGGACAATTTTCAGTACATGAAAATCGAGTGAAGCAAAGCAACGAAAGTTCGGTTAAAAATGGTGCGAAGAAATCCGAATTAAGAGATTACGACGATGCACGAGATGAGTCCAAACTAGCACGTTAAGATTCACCATTTCCTGTCTTTTGTCGCATAATGTAGGGGAGTTCGGTTCTAGAAGACACAATTTTTGCGGAACTCAAAACAACTCATCACTTTGGAAGGCTGGCTAGGAGATAGCTACACCTACGTCACGCCGAAACCTTCTAGTATTATTCCCAATAATTATGTTTTTCGAAGTATCTTCTGGGCTTTCCACCCCAGAGCAAAGCAGCTCGCAACTTCCGGTTCAGCAACTTGCCCTGCTATAGGGGTAAGTTGTCGCTGACAATGCTGCAAGTTGAGAAACTGTAAGTTAAGTAAAATAGATTATTGTTAGGTGTCATACCTTACGCCATCTGAGAGGTCAATATTTCACGATAGCAGTATATAGCTTATGGTTTGTTCCATGTGTGGAATGCGTAACCCTTCATGCCGCAGCTGCACCTTTTCCTTCGTTCAACTTTCTTCCATTCGGGTGATAAATGCCCGTAAAATATGGAATGAAATTATCTTGAAGCAATTTTAGCAAACGCCATAATACAAACAGGCAATTCTGTGGTTGTTTTATTTCGTTGCCAGTTCATAAAACGTTGATACAGACTGATGTTGAACTAGGCTGATTAAATTGATACATGATATATAAATTTACCCCGTAGGTATTCTTGTGCAAGCTCGAATATGTGATGCAACATTGCGAGTACAGTGTGGCGGAAAATGATCAAAGAAGTTCTCTGTTGCAATGATAAGAGGACATGGTAATGATAACCCACACCTGAAAAGCTAGCAAATGGGCGACACATTGCAAATTAATGGCGAAGCATATACATTGAAATTTTACCCTCGTGCCCAAAACGTGCCACATCGTCACCAATCCACAGCCGAGGGTCGAAAGCACCTGCGCTTGCTTTTGCCGTGGGCAGCGAACGTCAGTAGCAACATGTGTGGTAGCCATGGCAACCGGCTTCATACTTTTGGGGAAAATGCTGTTGTATCAACCTTCTCATGTATCAACTTGACCTGGTCTCCCCTACGTAGACAGAGAGCACTACCTTATCTTTCCTTCGAACTTCCATTCCATCCGTTGGCCTTTCCCAATGCCCTTATCCGCTTTGCAGTATATTGATCCGGCGTAAATTGACTGCATCGCCCAAAGCTGCAACATCCAAGGTCCCCAAGTCCCTTGCTGTTCAGCTCGCTTGTGTCTTACGATGACTTTCGCCATGTACTATAGTAGCCACGAGCTTCTTAGATGTGTGCACCTGTAGGTAGATGCAATAATGGAGATACGACTGAATAATGGGAATGTGTTTGTGTCTTGTTTGCACCTAAGCTCCTAATACCCAAGATTAAAATGAATCCATCACGTACGATTCTGCATTCGCCTTGCAAATTGTTCCACAATGCAATTGATGGGTGTTACTTTCTGAAGCTGAGTGATAGGGCCAACTGTAGCTTTTGATGGCATGATGGCATATTTATCCGGAGGGGCGCCATCAATTGAGAAAAACGCAATCAACGCGAGGGAGGGGTGCACTCGAGCGTTCGCGAAGAGCGCTTCCAAGGACTCCATGGTAATCCTCCGAACTTTCTTGGGGGAGGGGCAGGAATCAATGCTGGGGACAAATTTATTACCGGGGAGCAGTTGCATCACCCGAAGCGTATGCAGTGACACTCCTGATGCAATTACAATGAAGACATGCGAATTGACGCAATCTGTACTATGTCCAGGCAGGAAGGAATGGAAAGTGGTTGCAAGTAAAATAGACTAGGGTTTAAACTTTATGGTCTACTATTGTTGAGTGGCCGTAAATACAGTGGCATCATTTAGCACAATAGCCATATAGCAGTCCCAGTACCACTAGATAGCATCAAGAGAGCCTTCGTCTATGACGTCACTCGTGGTCTTTCCTGTAATATGTTCAAGGACGGCGCAGCAGGAAACTTCGGACTCGTAGTGGCTTTGTTCCGTTTATATAAATCATTTTATTCATTATAATATGCGGCGACGATAGTGGTGGTCCTGACCCTGGCCTTGCAATGGCTGGAAGCTCAACAACTGGCTTTCGTACACCGGCTGCAATGGCGTCTGCTTCTGTTTGTCTTCAAGCACCACTCCGTTTGTTTCTGACCGTTTCAGATTGGCACAGCATGTGTGTGTGACGGTCCCCGATTGATGTGGTCTATGTGTGACGGACCCCGGTTGGTGCGGTCTGCATGTGACGATCCCCGATTGATGTGGTCTGTGTGTGACGGTCTCCGGTTGGTGCGGTCTGCATGTGACGGTCCCCGATTGACGTGGTATGTGGGACGGTCCCCGGTTGGTGCGGTCTGCATGTGACAGTCCCCGGTTGATGTGGTCTGTGTGTGACGCTCTCCGGTTGGCGCAGTCTGTGCGAGACAGTCCCCTGTCGGTTTGACTCGTGTGCGACAGTGCTGGTCGGTGCGATCTGTGCTCTCACGTGCGCGCGCGGCCGGTGCAGCCAGTCAGCGCGTGTGGCCGGTGTTTCAGTGCGGCTCGGTGCCCAACACCAGCCTGCTGGTGCCGTGCGCCGCCGGGCTGGTGCGCCGCGGCAGCGCCGCGGTCGCCGCCGGCGGCATCCCGGCCTCGGGCTCTTTCAAGCAGCGGCGCAGCTCGTGCGTGCCGGGCGGCGCGGCGGCGGCGCCGGGCCCGGCGGGCCTGCTGCACCAGCTCAGCTCGGGCATGGTGAGTGCGGCCGTCACGTCGTGCCCGCAGTCGCCCCGGCGTCCAGGTCCGCGAGGTAGGTGTGGCGCCCACTCTCTCCGCATGCGCGTGCGCTCGCGGCCGAGCTCGGCCCGCGCCGGCGGGCGCCGGCTGTCGCCGCGCCGCGCCGCCGGCTTCCGTGCATCGCGCTGCTCTCGTGGCTGACCGTTGTCGCGTGGCCGTCGACTGGCCGCTGCACCAGGCGGGTGGCACGTGCCACGTGACGGTGTGGGCATGTGCAGAAATGGCCGTCGAGCGGCGACTAGCTGTCGTTGCATCGTGGCTACTCACCGGAGCTGTTTGGTGCTGTGGACGACGGGCGAAGTCTTCGCCGTCGTCTTCTTTGGCTGCGCATATGCAGCAAGGTTTAAGCTTAGCATGGATAGACATTTTGGGTATCTCCCACGTATGTTAGGGGTCTCACTCCTCAGCGTTAATTTGTTCGAAGTCCGCCAGCGGTGTCGTTTTAGGACGTGTTGCGAATATTTTTTTGTCGGATTCCAGCACCAAGCTGACATAGCGGGTCGCCTGCAGGCTGGCAAGAACTCTTTCTCAAACATTTCTGCCGTTGCGTAAGACACCAAGTGTGCGTGATGGAAGACAATGGACACTGCTAAGTACTAAAAGTTTGCGATGCCATATGTACTTTGGGCTAAACAGATACATACAAATTAAAGTCGGAAATAATCCTAGATATAAGTATGTGACATGCATCGTTGTCAAATATGCGATATCAGTCATATTCCGATGTATATCATAGTTGTTCCCATATCCGCAATTTGCTGCTGGTGCCTGCAATGCTGCAGCAGTGTCTAAACACCAAATAATATACAAATATTCAAATGACCGTGGGAAACATGATTATAATTGCAATATTTCAAACACTGGTGACATGCCCTAAAATGTGCATGCGAACTGGTAAAGCAATGTAAATGGATGCCATTGAGAAAACAAATAAAGAAAGTGGTAATCCTTACTGTATAGGGCAATTTCGATTCAATCGGACTTGAAATAGTGCAGTCTTCTCGCATTGCGAACAGACAGGTTGCTAAGATACTAGCTCTATCACCTTCTAGCATGTCATCAAGGAATGCAATGCTCACGCGAGATGTACGCAACACTGACTGAATACTTGAGCAGCTCAATTGTGGCCTGCGGCATAATGAATGGCTTAGTTCCTCATCTCCAGCGGACGGACAGCGAGAAGATTGGCAATGAACCTGTCCAAGGGATTTAAGACTAGTGGACGACAAATTAGCTCATCACCATCCCAAGCGTGCGCCTTAATAAGTCACCCACACGCGAGGCTATGGCCACGCCTTCCATGCGTAGGCATTGGCGTTCCGGGTCCCAACACAGCCCGCGCAACACCAGCCCATACACCACCTGTACGTCTGTTTTTCGGAGGACACGCGTGTGTCCGGCTCACCCCCAACACTCGTGCGCCAGCCTCAGTCTCCCGGTCTGTCACGCCAGGGCACTTTCCTTTCATAGCCACGCAAAAATATCGCGGGAAATTTCCAGTTGCATCACTGGTGGTGGTGGCTGGTGCAGCTGAACTTCGAGAGTGAATTGCCTGGTGTCCTTAAGAGACTCCTGGTGAGAGTCTGTCGACGATGCTTTATCCAAAGCAGTTTACGGGTCGCAAAGCCAATAAGCCATGTTTATGCATGTATATATATATATATATAGTTTTAATATATATGTAAATGTATATGTGCACGTGCATGCATGCCTAATTGCAATGCCTTTGTGATGTTCTCTTTCTGAATAATCGGCTTAATCACCGATTGCTGGAGCGAGAGATGGCTCCAATTGGCATCGCGCTCACCGTCTGTTGCGCAATGGCGCCCCCACGAGCACAGCACTGACAGCTGCCGAGTAGTTAGCGTTCGAAACATAACCTAACTGGAGGATGTGAACAACCGGCGCCCGTAGACGCTTCATTTCAGACTTGGAGGGGCTGACATTGGAGTTCGGACTAAACATATCCGGCTTGGCCATGACTGAGTGCTTCGAGCCGGGGGAAAAGACAACACTCTGACCGCCGCCCGAAATCCCTTCCATTTCCCGCCTAATACGCATATAACCATCTGGAATGCATCTTAAGGCGCTTTAAGCTTCGTTGCAACATGAAGTGTTATTGCATACTGCTGCCTCTCAGGGGTGTTTGATGTGCATGTCTCTGTTCCAAATGCTGGCTTGCTGTAATTTGCTTGGCGTTTGACAGCCATTGGATTTACTGTTATCTCACAGCAAGAACTTGTTTTGAAGAGCTCTTTTGTTGCATCCTGGATGGAATAAGGCAGTTTGAGGCTTGTATGTGTTTGTTGTTCCGAGATGTGTGCGGTGCACGGATTACCACCCAGACCAATGATCGTGCATCTGGGAAAGTGTTCATTCGTATCTAAATGTTTTTACCGGTGTAAATAGTAACTGGAAATGAAAACGCACCTGAAATACTGAAACAGGATTTCAGGTGCGACTGTTGACGTATTCTCTCCACAGCAAGCACCAGGCCATGAAGTATGAGATGCCTGTTGAGCCCTTCTTCTGTGTCGCGGGGGTGCGCATTCGGCTCATCCCCCGGCAGGTTGCTCTGGCGTCGCATGTCCAAACAATCGGAAGTGAACCTTTGAAACCGATGCCTTTTTCTATTTGGTGTTCAGTGTATCAAAAACGTTTAGACATACCGGCTGTAGCTGAAGGCAGGGAGTTAAGGAGGCATGCTGGGTGTGGTGGAGTAATGTGATCGGCCTTCTGGTGAGACCCATGCCACAGCTGTGATTTCGACCAGCCCTTATTGAGACTGGTGATGCGAATATCTTTAATACATTGTAGTGTATCTTTAATAACAAAATGTAGCACTGTAGCACACGATATTATGGGACATGGTAGTATATTTTGGCATAGACTGTGAGATCTTGTGTCCATGAACACTTCAATGGGCAGCTTTATTTTTATGATCAGCGACTATTTGAGGAAGATTTCGGCAGGTATATCACGATCGGCCTTTTCGCTGCTACCGTCAAAGTTTATGTTTATGCATATCCCAGGTATGTTATATGTGGATGGTGCATTTAGGCGTGTCCAATGCATGTTTTATGTGGAGGTCGCGTTTAAGTGCATTCCATGTATATTAAATGTGAAGGGTGCAATCAGGTTTATCCCATGTATGTAAAACTTTGGGTGTACATTTGATAAACTGACGCTCCAGTATACAGATATGGGCAGAAGCGGTACCTACTGACAAATCAACATACGCTTGCTGTTGTAAAACTAGGTTTTTGAAGTGCCCAGTTAGTCCGCAAACCTGTCATTTTTCATCGTTAGTTAGTTAGTTAGTTATTTGGGTTTTAGGGAGCATCAACTGCAATGGTTATACAGCGCCCATAGTCGGCGGCGCCGCATTTCACTAAGTGTCATTTACACTAAGCGTCATTTTGCATAGTGTCATTTTGCATCCATCCTGCTAGCCGGTACCTTCAAAATCGGTCTAGACCGCGAAAGTCTAGCGGGAACAGTTACAACGAGCGTGACCCTGAACAGGAGAGCAGGACTGCTTAGTAGAATTGTGCGGAAATTGGATCGGATCCGGAACAACGGCAGCCAGTTGCAAGCAAGTTTGCATTGCCCGGCAGAAATAGTCTAGGGTCTGTCCCGCTTGTACAGAAACTGGCTCTCAATTCCAACTTCTTTTCTCGTCCGACAAGTTCTCAAATCCAACAGCCGTAAACGCCCTTGAATTGGCCAGGCTGATTCGTAGCAATACGGCGACAACTTGTACGACAGTTTCAACAGTTCAAGGAAGGCGACAACAGCGCTTCTTTTTTACGTTCGTGCATCCGAATCGCCAGGCACACATGATGGGCAACCGTCCAGAATCTGCACGACTACTAGTCTTCACCTGCCACTTCGAAACTTGAAGAGTTGTTTCGAAACTTGCACTAGACCGTCTGTAGCGAAAATATTTTCATGTGGTGGCTTCCGCTTGTTTGTGTAATGCATCGTATAGCTCAAGTGAATTTCAAGAAAAATAATGCATTGGAACGGTTTGGAACTTTCACATGCATAGCCGACACTTTGGTGCATAGGTATGTACATTGTGCATTGTACAAATCACTCACTGCGTAGTAGCTTGCTCCTGCGGCGTGCTGTCGTGCCCTCGACATGGCAATTCCCAAGGCACCCAGCCGGGAAATCCTGGTGCGAACATTTCGCATTGCACAGGGAGCATGTTGACTTCGCGTTATCGGGGTGCCAAACCAAGAACGGTCCGGGTGGTCCGATCCACCAAGGATCTTCGGCCATGACGATTTCGTGCCAGCGGCACGTAGCATGGAACACGTCGCTCGGGACGACCCTCGAAGTCCATCGCATGAATTTGAGCTTCGCTTACAACACTTCCGATACAAGGGAATATTGTAGACAGTGCTGCAGACAATGACCGCACAGTAGCCAGACAATGTTGCACACGCACGCAAGCTCGTGCGTGTGTGCACGAGCTTCAGACGCCGGAAGTCCGGACTCGGGGCCTTCACACACAGCTTAGCGACGACGTGCACCAGGAAACCTGCCGTGCATCTAGCGTCTGCCAACTCTGGTGCCGAGCAGAATTAACAGCCGATGCCATGCGGTGCACTATCGAACAGTGTGGTATATTTTCACCCGCTGCATGCCAAGAGTGGGATCATTATTTCTGATGACCATTGCATCAGTTAATATTCAGTCTTGTTTCCTGAACGAGCACGGTGAACGATATGACACTAAGATTTATGATGAGACAAATATAGCCTCACGTTATTCACCATTATGGTACATTTACTTACACCTTGCATAACTATACAGAATTGCTGGATGTGCCAACCACCAAGGAAGTTGGAGAGCTGGGACGCGTGATGTTGGGTTCAGCCAACCGGTGCGTTCAGCGTTATTTCGGCATCGCTCGACAGGACTCTGTAATTGTGCTCAATCAATTGTGACTTGTGCATTGTGCTGAAGCCCGCATACAACGGGTCCATATGTCCCAAAACTACGATGAGTTGATGTGCTCTGAACCTTCAATGAGTCGGTATGTCGTGAAGCTCCAATGGGTCGGTATGTCGTGAAACTATAATGCAGCCTGCGTGATAACGGTATTGGGCGACTGCAATACAACTAAATGGATTCGATACCGTCACTGGGCTGCCCGTGTGTTAGGTGCACACGGTGGCCGGTCGGGTGCGGTGCTGTGTTCGGTACACAGAGTGGCTGGCCGTGTGTTGTGTTGGGTGCACACAATGGCTGATCGTGTGTTATGTTGGGCACAGTGGTCGGCCGTGTGTTGTGTTGGGTACACACAGTGGTCGGCCGTATGTTGTGTTGGGTACACAGCTGGCCGTGTGTTGTGTTGGGTACACACAGTGGCCGACGTGTGTTGTGTTGGGTACACAGTTGGCCGTGTGTTGTGTTGCGGGACCAGTGACTGGACGGAGGGGTCAACAGTGTCGAAGAGCGTCCTGAAGCGCCGTTTGGCTCTGCCGATGGATGGGGCTGGCAAAAATGCCTCGCCTATGCTGGGTGTCATTTGTGGGCGAAGTGTCAGGCGATGTGTCGGGCTATGTGTCACTGGCGATGTGTCGGGAGCTGTGTCGGGCGATGAGTCGGTCGATGTGTCAGGAGATGTGTCGGGCGAGGTGTCACGGGCGAGGTGTCACGGGCGATGTGTCGTGAGAGTTTACCTGCGGAGTGCGTCTCAGAAATGTTCCCTTCCAGTGTCTTCCCGCAGCAATATACCGAACATTCAGAGCAGCACTGTCACCAAGGACCCATCATATGACATTGGTCACCACGAGGCGTAGTTTTGTGTATGTTGCCGAATAACATAACACTGTGAACGCTGTGAATTAACACGCGCCCTAGAGGGCTTCTGAAAATTACGCGCACTGGAGGGGGCAGATTCCGCCCCCCACCCCGCCAAGATCTCAGCTCCTATGAAGGCTAGAGCAATGGAATTCACAGGGTGGATGGGCACGAACTTCAATGTGTACAAAGTTCATCACCTTAAATTAATATCTTTAAGGTCAATTGAGGTTTAAAAAAAGAGAAAATTGTATGGTTTTGCGGGGCTTGGCTTGTCATTGTTATGGATCGCTGTGATTGTGTTTAAATGCTCCAAAATTGGCATTAATGATATTTTGGACATTACTAATGATGCAATATAGATGTCAGTTCCGCCCTTTGACCTCCGGTCACCTATATAGGAGCACTTTATTAAGTCATTACCTGCTCCAGTTACCGGAACCGGGCTCCCAACCCGACTGCTCCGTTTGGCGGCTCGGCACAACCGGCTTCGCAAAGAAAGGAGTGAAATATATGAATAAAGTATGAAAACCCTTAGGCACAGAATGACAAACAGTAGATTTCCAGATGTGTAGGGAGTAACATACAAAGTGACATCAATCGCATGACAGTCATTTGCATTTATGACACATTCCAGTTGACCAAGTTTCGTTCCATTAGCCTGTCATGAACTTGACCTGACTTGACTTCGGCGACCTAACATAACTTTTAATTTATATAGCATAACAATATGCATCATACAAGTCGCTAGTGTTGTCAAGAACACTTCCCGTTTGTAAATATACGGGAAGCGCATCAGCGCCGATTTTTGTGGTCTGGCGCCGCGAATTGTTTTTTATTTAACAGCCCATCACTTTAAAACTTTTCGGCCGATTTTCATTTGTCTTGCTTTAAACAATGCGCCGTTCATTTCTAAGTAGGTACGTAAAAAACGTGGCGTATATCGGCCGATACAATATGGAGTTATGTACGAAAAATCGGTGGGGTTGGCGGATTTCGCCATCCCCTCTCCAGGACGTGAGTTAGCCCGTCATGAACTTGACCTGACTTGACCTCGATGACTTGACATGACTTTGAAACAGTGTAGCAGGCATCAAATAAGTCGCTAGTTTTGCCAAGAACACTTCCTTTTTGCTAATATACGGGAAGCGCATTAGCGCCGATGTTTGTGGTAGGGCCCTGATAATTTTTTCTTACTTTAGCGACCCCTAACTCGAAAACAAATTTCGGTCGATTTTCATTTTTCTTACTTTAAACAACGCGCCGGTAATTTATTAGTAGGTATATAAACAATAGCGTATATCAGCAGGTAAAATCCGTAGTTATCTACGAAAAATCGGATGGGTGGACGGATTTCGCCCCCCCTCCAGGGCGCGTGTTAAACGTGCCGATCTCAACAATTTAAACACTAGACAGCCGATCGCATCGGCGATAGCTGTCGTCGGAAGTCGGTGGCAATGTACCTGCCCGCCTGCTCAGCTGTACCTGTGAACATGTCGCGTGTGCACTGGCGTCGAGCCGGTCGGTCGATAGATAGCGATAGCTGTTCTGTCCACGCGGCTGACAGTTGGGCCATTCGACGTCAGTCAGTGGGAATGAGTGCCACACAAGGACACCGCCGGCTGACGGGCGTCAGCCCCGTCGACCCATCCGCCGGCAACAAACAACACGCATGCAATATGTCGGCAAACCACCGTATTTGTGCTAGTTTATGATGAGGGTGTAGTTGTTCGTGCCATCCAATCCTACAGTAGATGAATCTGCATTTTGAATCTCAATCGCGGATAATATTTACGTAATTATTTATTTCTTGCAGAGCTGGCACTGTACTGTCTAAGTGCGTCAGTCTTCACCAACAAGCACACCAATGCGCACAGTCTGACCCCATAAATAGCTGGTGCATTGTTATGCACCAATGCCAGTCACTGTGTCGGTGGCCGTGGTGGACTGAAATACAGCCGTGAAGCGGATTATGGCGCCACACCAGAGCCGGTTTCCGCTGTGTTTATAGGAAAAAGCCTTCATCTGAACGACCAGGTCCCGACCCGGCCTGACCCTGTTGAAACCCTGGACACTTTTTGCCGCATTGCTCTCAAGTTATAATTCCCTTACTCAGGCTCACACCTGCTCTTGCAATTTTTATTGTAGCAGTTCCCGCCACACTATGGCGTTTGGAGCCGCGTGCCTTTGCCCGAAGAGAGGGCTTTGGAGCCTAACCTAACCTAACCTGGTCGTCGCCGGCCCGGCAGACAGCGGTCAGGCCTGTCGTCAATTACGTCATGCCGGTGACCTTTGTGCTCCGAGGTCGGGAGGATGCGTGGTCTGTCGGTCCGATGGAGGTCGCCGCGCCCAACGGAGGTGCGCAGCGTAAGTTGAGCGAGTAGGCCGTGAAACATCGCGGCAAATGGCATTTCGCCCAGCGTTAAATGAACCTACCTACAAATTTGAAATATTTGGTTGATTCCTGACTGAGAAATGAAACTTGGTAGGATATATTGGGCGCCAATATTCCCTTCGTGGTTCGATGCACTTCCGCGCAGTCTCGTGAATGTCTCTTTCCACAAATGCCATCTGTTCCTCCCCGAAACCACAAATGGTCATGTTAATATGCTGAACGTGATCATTTAGACAACCATGCCCTGGCACTTATGGCGATTCTGACATTCAGGGTTCCAGTGCTAACGGTTTGGGAGCAATGTCCGACAACGGCTGGGAAGGGAATAGAGTTCTGCCTGACCTCGATCGGATCACTCTTTGCCCGGCAACTGTACAGAAGGCGGCTGCTGGGTCGGATGGAGGATGGTTGCCATGTCACGTGATTAACTCTTTCCGACGGCCGCCCCTGGCTGTCTCGAACGTTCCGCGAATGGCCTGCCTTTAGGCGTGGTGTCACGGCCAGCCGTCGTGACGCCAGAGTAATGTTCCGATCACACGAATAGGAGATTACCTCCGCGCACCGTTTCTGAGATGCCGCAGTCGCGCCCGTGAGCCTGGGATGTATGATAGTCTCGTCTGCTAGGAGAGTGTTCAGCAATGATTGTCAATGGTGAAAACCATGCGAAGGTTAATATTATTCGTATGAAATATGTGGACAGTCTGAGTGCTTCAGCTCACTTCCAGTCAGCGTATTCCTGCTGCGCCGTTTGTTCGCCACACTTGGTAATGTGCAAATCACGCCAACTAGCAATCGGGTGTCAATCGAAGCTCTCTGGGACAAAGTGTCTCAAGCGAAGGGTGCAATCAAATTTACTAAGTTTCATGTCGAGGAGCCTTTTGCCGTGGTAACGTCATATCCTAGAATACAGCCTGGAATATTCTGCTGTAATCTGGTGTATATTTGGTAGTTTGTGTTGCTTTGAGATAGCATATGCAAACCTGACGGCCTTCTGGCAGCATTTCCCGACCACTTTGGTTTCTGATTGGACAACAGCTGATTTTGAAGGCCAATGACAGCCACCAGCGCCCGGCGAGCCGAGGTCTGGCCAGTCGGCTTGGTGTGGTGTTTTCGCTTACGGGCAGAGCAACTAACTTGTTACGGATAATGCCAAAAAAGTTCCGGATTCGTATTCAGAATTCACTAGGTATTCGTATGTTGTGGCCTTTGCGTATGCATAATTAGAATACCACTGACAAAGCTGTGGCGAACGGTGGCGTGGCTGGCTCGACTCGAGATGCACGCAAAATGCTTGCGCGATGAATCGCCTCGATTACGTCATAGACCCCGAGCAACGTGATTTTCCGAGGTCTGGAACACTTCCGAATGGGTACAGTTATGTAGCATTGCATTTAGTAGGTCTTCCTGATAAAAACTACTACATGCTAACACATGTGGTAAAATAAATGTAAAGGAAGATATCATGTGCAAGCAACCATTTGCCTAAAAACAGTGGTGAAAATACTGGAGAAGCCGCGACAAATCGTCACCGTCATAGCACTCATGGCACATTATCATGCACCTCCATCACGCCAGCGCCTAGGCCCTTCTTTTCTCCGATGGAGTCCCCCTAATTTCAGTTCAGTTGCCAATAAGCTACTCCATCTGTTGTCCCGTTGCCGTGTATGAAACGCATCTTCCTGTCAAACTTTTACTGGTCGAACTATGCAGAAATCTACAATTTCGTTGTCTTCTCCATTAAAGTGTTCACCTACAAGAAGCTCCACTATGCCGCACCGAATTGAGAAGTGATTTTGGACCCTGGCATGCATTTTGACCCTGCTTCATGGGATCATCGCTAATCAGAAAATGTAATATCGCGAAAGTGGCCGGAAGCTGATTAAAGGTTATCTCAATTGCGAAGTATCTCATAGCCGCAACACAACTGACCTCGTTGCGAAATTATGGCAAGCAGAAGAAAAACATCCTCGCAAAAACAGTCAGCAGGGCAGATAATTCATATGTTTTTTCATATTCATATTCATATTCATAATGAATATGAAAGAATTCATTATGAATATGAAAATGCATAATTCGTATTCATATTCATATTCATATTCATATTCATTCATATTCATATATACATAATACATAATTCATATGATATTCTTATTCACATCTTCATATATATGTTCATTCATATGTTCATTAATATAAAAAGCATTCACAGAAACATGTCGAAGCAAGAGAGGCCGCAGGCTTTCCGGGTAGCCCTAGGCAGCAGAAAATACCAGGATATTCGAACTGAATACGTTCATGATCTTAATTCCTTCAAAGCAAGAATTTCAGGCCAGACAGAAGAACCAAACACACACCAACTGAAGTCCCTGTCCCTGTATCACGTCTAGGGAAAAGTAACGCCTGCAAATATATGGACAGCTGGGAACTAGCTTTACTAACCTCCGCATCAGCAGTCAATTGTTTATTCGTATAAGTTCATTGGCGACATATTTGGTATATTTCCTGTAGATGGCGGTCAGTTGAATTTGCATCGACGTCTACAACGGCCTGCACAACAGTACAAATGTAACGGAAGCGTTCTTAAAACCCAACGACGAGAAAATATACTCAAAGACATAATGACATATAGAGACAAAAAATTAGTGCAACTATGAGCCACAAGGGCCCTTCTTGGTTGCACTCTGTACACTGAACCAGTTGCCCACAATATCTGTCAATCAGCCCTCCCTGTAATACTGAAAAGCAAGCCCTCTTTTCTTATAATGATTGTCTATGCTGTTTTTAAAGATGTTCGATGTGCTGTTACTGACAATGTTTTCTGGCAGCTGGTTCCAGTGTTCTACTACCCTGCTGGTGAAGAAAGTCTGCCTTAACCTTGTTCTGCTGTGGTTAACTTTAATTTTGAATGTATGACCTCTAATTGTATCATTTCTGTTAAATTCAAACATTTCCCAAAGATATCCCCTCTCCAGACCATGGACAAATTTAAAGACCTCGATGAGATCTCCTCTCAGCCTTCTATATCTAAGTGAAAACATATTCAATTTCTTCAATCTTTCCTCATATGCCAGGTTGCTTATATCATTAACCATTTTTGTAGCCCTCTTTTGTATTCTCTCTAAAAGCCAACAATCCTTTTCATATATAGGAGACCAAGCTTGGAAGCAGTATTCCAAATGTGGCCTGACATATGCACAGCGAAGCTTCCTGATGACTTCCTCACTTCTGTATGATGCATTCCTATTTATTGCCCCGAGCATTCTCAGTGCCTTCTTCCTGGCTTCCTTGGTCTGTTCAGATGCCCGCAATTTTGTATTTAGAATAACACCTAAATCCTTCTCCTGTTGAGTCACTGATAGCACTTGGCCACCCATCAAGTATGGAGCCTTCATATGCTGCTTACCTACATGCATGATTTTGCACGTATCAAAATTAAATTTAATTTGCCATTCTTCGGGCAACTTCACAAGTTCGTCTAAGTCTTTTTGCAGAGAGATATGCTCATTTTGACCTGTTATTGCCTTAAAGACCTTCAAATCATCCGCAAATTTCACAACTTTACTGCTTAGGCCACTTTCAATGCTATTTACAAATATAATGAACAGTAGTGGCCCCAGTACTGACACCTGGGGGACTCCACTAAGAACATTTCGCCATGATGACTTTTTACCATTTAGCATCACTCTTTGCTGTCTATCTGAAAGCCACAACTCTATCCATTTTAAGATGATACCTGCAATACCATGGGCCTGAAGCTGTATCAATAACTGTTCATAGTGTACCTTGTCGAAGACCTTACTAAAGTCAAGATATGCTACATCAACCTGATTTCCCTGATCAAATTGTTCTGTGGCGAAGTTAAAAAAGTCCAAGAAATTTGTGAGACACGATCGTCCTTTTCTAAACCCATGTTGAGTATCTTGAATCAATATGTTACCTTCCAGATAAATAACTATTCTATCCTTGATAATTGATTCGAGAACCTTGCAAACCAGGGATGTGAGACTTACCGACCAATAGTCTTCAACTTCCCCCTTTCTCCTTTCTTGAAAATAGGAACAAGATTTGCCCTTTTCCAATCGGTTGGAATTTCATTTTGTGAAACTGATCTACAAAATATTACACTAAGTAAAAATGCCAGTTCCTTTTCAGCTTCCCGCAATACCCTAGCATAAATTGAATCAGGTCCTGCTGCCTTGTTTGGCTTTATTTTCCTGATATGATTGCAAGCAACATCACTATCAATGAAATCAACATCATTTATCGGATCACATGCCACTGAACTATGGTGTACGGTCGGCAGATTGGTCACATTTTCCAATTTAAACACTGATTTAAACTGCTTGCTCGGCTCCTCAACCATCTCGCTACCCTCACCCAATGTAGTCCCATTTACTTCCAGTGGACCAATTGTGCTAGAAACTTTACCCAGCTTGTAGAAACTAAAGATTTTTTTTACTGTCCCCATTATCCTAGCTAAATCCAGTTCTTTTGCTCGCTTTGCTTCTCTTGTTTCTTGCTTCACAGTTTCTCTAGCTTTTCGATACACCCTTAAATTAACGACATTTGAAGCTTCTTTAAACACTCTAAATGCAGTCTTCTTAGCCTTAATTGCTTTATCAAGTCTGGCGTAAGCCATGCTGGCTTTCCTACCCTTCTTTGCGTCTTTGCTTTTGCGGGACATGTCTAATCTGAATTTCCTTCAAGTAAGATTTGAACTTTTCCCACATTTCACAGGCATTTAGATTGGAGAATTCTTCTTCCCATCTGATGGCACTTAAAGCCGCTCTCATGCAGTCAAAGTCTGCTCTGTTGAAATTTGGAACCTTTACCAAATTATCCTTAATAATCTCCCTTACATGTGCCTTGAATCTAACTATGTTATGGTTAGTTCCCCTATGGTTATGGTCATGTTCTGCTACAGTCAAGTCTTGAACCAAGTCACTTAAATCCGAAAATACAAGGTCATGCCTTACATGGTCATGAATACAAGGTCATGAGCCATGCCTGGTAGGTTCCGATACAAACTGGTGTAAGAACAGGTCCTCTTCAAGGGATTTCCTAAACATTTTGCATGATGGGGAGCCAACACCAACATCTTCATATCCTTTGAGACTAAAGTCACCAAGAATAAGGCACTTCCTCTGAAAGTTTCTCATGATTTCCTCACAAATCACCTTATCAAGCTCCAGTTGCTGAGAATGTGGCAGGGTTCCTGATCGGTAGAAAGCTCCTGTTCTCAGAATATGTTTACGGTCATCTGAAACCAACGAGGGACCCCATTCCATTTTAACTGGTTTTTACAGATTCCTGTCTCTCTAAAATGGAAAAAGATAGATTTTTAACTTCCCCTGTATTAGTTAGTCCTCGCAGCCATAACAATAAATATTCAAACAGAGTTCAACCACGACCACACACTTGCGTCACCCCTGTCAGCCAACTGGGAGCATCTCGCCTAACACCGCCCATTAACGACACGGCCAACGCCCTAAACCAGCACTCCCAGCGCCACCTACCTTCCAGATGTATCTACTACTAGGCATGTCATCACTAGGTGGAATTCATAACATTCTCGCACCGTTGCAGCAATGAATAAATAGCAATCTACCTTCTGCAACACAATAAGTAAGACAATGGTACTGGTAAAAAGCAAACAATCGCAACTCATTAGCACTATCGGCAATCTCAGCTCGCACCATCGATACCACCGATAACCACCGATAGTTGTGACAGGCTAGCACACTAGTAATCTCATCTCACATGCATGACAATCACAATTCGCTAGCGCCACAGACAATCGCATCTCGCTAGCAGTAAAAAAATACCAGCTGGTCAACATTCCAGATGAACAAGTCTCGTAAATACGGTCGGCAATCGCAAAGAGAAACTGTCAGCGCAAGCAAACAACATTAGTGCGAGGTCAAAGCTCATCTTATGAAAACAGTCGTGGCAGAATCTTACCAAGATGGACAGACCTAAACGAGCTGCAGATCATGCAAGCGCAGAAATGCGCAAGTACGAATACCATTTTCAGTACGAACTTCAGTCGACCTACTCAGCCCGACCCGACCAGTATACAGTTTGGTGATAGCAATCATCATACACTTCATCCTGGGAACGTTGGCCTCGCGTAGAGCACCGCAGAGCCAATAGACAGCATGCCATGAGAGGAGAATCTCCGGACTGAAGGTGGCAAATTTCGCGGGCACTCTGACGACCACACAGACCAGAACCTGTCCGGCCTCTTCTCGTGCACTATAGCTCTCTCAGAACATGTGTAATTTCAATCTATCAATCAACCAATGATCAATATTCTACCAGAGCTCAACCACGACCGCACACTAGTGCCACTCTCCCAGCACCTCCCGTTGACGGCACGGCTAACTACCAAAACCAGCACTCGTCACACCCGCGCCACACATGGCTCTAATGCGCCACATCACCGCCTACGGCTATTCGATGCAACTACTACTTGGTATGTCATCGCTAGGTGTAATTCATTCCACTGGTAGCCCGTGCCAAGGACATGCCTGATGCTGTGCCGCACGGACAACTCGTACGCCGAAAACGAAAACATGATAATAAACCATCTAACTCAAGAAAGGTGCCCGTTCATGGAAATCTAGTCAAATAGGAGGGGCCTAGAAAGTTGTTCAGATATTCACTGCTTGTCAAAGTGGTTCAGCAAAACTATAGAGATCAGACGATCCTCATTGTCTTAGCGTATTCCAGACATCTCTCCGACATTACAGGGATATTGGGGGACAAGCGACACGTGTTTAAGCGATTGAAAAACCTGCAAAAGCTTCTCCGAACCGACCCTATGCTAGCCCATAAATAGAGAGCAAATTTAGGGGATAAGGAAGTGCATGGCAAAGCAAGAAAATTGATGTTCGGGACTCAAAGCCATTTGCAAACATGAGGCAATAATTGTTGCATATGTTGCCCCATGTGTGAGGACATATAAAAACTGAAGAAAGCAGGAAGGCCTACAGTAGGCTTCAAATCGTCCAATGTTGTGAACGGCGTGCTCTGCAAGATGTTTGTTACGTGGAGATACAGGGGACAAAGTGCATACCAGGATCTACAATCGCTTGTCAATTTGGTGCCGAAGAGTAGAGCTTCCTTTGGGTAAACACTTTAACGCAGCGGACCGCGAGATCAAACATTTCCGCATAGTCGGGGATAGGAAAGGTTTGGAAGAAAGATGTGTTATATAGACAACACCGAGAGAACAGGCAGGTTAGAATATTGGGACCAGAGTCAAAGCTAGTGGGTTTAATCGAGTAAAGAAGGGCCTAAGAGGACATACAATGGATGTGTATGATGATATACTAAGGCAGTGAAAATTGATGAATTCCTCCGGTAATTTAGTCACTGTTATGGCGTTAATTTTTCTTGAACACTGCATCTTCCTTGTGCATTTATTTTGCCGTGTTTATTGGCATTGGTATCATTATATCGTGTATTGCTTAACACATGCATTGCTACTTAGTTCTACGCGTTCGAAGTTGTCCTAGACAGCTTCGATTGACACCCGAATTCCAGCTTGTCATGATCTGTTTTATTATCGGGCGTGGCGACACATGGGTCGACTCGAAAGCAGCAACAAACGTGCGTTGTAGCACTGGAATTGCATATTTACTATGAAAAATATATACACAAACACACACAGATACACGCACATATACGCAAATATATATATATATATATATATATATATATATATATATATATATATATATATATATATATATATATATATATATATAAATATATATATATAAATATATATATGTATATATATATAAATATATATTTATATATATGTATGTATGTATGCATATATATATGTATATACATAACTCAAAGTGTTGCCCGCATCCCTCCAACGCCCAGCCTCAGATCTTCCTATCCACGAGTTCTCATACCGCTCAGTGATAGAATGAACACGTCTGGCACCTTAGCAGCAGCACTAGTCATCGGCCACAGCGGACCCACCTGTTGGCGGCGGACGGGCCAGCCGGCATCAGGCTGGCTCTGCCTGAGCCGTTCTGGCGGCTGCACAGGCTCACCAGCTGCTGGTTCCAGCAGTGCCACCAGCTGCCGAGCCCGCTGCGTCATCGTCTGGCATACTTCCTCCATCGTTTCAGAACCCACTAACAGATGTTCTGCACGGCTTCAGCGTCAACTAAGAGACTTTCTCCGTTGTTGCAGTACCAACTATTCAGCGGCAAGTGATGGATTGAGGACGCCACCACGTCATATACTGACGTCATCAAATTAGCTGCTGACGTCATCAAAGTAGCGACTGACGTTATCAAATTACCGGCAGACGCAGCCGCCATTCTGTGTGATCGTCAGCACCTGCAGTCAGTCCACGTGTCGGTGTGTGGGATGACTGTCGGACAGTTGGTCCACTGGGCGAATGTAGAGCTCGTCTCCCGGCAGTGTCGAACGAGACGTGGAGTACGGGACGGCTGGAACGAGTGTCGGACGGCCGGAACGAGTGTCGGACGGCCGGAACGAGTGTCAGACGGCCGGAACGAGTGTCGGACGGCCGGAACGAGTGTCGGACGGCCGGAACGAGTGTCGGACGGTCGAATCGTGGGCGAATTTCGACCGCGACCGCGATCGCTGGCGTGTGTGCGTGACGCAGCGGGATGTGACGTGACGACAGCACGCTGTTCAGGGCCCCGATACTGCACCTGCAACACCGGGTCGGAGCACGTGGAGGAATGCCGCAGGGTGGCGGCACGCTGTTTGCGCGCAGGCTCGTTAGCTGTCACGTTGGCTGTCACGTTGGCTGTCGCGTCACGTGGCTGTCTTCGGGTTTCTCCCGGGAAGAGCGATGTGCGAAGCGACGATTCTGCATTGTTGCAGTAGCCTGAGGACGGCTGGCAGACGGAGGAGGCGTGCGGTGGAAGAAGGACGTGCCTGGGCGGTGTTACTGAGTGGTGCGGGACAGAGACACGACTGTGAACTCTGCTGAGGCGACGGTCGCCGGCGTTGGTGTTGTATGGTGTTGGCTGGAGATGGTAACGTTGACCGGTGGACCAGCACCAGTCGATTTTGATGGTGTCGCTGTCGTGCATCGATTGTGCGCGTGCATATCGTTAGCTTACCTAAGAAAATGCCATGAGGAGGAGGGGTGTGCGACTTGCGCTGCGTTGGGCACTTCCGGACGTGGGATGCCGCCAACCATGCGGTGCCTCAGGCTACATCTGGACATATTGTTGGGCCCCGTCTGTACCGGATGGAGTTAGTGCACGATTCATGTGCGTAGAATGGTTGGCATTTGTCGTGACCGGCGCTCTTCCCCTGTGATATGGCGGTCGGAACGGCATGCGTTATTGCCGACGAAAAGATGCTATGTTGACGTACGGTGTAGTTAGCATTGTACGCTTTGAGGCCTTTGAGGATGTCATATACCATCATACTCGGTGATGGCTCTTGCTGCAAGGTTTTGATGGCTCTGTACGTCAATCTAGTTCTCGTAAAGTAAACCCTCCTTACTGTTTATGTTGTTGTTGTTACTGCTGAATTTAGCCAGCCTGCCACTGTGTGCGTGATGTCGGCTATTTCACTTTTTAATTTGCCCCTTACTTTGCTGCTCTATCCCTTCCATTTGTCGTTTCGTCGACCAATCAAACATCTTACACATCCGCCATGGGTCTCGTCAGTCTTGCATTATCATATTGGACAATGCACACTGAACATCTGGAAATTTATTACATACGGTAGTAGTTCTCCCGATGTTGAGTGTTCATGTACAGTAATGTCGCAAATCAGAATTCCAGGCTTCTTTCATTTTGTTCGCCACTATTTTGTCAGAAAATCGCGTCCGTGTTTCACTGGCAGTTTTTTTCACCGTCTGCCGGGTGAAAGTAGCAAGCGTCCAAAGCAGTTGCCATTTCACCTTGATCCCTGGGGCGATAATAAAGCAGCAGCTCCCCGCCTGTCCCGAAAGAAATGCAACCCTAGCTGACATTTGCACTTCCCAGCGATCGACCGCCTTCGTCCAGGCAGATCAGTGGACCACCCTGCGTTGAGTATTGGCAACTTCAGTCCAACTTGGCACAGAACTCATCCGAGATAAAGCTGTTGACTGGGCACTGGCATGTGCTCCAGGTTCGTACAGATAAATCAAAATGTAACTTGACTTCGTAGAGTGCATGGGTAGAGTTACGTCAGATGCAGCGGAACCTTGAAATGATTTAGGCTCACGTGAAGTATATATATATATATATATATATATATATATATATATATATATATATATATATATATATATATAGCATATATATGCACATATATTTATATACATATATATGTATGCATATATATATATATATGCATATATATATGCATATATATATATATATATATATATATATATATATATATATATATATATATATATATATATATATATATAATGGTGGTAGAGTGCAGATTACGGTCACATCTGTGCCCGGAATGCATTTTCTCGTCAAAAAGGTAATCATAGAATACTCAAAATCAACGCCTTTGGTGGACTTTGATACGTTTGCCTGTAGCACAACCTGGAAGGAGCATAGTTGAAGCAAAATGTCAAACACTGGTAACAATTTAGCTGTTTTACCCAAGAGGGAAAAGTACAATGTTGCAGCAAGCATGCGCCAAATGTTTCTGCATATATGGCGCGATAGCTTTGCGATCGGATATGCGCTGATAATTTTTTTTTCTCGCCGGAGCATTTGCACGGTATGCAGCATCATAGGTGTCTGCCCGCTGCCAGGCATGTCTGATAAATGCAGGGGACCGTCCCACGGGTCTTGCCCACACCTCACTTTCGCCGACCATATCTCATAGACACAGGGAACCGCCTCACGGGTCTTATCCATACCTCGAATGGCCAGTCAATGCCTGGAGTGCTTTCGTTCTTGCTTTTTACTTTGGCAATGTTTACGTTCAGCGTTCGCAAATTTTATGTCATGCGCCACGTGATAAGATGACGAACATTTTCCTTCTCATGGTGAACTTTTCCATTGAACATGGCTCACGCTGTCCGGCGTCACAGTGAATTCCCACCACCTGTTCAATATATCACGTTGTATGGCAATGTTCGTCAATTGTTCATGTATCTTGAAGGCGATCCTAACTGCACGCCCCATTGTCATATTTAATGATTATGCTACCCTGGTACACACACAATTTGTGCTTACAGTGAGTGAAGGTTGCGAAGGGGCTCACGTGGTACCCAATGAATGCGTGTTGGGAGGTGTCGTGGGGCACCAGGAGAGGTATCGAAGGAGCAGGGGAGGTGTCGAGGGGGTGTCGCTGGTAGAGCAGGGAAGGTGTCCTGGGGGCAGCGGGGAGGTGTTTCGGGGAGCAGGATAAGTGTTGCGTGGAGCAGGTAAGTGTTCCGGGGAGCAGGATAAGTGTTCCGGGGGTTACATGCCGGTGAGAGCAACTGTCGTGATTTTGTTGTATTAACCCGCGCCGTCTCGGGGATCTTCAACCCCCTTCCCCCCCCCCCCTCAGGTTTTTCGCGGATAGTGACGAACGACGCGCTACCGCGCGCCGGAATTTGGCCTACCTTTTCCCACATCAATTTGACATGTTATGTCAAACTTTTGAAGGTCATCTAGGGTCAGCGAGTTAATCTAAGTCAAGTGAGGTCACCTCCAAAAACTTTCTACCAGTCGTCACGCTTTAACGGAAGCAGATATTCAATGCAACTTTCAGCGCTTGCTTATCTTTAGGGATGCAACAAAAAGTACGAGAAAAATTTTCCATTTTTTTCCGTTTTGGATTACATAATAATTTTGCAAATATTTGCCTATTAGAGTTCAAATCGAAGATTATCGCTAAAGTAAGCATTTTTTATTAGAGCAGGTTGATTTCCAGCAACGTTTACCGGTTTGCTCTACCAATTAGAAAGGGAAAATTGAAGAAAACTTCAAAACTCAAAAATGTTAAATGAAAAGATTGTTGGTGCGCCAAAAGATTGTATGGCTCTGGTCGATTTCGCTGTCTTTTTCTGATTTAAAATAATCTTTGTTTTTCAGATGTCCCCAAAATGAACTCCCAGAGCCAAAAACACAATGCAGTCGTGAAAAGTAGTGAAAATATAGCCTCCCTAGTGACGATTCTTTTGGGGAAACTGTTTTGGGGGTGGATCCGGGCCCTACCGTCCAGCGCTTTCCGATTGACACCTCTTCCGTTTCGTGCGACGCTTAGGTTGTTTTTTAGAGGGTGTTGCTATCCGCCCCCCCCCCCCCAGAGACTGGGTGTGGGGATCTGACCGGAGAGACGGGGTTAAACGATCCAGCACTCATCTCGTCACCTTGCCCTTGCTAATCTCTGGTATACTGAGCGGTGTCTGTAGACACTATACCCTTGCACGCCTATTTAATTGGTGTTCAGTGACGCTTTATGCATGTGCATGGGATTTTGTCCCTTCCACTAGTTCAGGTGGGGGTCGCGACTACCATAAGGTATCGAACGGAGCCAGCAGGCGTCATGAAACAAAACCTATTGCGGCGAACGTGCCAAGATCTCGTGACTGACACTCGATTCTTATGCTCGAGGGTTCAGATTAACGTTTCTTTTTACAACAAAATCAGCAATTTTTATGTTCATCGCTTCCATTATAACAGTAATGAGATGTGCGTGCTCTACACGTTCAGCATTCCATTACCAACAATTTTAGAACAGCAGCAATGTGCATGTGACATTCCGATCCACGCGGTTGGGTTCAGACGAAATTGAAGTGTTGACCTTGCTTGACAAGCTTCGGAAGTAGTGACCGAAAGCACCGTCTTTTACCTATGGGAAACAATGGACGCGATTTTCCGTCTCAGTGGCAATGCACACAGAAATTGATATGCCAAAAAAGGTCATCCGAAGTCCCGTTCGTCCAGTGACCTCGACTAGCTCTGGAAATGTCAACGATGTTAAGTCCGACGGTCAGCTAAGTTGTCCATCATTATGTCGAACACAATATTTGCCATTTTGGGCCAATAAGTCGGGTTAATTGCCAATAGTTTGCGATCTCGGCGGCAAATTGTCTGACTTAGTCTCCCTTATGACGTTACAGGTGCGTGATCTGACAGATTTTCATGTAATTTGCACCATCAGGTCGGCAAAAGATTCTCTATTGGCTTTGCCAACCGGCGGAACGCTCCTGAGCGCATTTTTCCATCGTCGTGGAGAGAAGTCGCACGAGGTTGCACGACCCCTACGCCGACCGGGTGCACAGCTCGTTGATGACGCAACGCGAGTGTGGTGTTGGCCGTTTGTCGTTGTCGCCCTCGTGAGTGCGCCGTCTGCGAACGTGATACGTGTGGTGTTGCATGTGCGGCGCCGTCGCGATTGGTCACGCCTGCGCTTCCATCGTGCGGAGGTGGCGCGCGCGTCAGCAGCCGGGCCGCCCGAGGTCGCAGCGCGCGGCTCCAGGCATACCGCGAGAGCTGTCGACGTGTGCAAGTCGTCGGCCGCCAAGTTTAGACGCGCTTCGCCGGAACTGATCAGTCCTGCCGGTCTGGTCCGGCTCAGTCGATACGGCTGTCAGATGTGATGGCGGCGGCCACTTTTGCGCGCGCCCGGCGGACGCCTCTGCTCCGCACCGGTCGTTCAATCGACTCTCTCATTGGCCTTTCGTATTCAATTGTTTCATTCGACTGTCTCAATCGACTGTGTCAATTGACTGTCTCAATCGACTATCTCAATCGACTGCCTCTATCGCCTGTCTCAATCGTCTGTCTCAATCGACTGTCACTATCGCCTGTCTCAATTGGCTGTCTCAGTCGACTGTCTCACTCGGCTGTGCCTGGATGAGGCCGGTCGGTGTAGTCACTGTGCGTTCCAGTCCAACATCGTGTGATCATCAGTTGCTGGGGCTGTCGCCACAGCAACCCTCCGCATAGACATCCGGTGTGTGATACATGTGCGCTTCGACCGTGCCCCACCATTGTCCTGTCGCGCCCCATCACAAGCCAGCCGCGCCCCACTACTACCCCACCGCGCCCCTACTATCCTTCCGCGCCCCACCACTACCATACCGCGCTCCACCACTACCCTACCGCGCCCCACCACTACCATACCGTGCCCCTCCACTATTGTACTGTGCCCCAGCACTATCTTACCGCACTCCACCCCTACCCTACCGCACTCCACCACTACCCTACCGCGCTCCACCATTACCTTACCGCGCCCCACCACTACCCTACCGCACTCCACCACTATCCTACCGCGCTCCACCACTATCCTACCGCGCTCCACCACTACCCTACCGCCACTACCCTACCGCGCTCCACCACTACCATACCGCGCCTCACCACTATCCTACCGCGCCCCACCACTACCCTACCGCGCCCCACCACTACCCTACCGCGCTCCACCACTACCCTACCGCGCTCCACCATTACCTTACCGCGCCCCACCACTACCCTACCGCACTCCACCACTATCCTACCGCGCTCCACCACTACCCTACCGCGCTCCACCACTACCTTACCGCGCTCCACCACTACCCTACCGCGCTCCACCACTACCCTACCGCGCCCCACCACTACCCTACCGCGCTCCACCACTACCCTACCGCGCTCCACCACTATCCTACCGCGCTCCACCACTACTATCATATCGCGCTCCACCGCTACCAAACTGCACTCCACCACTACCCTACCGCACTCCACCACTACTCTACCGCGTTCCACCGCTACCCTACCGCGTTGTACCATTACCTTACCGCGCCCAACCACTACCCTACCGCGCCCCACTACTTTCTTGGACGCGTGTTAAGCTATACCCGCGGGCAGTTTGACACGTCCTAGATGGTACTCTCAGCCAGCTGGCCACGTCCCTGTGCATCTGGGCGGGGGTGTACGACTGTTGCAATTTATTGGTGTGTGTGAAAAGACCCGCCATGTTGAAGTGCTTTGTTGAGAATGGTGGTTGGCTGGCAACTTAGTGACATGTGGTTACGTTACTCTTCTTTAGCGGTAAAACGTGGAATGTGTGAGCGTGTGAAGTGTTCAAATATTTTGGACCTGCTACGATGCATGAATGTATAAATATGAATGTATAATAGCTAACAATACAACCAAGTGTGTCTCTCCAATTATCAGTACATGCTTCTCCAACAGACATTTTTACAGGTATTTCTGCAAGCAGACATTTCTGTGGAGCGAACACAAGTTTTATTTATTATTTACGAAGCTGTTTGGGACATTCTAGTAGCCGATTTAGCTATTTGTGTTAGTCTTAATGGTATTATCAGCAATATTTGTCCAGAAGGAAAAAACACCATCATATCAAATTCGTAACTCGCAATGATAAATTTACATGCGTAGTATAACATTTGTTAATGAATAATTATTATGTGGAATAAAACATTTCCCAGACTATGTGGATCAGATCCTTGATCACGGCGAAATTGTTGAAATATTGGCAGATGATAACAAGGAACCGAAAGGCTACGCACAGGACTGAGCATTTTGCATGTCTTGGACCCATATTTTGATGGGGAATATGTATAAATCCGTCAAACAACACCCTTCGAAAAAGATTCTCGCAAAGAAATCCTGGACGTAAGTAGATCATTCTAGGCGAAAACAAGTGGCCAAAAGCACTATGCGACACCCAAAGTCTGTCATGGCCGATAAAACATCGGAAAAAATCGCTCTGAAAATCACATCGTATGCCTAAGCATTAGTAGCGCATTTTCGTAGTGGAATGGAATTACTTCGTCTGCTTCCAAAAGTGCCCCACCCGAAACGAAAAGCGTGTACCAACACACAAAGGTCATGGTAGATTTTGCTGGAAGACATCTTCGGTGCTAATCGAAGCAGAAAGCGCCAACACTGCCTGTGAATAGATTCCAGTAAACGTTTTTCATCAGCTTCGGCAATGATATTGAAATCATAATCTTGCATTTATTTACAACCCAACTCTCCTGTTGCGATAGTGATGGGCAACCTACCCGCGGCCTTGTCACGACCACAGAAGACGCTTTGAGACTACAATACTTCACTACATGTAAGTTCAATGCTGCAAATTTATGTTGAATAAGTACTTACTTCATGGCCATTAAGTTAAGATTAGGACCACCGAAAACAATAGGCATTATGGGTTGCCTACCGTCTATTTAATCATAATGTCAAGTATATATTCATAATAGTGAGGTATTCATCAGCTACCCAACGCGGTACGTTGAAATAAATTTTAAAGTAGCTACCAGATTAGTGCAAAACCAGGTGCATGTCTTCCGGTTAGATGTTTTCACTATTTTTATACTCCGGATGTTGGATCCATCTGCTTCTCCGGTTCGTCTGTGGCTAGAACGATATAGACCAAGGAAACTTTGTTTGGATTCCAAATACTCATCTTCAAGCACCTGCCGCTAACTAACTGACTTTCATTGGCTAAACTTAGCAACGAGCGACGAGTAGCAAGCAACTATCAGCGAGTGGTGGTTGGGCGTGCACGGCTCCTGACGTAAACTCGGCGACTTATTGCTCAGGACAGAAATATCTAGTCGCCTTATCATCGGCCGCTGACGGCTTCTTCACCTCATGCACCTGCGACCGTACCACACACCCCGCCACAGGGTGGTGGCCGCACCCCACCACACCCCACTGGCGGGCGGCCGTACTGTACACCCCGCCACAGGAGGGGGAGCACCCCATCACACCCCACTGACGGGCGGCCGTACCGTACACCCCGCCACAGGGTGGTGGCCCCATCCCGTCACACCCCACTGACGGGCGGCCGTACTGTACACCCCGCCACAGGGTTGTGGCCCCATCCACACCCCACTGACGGGCGGCCGTACCGTACACCCCGCCACAGGAGGCACCCCACCACACCCCCACTGGCCGGCGCCGTACCGTACACCCCACCACAGGAGGGGAGCACCCCACCACCCCCACTGACGGCGGCCGTACCGTACACCACCCACACCACCCCCACTGACGGGCGGCCGTACCGTACACCCCGCCACAGGAGGGGGCACCCCACCACACCCCACTGACGGGCGGCCGTACCGTACACCCCGCCACAGGGGGGGCCGCACCCCACCACACCCCACTGGCCGGCGGCCGTACCGTACACCCCGCCACAGGAGGGGGAGCACCCCACCACACCCCACTGACGGGCGGCCGTACCGTACACCCCGCCACAGGAGGGGGAGCACCCCACCACACCCCACTGACGGGCGGCCGTACCGTACACCCCGCCACAGGAGGGGGAGCACCCCACCACACCCCACTGGCCGGCGGCCGTACCGTACACCCCGCCACAGGAGGGGGAGCACCCCACCACACCCCACTGACGGGCGGCCGTACCGTACACCCCGCCATAGGAGGGGGAGCACCCCACCACACCCCACTGACGGGCGGCCGTACCGTACACCCCGCCACAGGAGGGGGAGCATCCCATCACACCCCACTGACGGGCGGCCGTACTGTACACCACGCCATAGGAGGGGGAGCACCCCACCACACCCCACTGACGGGCGGCCGTACCGTACACCCCGCCACAGGAGTGGGAGCACCCCATCACACCCCACTGGCCGGCGGCCGTACCGTACACCCCGCCAGAGGGGGCACCCACCACACCCCACTGACGGCGGCCGTACCGTACACCCCGCCAACACTAGGCCTCCACAGGGTGGTGGCACCACCCACTGCGGCGGCCGTACCGTACACCCCGCCACAGGAGGGGGAGCACCCCATCACACCCCCACCACACCCCCACTGACGGGCGGCCGTACCGTACACCCCGCCACAGGAGGGACACCCCACCACCCCACTACGGCGGCCGTACCTACACCCCGCCACAGGGTGGGGCCCCATCACCACACCCCACTGGCCGGCGGCCGTACCGTACACCCCGCCACAGGAAAGGGGAGCACCCCACCACACCCCACTGGCGGGCGGCCGTACCGTACACCCCGCCACAGGAGGGGAGCACCCCACCACACCCCACTGACGGGCGGCCGTACCGTACACCCCGCCACAGGAGGGGAGCACCCCACCACACCCCACTGACGGGCGGCCGTACCGTACACCCCGCCACAGGGGGGGGCACCCCACCACACCCCACTGGCGGGCGGCCGTACCGTACACCCCGCCACAGGAGGGGGAGCACCCCACCACACCCCACTGGCGGGCGGCCGTACCGTACACCCCGCCACAGGAGGCCGACCCCACCACACCCACTGACGGGCGGCCGTACCGTACACCCGCCACAGGGTGGTGGACCCATCCCGTCACACCCCACTGACGGGCGGCCGTACTGTACACCCCGCCACAGGAGGGGGCCACTGTACCGTACCCCGCCACAGGGGCACCCCACCTGACGGGCGGCCGTACCGTACACCCCCCACGTCCGCCACAGGGTGGTGGCCGCATCCCACCACACCCCACTGACGGGCGGCCGTACCGTACACCCCGCCACAGGAGGGAGCACCCCACCACACCCCACTGACCGGCGGCCGTGCCGTACACCCCGCCACAGGGGGGCACCCCACCACCCCCACTGACGGCGGCCGTACCTCACCCAAACCCCACTGCGGCGGCCGTACCGTACACCGCCACAGGAGGGAGCACCCCACCACACCCCACTGACGGGCGGCCGTACCGTACACCCCGCCACAGGGGGGGCACCCCACCACACCCCACTGACGGGCGGCCGTACCGTACACCCCGCCACAGGAGGGGGCACCCCACCAACACCCCACTGGCGGGCGGCCGTACCGTACACCCCGCCACAGGGGGGGCACCCACCACACCCCACTGACGGGCGGCCGTACCGTACACCCCGCCACAGGGTGGTGGCCCTCACACCCACTGGCGCGGCCGTACCGTACACCCCGCCACAGGGTGGTGGCGCACCCCACACACCCCACTGACGGGCGGCCGTACCGTACACCCCGCCACAGGGCACCCCATCACACCCCACTGACGGGCGGCCGTACCGTACACCTCGCCACAGGAGGGGGCACCCCACCACACCCCACTGACGGGCGGCCGTACCGTACACCCCGCCACAGGAGGGGGCACCCCACCACACCCCACTGACGGGCGGCCGTACCGTACACCCCGCCACAGGAGGGGAGCACCCCACCACACCCCACTGACGGGCGGCCGTACCGTACACCCCGCCACAGGAGGGGAGCACCCCACCACACCCCACTGACGGGCGGCCGTACCGTACACCCCGCCACAGGAGGGGGCCCCCACCACACCCCACTGACCGCGGCCGTACCGTACACCCGCCAAGGAGGGGAGCACCCCACCACACCCCACTGACGGGCGGCCGTACCGTACACCCCGCCACAGGAGGGGGCCGCACCCCATCACACCCCACTGACGGGCGGCCGTACCGTACACCCCGCCATAGGAGGGGGAGCACCCCACCACACCCCACTGACGGGCGGCCGTACCGTACACCCCGCCACAGGAGGGGAGCACCCCACCACACCCCACTGACGGGCGGCCGTACCGTACACCCCGCCACAGGAGGGGAGCACCCCATCACACCCCACTGGCGGGCGGCCGTACCGTACACCTCGCCACAGGAGGGGGAGCACCCCACCACACCCCACTGGCCGGCGGCCGTACCGTACACCCCGCCACAGGAGGGGAGCACCCCACCACACCCCACTGACGGGCGGCCGTACCGTACACCCCGCCACAGGAGGGGAGCACCCCACCACACCCCACTGACGGGCGGCCGTACCGTACACCCCGCCACAGGAGGGGAGCCACCCCATGGGGGGGACACCCCACTGACGGGCGGCCGTACCGTACACGCCACAGGAGGGGAGCACCCCACCACACCCCACTGACGGGCGGCCGTACCGTACACCCGCCACAGGAGGGGGCACCCCACCACACCCCACTGACGGGCGGCCGTACCGTACACCCCGCCACAGGAGGGGAGCACCCCACCACACCCCACTGACGGGCGGCCGTACCGTACACCCCGCCACAGGAGGGGAGCACCCCACCACACCCCACTGACGGGCGGCCGTACCGTACACCCCGCCACAGAAGGGGGAGCACCCCACCACACTCCACTGACGGGCGGCCGTACCGTACACCCCGCCATAGGAGGGAGCACCCCACCACACCCCACTGACGGGCGGCCGTACCGTACACCCCGCCACAGGAGGGGAGCACCCATCACACCCCACTGACGGGCGGCCGTACCGTACACCCCCCAAGGAGGGGACCACCACACCCCACTGACGGCGGCCGTACCGTACACCCCGCCACAGGAGGGGAGCACCCCACCACACCCCACTGACGGGCGGCCGTACCGTACACCCCGCCACAGGAGGGGGAGCACCCACCACACCCCACTGACGGGCGGCCGTACCGTACACCCCGCCACAGGAGGGGAGCACCCATCACACCCCACTGACGGCGGCCGTACGTACACCCCGCCACAGGGGGAGCACCCCATCACACCCCACTGGCGGCGGCCGTACCGACGCCACAGGAGAGCAAACCCCACTGACGGGCGGCCGTACTGTACACCCCGCCACAGGAGGGGGAGCACCCCATCACACTCCACTGGCCGGCGGCCGTACCGTACACCCCGCCACAGGAGGGGGAGCACCCCACCACACCCCACTGGCCGGCGGCCGTACCGTACACCCCGCCATAGGAGGGGGAGCACCCCATCACACCCCACTGGCCGGCGGCCGTACCGTACACCCCGCCACAGGAGGGGGAGCACCCCATCACACCCCACTGACGGGCGGCCGTACCGTACACCCCGCCATAGGAGGGGAGCACCCCACCACACCCCACTGGCCGGCGGCCGTACCGTACACCCCGCCACAGGAGGGGGAGCACCCCACCACACCCCACTGGCCGGCGGCCGTACCGTACACCCCGCCACAGGAGGCCGCACCCCACCACACCCCACTGACGGGCGGCCGTACCGTACACCCCGCCACAGGGTGGTGGCCCCATCCCGTCACACCCCACTGACGGGCGGCCGTACCGTACACCCCGCCACAGGAGGCGCATCCCATCACACCCCACTGACGGGCGGCCGTACCGTACACCCCGCCATAGGAGGGGAGCACCCCACCACACCCCACTGGCCGGCGGCCGTACCGTACACCCGCCACAGGAGGGGAGCACCCACCACACCCCACTGACGGGCGGCCGTACCGTACACCCGCCACAGGAGGGGGCACCCCACCACACCCCACTGGCCGGCGGCCGTACCGTACACCCGCCATAGGAGGGGAGCACCCATCACACCCCACTGACGGGCGGCCGTACCGTACACCCCGCCATAGGAGGGGGAGCACCCCACCACACCCCACTGGCCGGCGGCCGTACCGTACACCCCGCCACAGGAGGGGGAGCACCCCATCACACCCCACTGACGGGCGGCCGTACCGTACACCCCGCCACAGGAGGGGGAGCACCCCACCACACCCCACTGACGGGCGGCCGTACCGTACACCCCGCCACAGGAGGGGGAGCACCCCATCACACCCCACTGACGGGCGGCCGTACCGTACACCCCGCCACAGGAGGGGGAGCACCCCATCACACCCCACTGGCCGGCGGCCGTACCGTACACCCCGCCACAGGAGGGGGAGCACCCCACCACACCCCACTGACGGGCGGCCGTACCGTACACCCCGCCACAGGAGGGGGAGCACCCCACCACACCCCACTGACGAGCGGCCGTACCGTACACCCCGCCACAGGAGGGGGAGCACCCCACCACACCCCACTGACGGGCGGCCGTACCGTACACCCCGCCACAGGAGGGGAGCACCCCATCACACCCCACTGACGGCCGTAACCGCCAAGGAGGGACCCACCACACTCCACTGGCCGGCGGCCGTACCGTACACCCCGCCACAGGAGGGGAGCACCCCACCACACCCCACTGGCCGGCGGCCGTACCGTACACCCCGCCACAGGAGGGGGCACCCCACCACACTCCACTGACCGGCGGCCGTACCGTACACCCCGCCACAGGAGGGGGAGCACCCACCACACCCCACTGACGGGCGGCCGTACCGTACACCCCGCCACAGGAGGCACCCCACACACCCCACTGACGCGGCCGTACCGTGGGAAATGTGCCATAGGAGGGAGCACCCATCACACCCCACTGACGGGCGGCCGTACCGTACACCCCGCCACAGGAGGGGAGCACCCCACCACACCCCACTGACCGGGCGGCCGTACCGTACACCCCGCCATAGGAGGGGAGCATCCCATCACACCCCACTGACGGGCGGCCGTACCGTACACCCCGCCACAGGAGGGGGAGCACCCCACCACACCCCACTGACGGGCGGCCGTACCGTACACCCCGCCACAGGAGGGGGAGCACCCCATCACACCCCACTGGCCGGCGGCCGTACCGTACACCCCGCCACAGGGTGGGCGCACCCCACCACACCCCACTGGCCGGCGGCCGTACCGTGCACCCCGCCACAGGAGTGGGAGCACCCCACCACACCCCACTGGCCGGCGGCCGTACCGTACACCCCGCCACAGGGTGGTGGCCGCACCCCACCACACCCCACTGGCCGGCGGCCGTACCGTACACCCCGCCACAGGAGGGGGAGCACCCCACCACACCCCACTGACGGGCGGCCGTACCGTACACCCCGCCACAGGAGGGGGAGCACCCCACCACACCCCACTGACGGGCGGCCGTACCGTACACCCCGCCACAGGAGGGGGAGCACCCCACCACACCCCACTGACGGGCGGCCGTACCGTACACCCCGCCACAGGAGGGGGAGCACTCCACCACACCCCACTGGCCGGCGGCCGTGCATGGCAGACTGCTGCATATGGAAGACTGACTGGCGTCCGGCGACTGGTAAGACTGGTAAGACTGGTAAGACTGGTAAGCCGAATAGTGGCACAGTGGTCGGCACTGGCATAGCCATAACTATGGATTTGGAGAGCAACTTGGGTGACCTCTGCCCCCCGGCGCAGGTGTTAATACAATGCCAGCCTAGCAAGCACATCCCAGTTCATGCATACAATAATCAGCAATCACCTTTCTCAAACTTCATCATTGTCTGCTTTTGCTTTACTTTTGAAATATTTGTGTTGCATTTGAGGGGGTGAGGAAGGCATGGCACTAGTACATTGTCCATAATCTCTGACCACGACAGGCTTATAGAAGATCTACCGTCTCTTGTAGTAATTTACCAACTTAGTCATCATGTAGTCCCTACATGATGACTAGTTTGGTTTTAGTTAGCTAGTCACTTGATGTGGTAACGTTTCGCTTCGCGACCTTTTTCTTTGTTATTTATGACGCATCGCACATTCGGTGTCGATCTCTTGTCGAATGCATACCACTCATTTGTCTGGTCCAGCCTACAGTGTCCTTTTGCAGCGATGTCAACACCACGAAGCGAAGCGACATATTCGGGGCGGGGATGGCCGAGTGGTTAAGGTATCGGGCTATGGGTACCAAAGGTTCCGGGTTCGACTCTAACGCCACTCAGGACATTTCCCAATCCCGTGGCCCACCGGCGAAACAGTGTGGACGGCGCCATTAGCCGTGAATGTGCATAAATGTCGTGAACCAACCAATAAACAACAACAAGAAGTGACATATTCCTTGAGCGAATTGCACTTAATGCAGATAGAGATCAGACGCAGCCGCCATATGAAACCTCCGCTATCGGCCAAGAATACGAGTATGTAGTCTACGCCTAGCGCCTTCCTCACTCTCACAGGCAAAAGTGTGAGCGAACTTCCCATATAGGATGGAAGGCACAAGAAGTCGATTACCCGCACCCAAACAAAAACTTCAGCTCAGTTGTTGAGCCGCGAAGCAGGAAATGGAGTGTACGAACCAGGATTCGCTTTTCAACCGAGATTATGTTTTGCTGTGCGATGAGTGGCTAGATCCGACTGGATTGTGTGTCGTGGTGACGTCACATCCATCGCACTCATTGATGTTTCGGTGTAAGTATGCGATCTTGTTCGTTCTGTTGTGTTAGTGCTCGATACACTTCTTCCTATGTTCATGCAACCACATTCTTCGTTTCTTCTGTATAAGCTTTGCAAGGTTTTTCCCTATATAAAATATCCATACAAAATCTTCCTCCCTCCCCACGTTCACACCGCTCTGGTTATGCTCAACACCAGGTGACGTACCCACCCGCAGTGGCTCAGCACCAGGTGACGTACCCACCCGCAGTGGCTCAGCACCAGGTGACGTACCCACCCGCAGTGTCTCAGCACCAGGTGACGTACCCACCCCAGGTCTCAGCACCAGGTGACGTACCCACCCGCAGTGTCTCAGCACCAGGTGACGTACCCACCCAGTGTCTCGGCCAGGTGACGTACCCACCCGCAGTGGCTCAGCACCAGGTGACGTACCCACCCGCAGTGTCTCAGCACCAGGTGACGTACCCACCCGCAGTGTCTCAGCACCAGGTGACGTACCCACCCGCAGTGTCTCAGCACCAGGTGACGTACCCACCCGCAGTGTCTCAGCACCAGGTGACGTACCCACCCGCAGTGTCTCAGCACCAGGTGACGTACCCACCCGCAGTGTCTCAGCACCAGGTGACGTACCCACCCGCAATGTCTCAGCACCAGGTGACGTACCCACCCGCAGTGGCTCAGCACCAGGTGACGTACCCACCCGCAGTACCTCAGCACCAGGTGACGTACCCACCCGCAGTGTCTCGGTACCAGGTGACGTACCCACCCGCACAGCACCAAGTGACGTACTCACCCCCGAAATGTCTCAGCTGCATGTGTGCCACAACAAACCAGCCTCTGAACATCTCTGACAGAGCGGCCGTTATTGAGTTGTTTCACGGCCGGTAAACATGGCGACATCAGTATTGACCCATGAATAAGCGGACCCGGATACGGGTAGCGGTCCAAACAGCTCACGCCTCCATCGCCACTTCCGATGTAAACAGCTCACGCCTCCACCGCCACTTCCGGTGCAAACAGCTCACGCCTCCACCGCCACTTCCGGTGCAAACAGCTCACGCCTGCACCGCCACGTCCGGTGTAAACAGCTCACGCCTCCACCGCCACTTCCGGTGAAAAAAAATCAGAAACTCTGGATGGAAATGTTTGGGGCGGATGTGGCCGAGTGGTTAAGGTGTTGGGCTCTGGGAACCAATAGTCTCGGGTTCGACACTAGAGCTACTCGGGACATTTCCCAATCCCGCGGCCCACCGGCGAAATAGTGTGGGCGACGCCATTAGCCATGAATGTGCAGAAAGTGCGACATGAACCACCCAATAAACAAATGGATGAAAATGTTTACGCACGTCAATTGCAGGTATGCCTGCAGCGGCATAGATCGATCCAATGGCAGACTATCCAATCCTCGGGTAGCCGACTGTGCTGCCGCACCATCACCAGGCTAGGTACCAACGCCAGGCTAAGCACCATCACCAGGCTAGGTCTCGGTACCCGGCTATGTGTCATCATCAGGCTAGGTACCAACGCCAGGCTAGGTACCAACGCCAGGCTAGGCACCATCATCACGCTAGGCATCATCACCAGGCTAGGTCTCGGTACCCGGCTATGTGTCATCATCAGGCTAGGTACCATCACCAGGCTAGGTACCATCACCAGGCCAGGTACCATCACCAGGCTAGGTGTCGGTACCCGGCTATGTGTCATCATCAGGCTAGGTACAATCACCAGGCTAGGTACCATCACCAGATTAGGTGTCGGTACCCGGCTAGGTGTCATCACGAGACTAGGTGACGTCATCCGGCCAGTTGCTATCGCCAGGCTAGGTGGCAGTTCTAGTGCGGTGTGGGGACGTGCAGTCCAGCTCGATACGGCGTTGGTTGTACACACACCACCAGTGTCAGGCACCCGCCACTAGTGTCAGACGTCCATCACTAGTGTCAGGCGCCCGCCACCAGTGTCAGGCGTCCACCACCAGTGTCAGGCGTCCACCACCAGTGTTAGGCTCCAATCACCAGTGTCAGGCGTCCACCACCAGTGTCAGGCTCCAAACACCAGTGTCAGGCGTCCACCACCAGTGTCAGGCTCCAAACACCAGTGTCAGGCGCCCACCACCAGTGTCAGGCTCCAAACACCAGTGGAAGGCGCCCACCACCAGTGCCAGACGCCCACCACCAGTGTCAGGCGTCCACCACCAGTGTCAGGCTCCAAACACCAGTGTCAGACGCCCACCACCAGTGTCAGGCGTCCACCACCAGTGTCAGGCGCCCGCCACCAGTGTCAGGCGTCCACCACCAGTGTCAGGCGTCCACCACCAGTGTCAGGCGCCCGCCACCAGTGTCAGGCGTCCACCACCAGTGTCAGGCGCCCGCCACCAGTGTCAGGCGCCCACCAACAGTGTTAGGCTCCAATCACCAGTGTCAGGCGTCCACCACCAGTGTCAGGCTCCAAACACCAGTGGAAGGCGCCCACCACCAGTGTCAGGCTCCAAACACCAGTGGAAGGCGCCCACCACCAGTGCCAGACGCCCACCACCAGTGTCAGACGTCCACCACCAGTGTCAGGCTCCAAACACCAGTGGAAGGCGCCCACCACCAGTGTCAGGCTCCAAACACCAGTGGAAGGCGCCCACCACTAGTGCCAGACGCCCACCGCCAGTGTCAGGCGCCCACTAACAGTGTCACCAACGATGAACAGGCCGTGGCGAGGAAGATTCCCGCTCCCGTGCGACAAGCACAGGATCGAGCACAGCACCACTGCGGCTGAGAACTAGTGCACCGCTGACCTGACCGCTGACTTGACCTGACCGCTGACCTGACCTGACCGCTGACCTGACCTGACCGCTGACCTGACCTGACCGCTGACCTGACCTGACCGCTGACCTGACCTGACCGCTGACCTGACCTGACCGCTGACCTGACCTGACCGCTGACCTGACCTGACCGCTGACCTGACCTGACCGCTGACCTGACCTGACCGCTGACCTGACCTGACCGCTGACCTGACCTGACTGCTGAGCTGCACTGCTGACCTGCACTGCCGACCTGCACTGCTGACCTACACTACTGACCTACACTACTGACCTACACTGCTAACCTACACTGCTGACCTACACTACTGGCATACACTGCTGACCTACACTGCTGACCTACACTGCTGACCTACACTGCTGACCTACACTACTGACCTACACCGCTGACCCACACTGCTGACCTGCATTGCTGAACTGACCGTTGACCATGCCGCTGACGCGCACCGCTGACCTGCACTGCTGATCCGACCGTTGACCTGGCCGCTGGCCTGGCCGCTGACCTGCACTGCTGACCTGAACGCTGACATGCACCGCTGACCTGCACCGTTGACATGGCCGCTGACCGCACCGGTGCCCGTTTCGCCGTCCATGAATACACACAGCTTACTGCGCCCAACTTTGCAGGATGTGCGAGCATTTCATGAGCAAGTCCAACCGACTTCGTCAACTTGCACAGCACATTCACGTTTCATATGCGTGTACCATATTCGGCAGATGACCACATTTCGGAAATGGTGGTCGATTTTGGCATTGGAGCCAAGTAAGCCTCAGCTGAAGTCAGTTGCATTCGTGTCGGAATTGTGTTTCTTTGTCAAATACTGTGCAGGTACATTGCATAGCAATGCACACTGCGCCAGCTGTTGAAAAAGGATAGGTGGACCATCGTGTAGCGGCTCAATCCGCCTCGTAGCTTCCCTGCTCGGTGTTCGTCTCACAACAGTTTGGTGCAGCATGTTGTACGTCAGCTCCGCTGGTTTGGTGCAGCAATGACCCAGGCCGCGTGACGTGACGTGACGTGACATGATGTGACACGATGTGACACGATGTGACATGATGTGACCATGATACGGACCATGATACGGACAATATTATTTGGGAGTGGTTTTTGTAATCGAATCATGCCAAGCTTGGTCTGCCTATGGACATAACATATCTGTATGTTTGCTCAAATAAATGGTATTACCGTCATCATATGCCTAGTATATTGATTTTGGTTGCAGGGACGTCAGCAGTTCGGGCAATTGACAGGGTGAGGCCCCGACGGGAGTCTCAGTCGTAACATTATCGTTCGCTGTAATGCATCGCTCGCTTCCCTCGCTAAGACAGCACCAGAGTTCCTTGTGTCTCGTGGTAACCGTGGTGGTTTGCTGACGGCAAGCCTCGTGGCGGCTTGCTGACTGCTCTACTTGACCAGACTTTAGCAGCATGCAACAGACAGCCGCCGAGCGTGAGACTTGCGCTCCCGGCTGTCTGGCATAAACTCAGAGTGACTCCCTACCCAGAGTAGCCTCAGGGTACCCTGACAGCCTGCCAGTCATATATATATATATATATATATATATATATATATATATATATAAAAAAGTACATATATATATATATATATATATATATATATATATATATATATACATATACATATATAATATCTGTATAATATATAAATATACATAGCTGAATTGATCGTTTCTGGTGCATTTCAGAGTGTTGATACCTAAACTCTGCAGCTGCCCTTCTGCATGAATTTCACCCCTGTGGGACACGTCGCCGTTGGTGCAGTTGTGGGACACGTCGCCGTTGGTGCAGTTGTGGGACACGTCGCCGTTGGTGCAGTTGTGGGACACGTCGCCGTTGGTGCAGTTGTGGGACACGTCGCCGTTGTTGCAGTTGTGGGACACGTCGCCGTTGTTGCAGTTGTGGGACACGTTGCCGTTGTTGCAGTTGTGGGACACGTCGCCGTTGTTGCAGTTGTGGGACACGTCGCCGTTGTTGCAGTTGTGGGACACGTCGCCGTTGGTGCAGTTGTGGGACACGTCGCCGTCGGTGCAGTTGTGGGACACGTCGCCGTTGTTGCAGTTGTGGGACACGTCGCCGTTGTTGCAGTTGTGGGACACGTTGCCGTTGGCCTGTATGCAGGCGTCCCGGGGCCGTCAAACGTGATAACGACCGTCGTAAGGTCGTTATCAAAGAACTTGTGGATCAGGAAGTGGAATACAATGGGATAGAAGCACCTCATAAACACTATTACGGTATCAGAGCCGAATTTATACCATCCAAGATTGCAAAATTGCACGATGGTGGCAGCTTTAGGTATCAAATACCGATCAAGATCGGAGAAAACCTGATCAGTGATCGCGGAACTGTGTCGCATGCTTCTCACCAAGATAACACGGCACAGTCAGCAAGCTAAGGTCGGAGTCGCTCACTTCCCTTAGCGGTGGGAGATTCCTCTGGAAGAAGATTCCCTTGGCTGCAGGTTCCCTCAAACGTCTGATCAACTCTCCTACTGGCAGCGTAATGCTCCATTAGAGACGCCCCAGCAGGACATCTAAGTGCCCCCCCCCCCTCACGGTAGACAAGGTTTGGGTGCAGGAGACCACCGGTATGATGAAAGTTACCCTTGGAAAGTACCACCTCCTAAGCACTGTTGTGGTATTATTACTACCGGTTCTGGTTCCTATGTAGGGGGGAATTTTAAGTTTGCCTCCCTCCAATCTTCAGCCGTTTTGTATTTGGATCCAATAGGTTTGTCGCCTACTAGCGTGTGTCACACCGAACTATGGCTTCACCAAACGCATACCATAGCCCACAAAGTCCTCTATAAATGCTTAAAGTCTCAAGGCCATTTCCGGCCAGGTCACGTAGGATGACCCGACTCGCCTACTACCCGACACCTAATGACGGGCCGTCCCATGAATGTTTTTAGCATAATCTGTTCTATTGTTTCTCAGGGTGGAAAGTTTCCACTGATTTCGCGTATCATCCACTTCTTAGTTCAGATGCTGGTGACTGGTCTCGAACGATATTTCCACTTACAATAGTCAACAGTGCAAATATAATATGCAACAAACCGGTGGTGCCCTTCCGTCCCGCTGGAGCTCGTGAAGACCTGCTTCCTTCACGTCCGTACAGTTATTACCACGCCCAACAGACAGGCGCGACAGGCGGCTAGGTGTGCTAATAACTACCTGCCCGGTACGACTTGAACGGGAGGAAGTCTCGTGAACATGGGAGGATGAGTGTTCGCGATACAGAGCAGGAGAGAAAGGGGGCGCTATACAACACCTAGCACATCGTTTTCTTTCACACTCTGCAAATGCTGTTTGCGGTGTGATATCAGTATTTTCAGGGTTAGTGCCGACATATCCTTAAAGGCGAAATGTCAGCATAGTTCTAAGAGTCAGTGCTTCCCTCCAACTTGTTACATTTTAGTAGATTTTAACAGCTTACGCGGATCAAATTTGAAAATGAAGCACCAAGAACAGCATGTTCTACTTTTACATCCATACTTATTCATAGAGTTCCTGAAATATTTTTTTTAAAGAATCGTGTGGAATGATTCCCTTGATCATCAGTGCACAATATTGTATGCAATTCAAAATTGGAGATACAATTTGGCGAAAGGTACCTCAAACTCCAAAAGCGTCTGATATTTCCGCGATGAAACAATAGGAGAGCCATAAGTGAATCACATTCGGTCTGCAGGCTGAATCACCTCTGCACCTCTGCAGTCTCAGATGGCTTCAACGACATCACATGGGGTCTGTGCAACTAATGCACCTTCCTAGGTGAATGTGTCCAAATTCTTATCCGGCTTGGTGTCAGGTGTACGCAAACGGACTGTGGACTTAAGATGTAATATTTCCCTATTTAGGCGCCAGTCTCCACATACATGTCTGATGTTGTGCACTGGCATGCATAGGTAGGCAGCTGATGTAGGTAGCCTGCAGCCCATCTTCATAGATGTTGTATGAAACAAGAACTGATGCAATTATAAATAGCGGTAGCAGCCATCATTATCATTCCGGCGTTCCTGTTCAAATAAGGTGTCCTCTGGATTTCCCGCTCATTCTCATCCTCAAAACAAGAGGAAATACCAGCATGCTTGCACGAGGAACAACCCTCATGGAACTCGATGCTATTCTATCCATATTCGTTGTCTCGATTATCAAAGCATATCAAGCATAAGACCAGCTGGGAACGATACAGATATATACTTCATATTCATGTTCAATATGCAACATGAGGGCCTGCATATGCCAGCTTCGTTTCAAGCCTCACATGCACAATGCACGATAGGACACTGTTTACTTGATGTATGAGTGGCAGAACTGACAAAACTCGTCCGCCATAAAGTGGCCTGAGCTTATTAAGTGGCTTGCTGTTGATATGCACAAATATGTTTTCTGGGATGCCCGTAGCGACAGCAGCCAAACGCTCCTCCAGCGCCAAATGTACACCTGCAGCGCGGACACGGGTCACAACATGTCTATGTCATGAAACGTGGCATCACAGTCAAGGACGACATCAGTAATATAATGCAATTGCCCCTAAATGCAAAGCACGTTATCTTACCCAATATCATTCAGAAATGTCACTTACAATTATTTAGACACGAACAACACGCGTAGGCATATTTAATGGATCATTTTATAGCATAAAACCCATAACTTGTCATAACTCCATCCACGGCGACCTACCCGCCTTGGCGGGCCCCGCCGGAGCCCTCCACATGGGGTTAATGAACCCTCGACTCGGCGGTTGCGGCAGAGCAGGCTAGATTTGCTAGTGGCTGATGTATGATTCAACGGTATTGTTTGACACGCACTCAGTTAGTCCAACTCAAAATTCACAGCAAATGGGGGGTCGCAACTGTCACATCAAACAAAGAACAAAACGAGAGAGAGAGAGAGAGAGAGATGGATGGAGATAGAGAGAGAAAGATAGTGAAACAGAGACAAAGTGACAGAGATGCAAAGTGAGGTGGAGAGACCCCTTTAGCTCCCTGGCAGTGCGGTTGTATCACGATGAGGAAAATGAGAACCAATTCCGTCGCCACGCGTCCGGCCTTGGCTATTGTCGATTCATCGACGGATATTTGGTAACTTAAGCTGCCACTATCATGAAATTGTGCAGCCCTGGTACGCTTTATGTTCGGCTCTGATATCGCGTGAGTGCCTATGAGGTACTCATGCGACATTTTATTCCTCTTCCTGATCTGCACATCCCATGATAACGACTATACGACGGCGATGCAGCGGCCACGGCGCAGGTGACCCCGAAATCTATGCCACCCGCTACTTGGTCGACGACTTCCCAACAGCATTTGTTGGATTATTGAGCGAGATATAATTATGCAATTCGTACAGAATGGTAGCTGAAGAGTTGCTCTACGTTTTCATTGGTGATTTGCCAGCATTATGTTGTTGTATGTTCATGTCTGCTTGGCTGGCGAGTCGTGGCGCTTGAAAGGTGAATATTCCAGAACCTTCAATCGCGTGATGTGGACAATTTGTATATTTCACCGCATTTTATCCTATATTCGGAACCGCCGCACTGAAGTTGAAGTGCAAGAAGAACGACCGCTGGAGCAGAGCGTTAAAAAAAGCCGACTAACGAGTTTAGAGAAACGGGTTATTTCGGCTTGTTGGTACGGCGTCGTCGATGAGGAACACCGTCGGCCGCGACCGCTTGCCTCTCAATCCTTGAAACACAGCGGTGATAGTCCGGGACCTTGCGTTGATATTTTGCACTGCACACACACACCCACGCATTTCTAGAAATATCCACGGATGTACAAGACCCGAGCTCTTCGTTCGTCGGCTCACGGTCTACCCCCACCGCCAAGACATGTTACGATGTGGTGGTCGTTGGATGCCGGACGGTGGCAACGACGTACACAGCTCAGCGTCTGGTGATGTTCTGCCCTCACGAGGGTTCCGTCCTGGTATATTTTGCAAATGTGTATTTATGCTACCGGAAAGAAGGCTGCACTCTGACCTCGAGCTCGGTGCAGACGTGAAAGCAAGTGTGCAATGCGTAAGTGTAACTGATGTCCAGGATCATGGGGTGTGTATATGAACAATGAGGCCGACGTTTGGTTCATGTTGGCTGACAGAGCTCGACGATTGATAGTGTGCAGGTGTCCGATGACCTGCTTGGTACGCACGACCGTGCGACAATTATCTGCAGTTGTGATGGATGTGGTGTGGTGTAATAAATACTTCACAGAAATTGCACCAAAATTGAGAGAACAAATTCCTGAAAGCAATATCAATGTTTTGGAATATATGCACACCTACCAAAATATATCAATGGTGCTATTAGCAGTAACATAAAACCATTTAGATACAATAATTGCTTCTTTAAAAATTGTTGGGTCCGGAATTGATGGAATAAATTCTAGGATTTCTAAACAGTCAAATAAGTCCATGCTACCACACTTAACCCATATCATCAACTTATATCTGAGTAGTGGAATCTTCCCCAAGCCATACAAAATTGCTGTTGTAAAGCCCACCTACAAAAGGCAACCCATTAACATCTAGTATCAACAAAACAATTAATATTCTTTCATATATATGAAAAATATTAGAAAAGATAATGTACAACCAACTCTTGAAACACTTCACCCTACACAACCTACTTTCTGATAAGCAATTTGGTTTCAGAAAAGGGTGGTCCACATCCATGCCTCTACTCTTAATACAGAGCCTGGTCACTAAAGGATTTGAAAATAATGAATATGTTGTATGAATTTACCTTGACTTGAGATAGGCGTTTGATGCCGTTAAGAAATATCGTGCGCCAAAATTGAAAAATGTGGTGTGAAGGGAAAAGCAATCAAAATAATACAGTCATATTTATCAGGAAGAGCACAAGCTACTACAATAAATAACAGTACCTCTACTTTAATTTTTTTTTATTAATGGGTGTTTCACATGGCTCAATTTTAGGCCTTCTACTCTTTATAACATATATAAATGATTTTGTAAATTTAAGCGTAGAATGTGAGACATTTCTATATGCTGATGACACTGCCATTTTTTCAAAAGCACTGACTGTTCAGAGTTTCATCACAAGATCATAAATTCCTTGCCGAAAATTTCGCAATGGCTACATTAAAATATTTTGTAATTGAATGAATCAAAAACTGCATACCAGATATGTAACAATCACAAAAGATATTGATATGCAGATTTAATTCAATGGAATTTGTATTTTACATCAGAATCCGGTAAAATACCTTGGTGTAAACGAAAATGAAAATTTCAAACTTGCATCCCACATCAGCAGTGTCTCAAACATAATATGTCGCAACATCAGAATGCTATCAAAAATTAAATACCTCCTAGGGAAAAAGCACCTCCTAAAATGGTATAATTCATTAATACTTCCATATATAAATTATTGCTGTTTTCTCTGCGGTGCAAGCTATGCCAGTTAGACACACAAATTATTGTTACTTCAGAAAAGAATGATGCGAATTATTACCAGGAGCCATATAAGAATGGCATATTAGTTCCATTGTGGAATCTGGCAAGGCCATCGACGATCTGCCAGGTGAGACGTCGGACCAGCTGAACGATTTTCTGTGGGCGTGGTTCCGCGCGAAGCTGGAGATGTGAGGGATCTGGGAGACACCCTGTCGCTCGCGCCGTGGGCGTGAGCTGCCGCGGATGGGCGTGTGTTCGCTGGTGACTGTGTCGTGGGCACTGTCTGGGTTGCGGCCCATCCTGCACAAAATAAATGGCTCGTTGGCTTGCGGGGAAGACGGCATCAGCATCCGCAAGAGGCTGCTAACTTTTCACGTGGCCGGCACAGTGCTCCTGCATTTGGTGAACTCCGGCATTTTCCATTCCGACATTCCTGCATCCTGGAAGCACTCCCTCGTCTACCCTACCTTTCAGTACGTGGATTCTTCCAATACAACGCAGTCACTCGTATGGAATAAGTTCTGGCCTCTCTTCACATTTGGTTTCCTGCGAATGGTCTCAAAGTAAATGCAGAAAAGACCCAGCTGATGCTACCGGGCAATCAGCAGAATCTCTAAAATTGTACGTAATAGTTCGCGATCATGATTTCCTCTCCGTCTCGGAACACAAAAATAGCGGCCTTACCTTCGTTAGCTCTCTCAGCTGGAACCATCAGGTTTTCATCATCACTAAGCGCTGTTTTGACATTTTTGTGTCGTCTGTCGCGTCTATAAGGCCCCTGCCGCCCGCTGCAATATCTGCCCTGTTCAATGCCCTGTTTCTTTCGCAGATCTGGAACTGCATTTCAGTGCATGGAAACGGAACGTGTAAAAACCTGTCTCGACTGCAAAAGAAAATCATAAGCTATACAGCAAAACTTACTTTCAGCCGCAAAGAAAAAACACTGTTTCGGATCTGCTAGATAGGCTGGACTGGCTGGGTGCGGATGCTCTGGTATCGTACCACACGCTGTGCTTGTGTGCGAGATCGGAGCTGGTGCCAGCGTGTGATAGGCTGGACTGGCGGATGATTGGTATCACCACACGCTGTGCTCGGTGCACAGCGTGTGATAGGCTGGACTGGCTGGTGCGGATGATCTGGTATCGTACCACACGCTGTGCTCGGTGCACAGCGTGCGGCGGGTTGAGAAGGCTGGACTGGCTGGGTGGGTTGATCTGGTATCGTACCACACGCTGTGCTCGGTGCACAGCGTGTGATAGGCTGGACTGGCTGGGTGCGGATGATCTGGTATCGTACCACACGCTGTGCTCGGTGCACAGCGTGTGATAGGCTGGACTGGCTGGGTGCGGATGATCTGGTATCGTACCACACGCTGTGCTCGGTGCACAGCGTGTGATAGGCTGGACTGGCTGGGTGCGGTTGATCTGGTATCGTACCACACGCTGTGCTCAGTGCACAGCGTGTGATAGGCTGGACTGGCTGGGTGCGGATGATCTGGTATCGTACCACACGCTGTGCTCGGTGCACAGCACGTGCGCTGGTGGGGCAACACTGTAAGTCCTCGACCATGGCCAGATAGTTATCGCCGGCGCCTGATACTCGTGACCGGCCGACGGGGGGGTATGTCGACTTTTACGTCCCGACTTGTTGCATGGTCATGAACCTAAATGGACAAAAGACGATTTTGCTGCCACGTGGTGCAGCAGTGAAATGGCCTCCCCCCGGGAAGTTCCTCGACTTGTAGTACTTTTGTTCGGTTTCCACCTGAAGCACCATCTGCGCAGGGACCTAGAACGACAGCTAGCTCTGCTTCGTACACTGTCCGGTTTATGAATATGCTGCACATATGCATATATTCATATATGTTACTACCATAAACCTTTTTATACCACTGACATGGAACGGTAATGGCCACAAGTCGATTGCGGACGATTCTAATAATATGTGTCCAATATATGAGTTTTAACCTGACTCTGGGTACATGCGTATCGTATATGGAAGTATTCACTTCCATCTCCGCACTGCTCCCCGAGACTGTCTTGTCATCCACCTTGTATTGCAACCCATCGCGCACCGCACCAGTCGCGACGACTGCCCCCACGAGCTGCTCGATCAGAGTACCGGCTGCGGCTCAAGCCAATCATATATACATATATACATATATATATATATATACATATATACATATATATATACATATATATATATATATATACATATATATATATATATATACATATATATATATAAATGTATATACATACATATACAAATGTATATATATATATATATATATATATATATATATATATATATATATATATATATATATATATATATATATATATATATATATATATATATATATATGTATATATTTATATATAAGATGTATATATCACATTCCAGTGAGTTCTACATTTTCAAGCTATTGTGGGCAATCGCATTGCTGGCAAACGTGATCGGATATCCGACCCATAGTGATGAAGCGAGTTACAATGTCGGAGTCGATGCGCGTCCAGTTGACGAGGAGCGTGGTTTTAAAAATAGAATGTTTTCAACGTCAGCACACTGCACATACACGCGGAACATATTGCTACGCTTTTGCATTGCATGTCTTCAACGCATTTGGAGAGAAATAAAAACACACCACACACAAATACAGCGGCGACTTGAGGACGCCGATAGCTCAGTTGTCAAGCTGAGTGTCTACGATGCCAGAGTGTACGGGGTTCGATTCCCCGCGATGTCCGCCCTTCTTGCCGAGGCGGGAGGCACGCGACGCCGTCTGGTCTCAGTCGCTGAGTGCGTCGTAGAGCCACAACCAACCGACAGCCAGGACTGGACCGGTGTGCGTGTCGACTGTGTGCGAGGGCACGACGGGTGCTGTTCAGCCATTGGAGTCCACAAGGTTTCCACAAGGGCCGTTTGACCACCATATTTCACACAGGTCCTGTGAGCGCAGGGTGGCTCACACGACAAGCCGATGGGCATACCAAGCTATCACAGGGCCAAGTCTAGCTGTCTATTAACTTGTTTTTTTCAGGCGTGCCGCAGGCTATGGTTACAGATCAGAAAATATAAGGCGTTCAGTATTGCATTTTAATCTTCATAACTTGTATCGAGGAGACCACATAATCCCTCCAGCAGCATGCCTAGCGTCAGACGAGAAGCACGTGCGTATACCCATCATGGGTGGACACATGGAACCCCATTGCAGCACCAGCAGATTATTTTTACAATTATTTGTTTCACGCACGTTTCCCCACAGCAGCCAGTCCGGCTGGGTGGGGCAATAACGACTAGGCACCAGTTGGGGGAAGGTTTTCATCCCACATTCGCCAGGCGAAAACGCCCCAATCAGCAGGCTTGTCGTCCGTAAGTGACGTCCATCACATTCATTGCGTCCGAAGTAGGTGTTATTATCATGCCTTGTCCACAGTAAATATCCATGGGTTTTTGTGGGATTTTTTGGCGGTGTGTTGAGTGCCGGTCACTGTCGAGGTCACCGACGATGTATGCACATTGTGTCGGTGTACCGAGCACCGGTCACATATCAAGGTAAACGGCGGTATATGCACACTGTGTCGGTGTGTTGAGCACCGGTCACATGTCGAGGTCACCGGCGATGCATGCACATTGTGTCGGTGTGTTGTGCGCCGGTCACATGTCGAGGTCGCCGGCGGTGTGTGCCCACTGTGACCCCCGAGCCTATCGCCCTGCCCGGGTCGCGACATCAGCCATTGGTGCCGGTGCAGGCGCCCTGGCTCCGGCGCCGCATCAGCTCGTACTGGTAGAGGAACACGTCGGCGTCGAACTGCAGCCTCTCCAGCTCCTTGGGCTTGACCCTGGAGTTACCGGAACGGCGCGCCGGCGGTGGCGCTAGCCGCGCTCCTGTTCCAGGTGGCGCCGCCGCCCTGGTGCACATTGGGGCTGTCTCACCCGGCGGCGGACCGGCGACCTGACAGCACAACAACCGCCAGTTGACCGATAACATGACAGTGATAATGAACAGCACATCCACCAGTTGGCCGGCAGGATAACGACAGCGATAATGGCAAGTGCGCGAGTGATGCATTAACTCATGGGCGCTAGTCATCGGTTCTGCGCTAGCACGAAGCCAGGCCCTTCAATACGGCTTCCTCCACTGTTATACGGTAAAAGTCCAGCAGTATGCACCGACGCCCCAGGTCAGCCGAACACAGCAGGTCACTGTAGTGTACGGTAGCAGTCCGGCAGTATGTACCGACGCCCCAGGTCAGCCGGACACACAGAACAGGCCGGACTCACCGCTCTCGCCCTGGCGCGGGTGTTGACGGCGGCCTTGTGCTGTGACCCGGCGGCCAGCTGAGCCAGCCAGGGGTCGTGCAGCGCCGCCTCTGCCGTGCGGCGCAGCACCGCGTTGGCGTTCAGCAGAGAGGCGATGAACCGCTTTGCTAGCTCCGACACGTCCGACCACGCCTGCCGCGCACGTGCACGTGCACACCACGTCCGCAGGTCAGACAGTGCGTGTTGTCACCACTGCTTCACCGTACAGCTGGGCGCCGATCACCTGCTCCCCTCCTCTCCCCTCCTCTCCCCTCCTCTCCCCACGCCACTTCCGGCCGGCATGCTGGGAGCAAAGCCGGCGGTGAGCCGTTCCAGGTTCTCTCGGCGCGGTATAGGGATGAGCACTTCGCGAACTCGGCACGGGCTCGACACAGTTGCGGGAAACGCTAACTGGCTCCGCGACCAATCATTGGTCCAACTATTGGTCGCGGATGTTGTTGACTGCGCATCTACGCATTGCACACTTATTGGCCGCAGCAGCGCACCGTCGAGAGCGTAGGTGCATTCCCCGATGATCGTGCTGTTCTATATTTATCATTTCCATCTGTTCGACGTCACAGCCTGACCCCACCCTGACCTTTCCATCGCCTCCTACGCCTTGTATCCGTTCTTGGCCGAGCCCCGACCGATCCATCGACTGTGTGCGATGCGTCAGGTGCAGAGATTTCGAACAGGACCTCCGCTCCAAAAATATCAAACGATGTTTAAAAATATCAGAGGAAAGTCAATTTTGGTGCGGCAGGTGATGAGCCAAGAACGTGCCCTGCTTGCATCGCACACTTCTTCAATTGAGTCAGCCGCGGGTCAGCAGTGGGTCAGCAGCGGGTCAACAGCGGGTCAGCAGCGGGTCAGCAGCGGGTCAGCAGCGGGTCAGCAGCGGGTCGGCCGCAGGTCAACAGCGGGTCAGCAGCGGGTTACCAGCGGGTCAGCAGCGGGTCAGCAGCGGGTCAGCAGCGGGTCAGCAGCAGGTCAGCAGCGGGTCAGCCGCAGGTCAACAGCGGGTCAACAGTGGCTCAGCAGCGGATCAACAGAGATAAACGCTGACTGTCGTTGTAGCAAAACATCTGAGTTGCAACGTTGTTTGTAGTTTGCGTGTGTACATGCGTATATTGTGTCATTTTGTATATGATACAAACTAGATTAGACGATCATAACGTCACAAAATTGAAGCCCTTCCATTAGCAACATGTCGGCTGCTGGTCGCCACTGTTTAGGGGAGTTCAGGCTGGCATCGAATGCTGATTGATGGATATATCTTCTAATATTTCCAGATTTGACAAAATAACAACGCAAGTAAGATGCTACTCCAAGAAAGTTACCAAATCACCGGAATGTCAGTAGCAAAACTCTGCAAAAAAATAATGGTCCCGGGTAAAATCTGAATTGTGCGCCACAAGTTGCATAGCCACTTGCCATGACGTATGGTAAAATGCAAAAAAAGGCCACTTTCAATGGCCAACAGTTCCCCATAACAATTTATGTAGAGTACCCATTAGGACGTGTCGTCAGAAAAACCCAGCGGTTAGGCCCCGCTATTTTCATGCCCAGGACCGTTCTAATAAAATTATTGTTTCTTGACTTTTCCACCACAATCATATTAAGTACATTTCAGGGCATGAAAAAAAAATGGGCCCAACCTCTGGGTTATGCAAACAGCCTGACAATGACACGCCCTAGTACCCATGTTTCACCATGCCAACAGATGTCCACCCCCAGAAAAGGCGACGGCGAATCTGAATCAATGTAGCTAGAATTGTAATTTCAGCGATAACTATCACGGCAATCGCCTGCCGGCGTTTCCCACCTTGTCATCGAAGTTGTATTTTGCGCGCATGATCAGCTTGTACAGACGCAGTCGGTTTGAGTTCTCGAAGGGGAACGAGCCGCTGAGCATGATGTAGGCCATGACCCCAACCGCCCAGAGGTCGACGGAGCACGTGTAGGGTCGCCGGGTGACCACCTCAGGTGCGATGTACTCAGGTGTGCCGCACGGTGTGTACATGTAGATGTCCTCGTCCCTCGCGCGCGCCACCGCCAAGCCGAAGTCGGTTATCAGAACCTGTAGTGCAGAAATGGCCGACAGATGTCAGGGGAGCTGCGGCGAGGACGCTCACGCTTTAGTGTTTGTACCCTGGTTCACACGGCACTCGGCACAGGCCGTTTGCAGTACATTTTGATTTAATATGGTGTTGGGATACTACAAAGTGAAACGCATTGCTTAACGCCAATATGGTAGCGCATGTTCAACGTGTACTTGTATATCTCCCGAGAAACAGTTAATAATCACCAGCTCGCGCTTCCGCACACTGCAGAGAGCAACCCGGATTGGATATCCGTACGGATATTCTGTCATGCGGATAACTAAGCGGACCGGATACAGCTCAGCGAAGTTAAATGGATGCGGATTTAATAAGGGACTAATTCTCCATCTTTTGCAGTGGAAATTAAAATTGAACAAATATAATCATATTCTCTTCTGCTTTCAAGCCGAAACTTTACATAAATATATGCTGCGTTTAGCTGATGCTGAGTATTTTCAGTTATATGAAATACATGTGATGCCACTAACTAGCAACTGCATTATCTTAGTCATTATCATAGACACCGGTAATGTCAAAGATTACCGGTGTCTATGAGACACCGGTAATAAATCTCATAGACACCGGTAAGAAGAGTAGCTCGAGCTGGATTCATTCCGGGTTCGACCAATTTTCAGTCATCATCAAGTTTTTATGTAAGCTACATACACTTAATCGCACTGTAATAAACGAGCTTGTGGACATGCTACCAATAATCGCATTCAGCAACCTACATATATCACGTTTAGCTATAATCTTAACTGGGTATACGGATACTGCATGCCAACTTTGTATATATAGCGCACTCTAGTCTAACCCCGCAGGCAATGAGCCAAATATAACTGTCAACTCACGATCCGATGAAAAAAATGCAACCCGTAGCATGCGGTATGTATTCTAATTGTTGTAAGCAATATGACACAAAATAATATAATCTGTTTCCATTCGCGCGCCATAAAGATGATAGCGCCGTGAACCACTCGTTGAAGTACGGATAATAGAACAATTCAGCGAACTTTCATGTAGTTCAACTTAATGAAAAACCCCATAGCAATATTTCCGTTTATTCAGAATATTTTGCGTGACAGTGCGGTACTGCCGGCACCGTCACTGTCACACAAAATATTTTGTGAACCACTGTGCACTGTGCACCACGTGACCTATGGTCACGTGGTGTAACGGCGACTGCACCGTCGGCTTACCTTGGAGTCGGCGCCGGGGTGGTAGTAGAGCACATTGTCGGGCTTGAGGTCGCGGTGCGTGACCCCGATTCCGTGCAGGTAGCGCACGCCATCCAGCACCATGCGCAGCACGCGCGCCGCGTCCCTCTCGCCGAACGCGCCGCGTGTCTGGATCTGGTCGAACAGGTCGCCTCCGGTGGCCAGCTCCAGCACCAGGTACAGCTTCTCCGGCGACTCGAACACCTGCCGTCACACCGCCGCTGCCGTGTCTGAGGTCACCTGCGACACCTGACCATACAGAGCATCTGGCGGTACACGTTCACTGCTGTGTCTGCGATCACCTGAGACACCTGACCATATACAGCACCTGGTGGTATACCTTGACTTTTGTGTCTGTAGTCACCTGCGACAATTAGTCACACACAGCACCTGGTGGTACGCTTTTACTGCTGTGTCTGAGGTCATGTCATCGCTGCTGTGATGGCGTCACCTCACATTGTCACTGATGCAATTCAGGTCATATTCATCGCTGCTGTTATTAAGATTACGTCATCACTGCCTTTTCAAGATCACACCACCACTGCTGTGTTTAAGATAGCACTGCCACTGCTGTGCCACAAATCTCTTCTGGTATCTGGCTGCAGAAAACCGTGTGGCGCACGCATGGATCACGTTGCTAAGCGTGGTCGTGCCATTTGATGATCAGACCTTGTGCACTTGATGCAAAGCAAGCAGATCGAACGGCAACCGTCCGACCGTGACCGCCAGCCAAGCAACATGCCTTTTAACGAAAACTTTTTTGTTCAACTGTGCGTCCTGATTGAGCCATTTGTATGTACTTGCAAGTACATACAATCAAATACAAATGCAATGTGTGTGTATGTGTATGCGTGTGTGTGTGTGTATGTGTGTGTGTGTGCGCGCGTGCGCGTGCGCATACCTATGTGTATTTAAAGATGAGCACTGACAGATCAATTCAGTTGATTTGCCCCTCAGCCCAAATATTGAAGTAAGAGAGACAAATTTGAAAATGGTATAGCATAATTGTGCCCTGAATTCGAAGCTTTCGGGCGCTTCGACTGCACTGGTCATATTGCTGTGTCTTGAGTTCATTGAGAACATTTCATGCACATACGATTCCCTTAGTTCATTCGGTAAAATATGACATTGAAGTGAGTAATTGACATCGACTTACGGGCATTGCATTACTCTTACATATGTACAACTATATTAGAGTAACACCAGTTTCATATGATCTGCTTGTAGGTAACGTTAGCCAAATAGTGGACTAAATATTTGTTTGTACTTTGTGGTTCAATGCATCAGCAACTTGTTGTGTACATGTTTGCATGCCATTATCCATGCATATCAGTTACACGAATTGTTCGTTGCAGCCGGGACGTGTTCGACCACAGACAATGCTGACACCGGACGAGAGGTATGCCATGCATGGTGCATTTGAGGTGTGTACTATATTAAAATGTTTCTTGACACCATATTGTAAAGACATGTATTTGTAAAGTGTACTATCAAATCACCCTGTCTGATATCACACCCAAGAATGGCGTCTCATTACATGGTTATCAGTAACCGTGTAAATTTCTCAATTGGACAATTGTTCACATGGTCAAAATATATCCACTAGCAGCCCCTGCGTCATTAAGTAAAAATAATCGATCACAATTGGTAAGAACATTTTAAGCATTTCATTTCAGCATTGTGGGTAGGATCGAAAGTCACCGTGTATATGTGTTCACCGTTCTTGTTTTCCAGCTGTTCCACACTGAATCGTTGGCGATCGACGAGGACGTGCCACAGTCACCTGGCTGCAGTGGGGTATGTGTGCGCGACCAGTGGTCACTGATATTGTGTTCATATTTTGTAAATGTTGCGTCTTGTACCCGATTTACTACAGACACTGACACCCATTCATAAGACATGGGCAACATTGACAGTGATGCCAGTGGAGATATGAAGAAAATCATGTGCATACCAGGCAATCTTTCCTAAGGCTGGAAGCACTGCCTTGTTCCGGATGTTCTACATCCAGATATAATCGGGGTAAAATGTTTCGACTTATTTTTCCATCCCGAAACATTCAATGGAGCTGTATTAAAGTTGCTCTAACTAATTGTTGCTTAATAATTATTCCCAAAGGTGACTGCAGCTTATAATTTTTTTTTGTCCTGTCAAAACAGAATCATGGTCTCCGGAATTGCATACCTCGACATTTTCCTTTACACATCTAGGCTTAGAAACAAATGCCATCGCTCTCTGTCCATGTTTAGACCACACTGACATGAAATGTGTATGTGGAATTCATAGCAATGCACTAGGTTTAACACCACTTATAGCGTATTTGTATGTATGTCTCGCAAGTATTGCGTATTAATGCACTACAAGCGTTCCGATTTGAGTGCTTCTCCTGTTGCAAGCAATTATTGGAACGGTATCAACGATGGACTTGGTCAATCGTGACAGTCCTTTCTTATCACTCGCGATGGCAGGAACTTCCCACGAAAAGCAGGTGCATTATGTGCGCCGTAATTGTGATGAGTACAACTTTCTCTGCATTCCAGAGCTCATTGCTGGTATCCCCATCAGCAATGAAATACATCAGGGCCCAAAGAAATGACTCCATGTTCGTAAAAAGCATGGCGTTGGCCATATGGGGCTCGGCCGAGCTCGCGAATCGATCGGTGACGGGCATCAAGGGAAACTGCCACAGTGGCTCGGAGGAAAAGCGCAGCCTTACACCTGTCAAGGTGCAAGGTAACAAAGGTAAAGTCACTATTGTTAAACTTGGTCATGCATTGGACGCATGTGCTTTCAATGTAAACTGCTATCGAGTGTGAAGAAGCATATTGTGTACCAATTTGTTTCTTGGTACAACGTGATTCAAAATAAAGTACACCAAAATGTGTTTTCTCGCGAAACAACCGCTAAAGATGCGTGGCAATTGGGCATGTTTCAATTTAAAAGTTACCATAAAAATATTGTTTTGAGCACATGCATGCGTGATGCCACTTGCTTGTTTTTGTGTAGTTTGAACGTGGGTCCAGTAATAGTTGCATTCGTTAATATGATCGCCCTTGTAAACGTTATGAAGCATAATCCCTGGAATAACAATGCAGTCGATGAGCCCTAAAGCCCAAATAACTAACAATCCCTGGAATACCAATACTTAACTGCATATGCATCAATCATTGTACAGCTTATCATATTTCATATTTCAAAAGTTCTACTTTCCACAGATGAGCTAAAAAGGCACCTGGAAGCGAATGGGAGGTCGGCCGACTATATAGCGCTTGTGCAACGAAAGGTGCCAAGGTTTTGAATGAAAAAATTAACGACCTGCGCAGAAAGCAGAGGTCTCCTGCTGTACCAGAAATACAGAATGGACCTGAAGAAGCTGAGCCACGATCGGGCCACCCCGCTTCGCGCGCCGATGTGTCGCACCACACGCTGTAATCTAGGCCTGGCTGTGATATGAAAACCGGAATGAATGCCATACAAATAAACTGTTATGTGAACTCGTAGGCCTTTACCGTGCTGTGTGCAGAAGTATGGTGCTGCTGTTCGATTTCGTAGCTGACTCCCTTATCGATGGTTCCAGAAGTATTGTTACTGCGTGAACTCCTATCAATAATTAAGAAAGCAAAACCCAACACGACCAGTAGATGGTATTGGTGCATGGACCTGATTTAACGTCGTTCATTGCATCAGGCGATACAGTGTCCGAAAATGTTCGCAGATATGTATGTTCACCAACTACGGCAGGGCGCTGCAAAAGTCATAGCGTTGATTATTGTGTCTAGGCATCAAACATAATTGAAGGATTCGTACCATGCTTCATACATCACGAATAAACACCCGAAAACTGTTCTCAATACCAATAATTATTTATGGTAGAAAGCCCACCATTGAGACCGCCAGGAACTACCAGGAGATACCTGGACTATGGGGGTCCATTAGGATCACAGGAACCATTAGAAAACCGCTAGGTACCATTAGAACCACTAAGCACCGTTAGAACCACTAGGTACCATCAGGACCATTAGGTACCATCAAGACCATTAGGTACCATCAGGACCATTAGGTACCATCAGGACCATTAGGTACCATCAGGACCATTAGGTACCATCAGGACCATTAGGTACCATCAGGACCATTAGGTACCATTAGGACCATTAGGTACCATTAGGACCATTATGTACCATCAGGACCATTAGACCATTAGGAATGTTCCAATTTCCAAGGGGCAAGACCATTAGGAAATTCCGAATGAATTTTTTTCTTTCTAGGGTGCGCACCCATGTTCTGCACAATAAAGGGTTAAACTAAGAGGCAGTTCACATCAACTAAAAAGGCCTGACTGAAATCAGCATCGCCTACCTCTAGGTAGGGCTGAAGTCAGCATCACCTACCTATGGGTAGGGGTGAAGCCATCATCGCCTACCTATTGCTAGGGATGAAGTCAGCATCACCTACCTATGGGAAGGGGGAAGCCACTATCATCTGCATATGGGTAGGGGTGAAGCCAGCATCACCTACCTATGGACAGGGGGTGAAGCCAGCATCACCTACCTATGGGTAGGAGTGAAGCCAGGGTCACATTTACTCCGGCCAGGCTCAACACTGCGTGTGTATCGACTAAACGCGCCCAGGCTGAAGTCAGCATCGATTAGACAAGCGGAGGGTTTAACGAGTAGCCGGCCGCATGGGTCACCTGGTGGTGCTGAGTATCGCCATCACTGTGGTATCACTGCTGGAACTCGACGGTATCTAGATGCGTATTGCACATTCAGGTTACTTTGAGGACTCAACGTGATGTACGACAATGCCGATACAAGCATAAGTGATGATTTTTTATTAGGGGTGAGTCGGCTTCCATGCAATGATGTAATCATATGACGGGAGGTGTATAGTTCAGGAGGATGCCAATCTGTCCTTGGTGCCGAGTTCAGACTGGTGGCGCCGATCGATCCAGTTGCACCTTATCAATCATCACACACCCACATGGTTACCGAATATAGCTACAGAACACAAATGCGCATCAGATCAGAACGGAGGCACAACCACACATGACTATATGATATACAAAGCAAGCAACTGTGGAAAACCCATTTTCAGTGTTGGCGTATAGATGTGGGCAGTGGTGATTGCGTGTAGATTGGCGTGTAACGTAGCGTGTGGACATGGCGTGTAATGTGGCGTGCAAACATGGCGTTTAATGTGGCGTGTAGGCATGGCCAATGTCTGCGTGTGAGAGCTGTGTCTGACCGGGGACGACATATACGTATTGGCTGAACCATATTACGTGGCCCTGGTGGCGGTTTTACGAATAAACTTCTACCGCCCAATGTATTAAATGTGGTACAATGGTGGTCATCTCCATGCAACATCCAGGTGGAAATCCCGCCGGGGAGCACTGGAGCACAATATTAAACTGTTAATTCGCATTCGTTGTACTAGTGGATCAACAAGTATCAAGTGTGATTATCGATGCGGAGTGATCTTCTTCAGCTTTAGTAATATATGCCACGGTTGTGTCTGAAGTTCAACATCGCAGTAGAAGTACGGGGTAGAAGTTCAACATCGCAGTCTTAGCCACATCTCCCAGACAGGCACGCCCGCCTCCGTCAGAGGCACACCCACGGCTCCATCGAGGCCGACCCACCTCTATCAGCTGGATGATGTTGGGGTGGCGCAGCCGCCGCAGGATGCGCAGCTCCGCGTCGAACGTCTTCCTGGCGGCGCCTCTGCCGCCGGCCACGTCGATCACCTTGATGGCGGCGGGCTGGCGCGTGAGGCGGTTCTCGGCGCGCACCACGCGGCTGTACGTGCCGCGCCCGACCAGCGCCTTCACGTCGTACTTGGCCAGCAGCAGCGGATGGTAGCCGGCGCGGAACGCCTGGTGGCCGGGCTGCGCGCGCTCCCGCTTCAGCCGGTCGACGAGCGTGTGCGGCTGCTGGCGCGCGCGGGCCGGGCCGGCGCCGGGCTGGGGGGCGGCGCGGCCGACGGGCGGCTCCGGCTCCGTGGAGCTCGCGAGGTTCAGTCGCGGCCTGCCGCGCGACGCGCCGTTCAGGCTGAACGTGCGGAATCGGCCGCCGAGGAAGAAGTTCTTGGAGCGCATCGCCGGGTGCGCGAGAATGCGGTCGGGACCGGCAGGTCCTCCGCAGGTGCGTCGTGGTCTCGGCCTCAACCTGCGATGCCGTTCCGAATCTCTGGTCCCGAACTCGGCCTTTGGATCCGAACTCGGACCTGGTCCGGTGCAAACGGGCTACAGACGTAGAGATCCGGGACCTTCGGTGTTCTTTTGTCTGGTATGCTGCAGAACTAGATGATTGAGACGTCTTCCATTTGCTTTGCAGTGGACTTTTTCAGTCGTTCATGAAACCACTGCTGATTTTTTTAAGCAGCAATGCACTGGAACGGTAGGAATGCACGCATGCATGCACAGCAGCCGATCGAACTGACCTTGACTGTATTCACAAAATGTTCCTATTACTCGTGGTCTGTTTTATCGTGGACTTGTTCCGACCCAGGTGCTGGTACCGCATTTCCTCAGCGCTCCCCATCCACTATCCCGACGCTGAACTCTCCAAAGTTCGTCTCACCACGACCACTCAGCACCAACCTCTCGCAAAATCACCTCGGAAGCAATCCGCAAAGGCGAAGCTGCCACGAATCAACATAATCCCACGGTCACCTGCGACCTCTCGCAGAGTCACTTCACCGCGGCCCTCGGCGCCGAGTGCTGACGACGTCGCAGCCTGTGACACGGACCAGCCAGCGCGGGCTGCACTCCATCTCCGGTCACCCTCCGTCGACCCGCCGACCGGACGTCGGCAGCCCAGCGGAGTCCGCCCGCGACGGCGCCGACACGTCGACTCGCGGCCGGCGCGACGGCGGAGCGACGGCGGCCTTCACGGCCCCGCTGTTGTTGCATTTCCTAGGTGCGCGCCGCCGTGTATCGACGGGCAGTGTCGGGCCGTCGCTGGAAGTGAAGCGGCTGGCGTCGGGGCAACGCCGGCCAACACACAAGCGGCACGGCGGCCGCTCATCACAGCAGCGCCGTGGTTCGCGTTACGGGAGTGGGACGAAACGCATGCGGCACGTGTGTCTGGTGGCAGGCATGAACAGGGCGGTGTATGTGTTTATCACAGCAGTGGGACGGCACGTGTTTATCACAGCAGTGGGAGGGCATGTGTTTATCACAGCAGTGGGACGGCAGGTGTTTATCACAGCAGTGGGAGGGCATGTGTTTATCACAGCAGTGGGACGGCATGTGTTTATCCCAGCAGTGGGACGGCATGTGTTTATCACAGCAGTGGGAGGGCATGTGTTTATCACAGCAGTGGGACGGCAGGTGTTTATCACAGCAGTGGGAGGGCATGTGCTTATCACAGCAGTGGGACGGCATGTGTTTATCACAGGAGTGGGACGGCATGTGTTTATCACAGGAGTGGGACGGCATGTGTTTATCACAGCAGTGGGACGGCATGTGTTTATCACAGCAGTGGGACGGCATGTGTTTATCACAGCAGTGGGACGGCATGTGTTTAGTGTGGTGGATGTGGGGCAAGCTCATTACAGCCTCACTAATGGGTATGTGGTGTGCCACGGTTTCCATGATTTAGTACAATAGGTCTTTAAGATGCCCCCCGTTGTACCGCTGTACATGATCACCGATGTTGGTGAGGACAAAGAACAATCAAGAACATAGGCGCACCGGATGGGGACACAGGGGGCCCGCTGAACCCCCCCCCATGAGAGCAAAGTGCCCTTTTGACCGAAAAGTGCCCTCTTGGCCGGAAGGTCCCAAATTTAGCCCAAAAATCACCTGCCCTACGTGCCCCGCCTGTGCCAAAGGTGCCCTTTGGGCCCAAAACTGCCCTTTTGGCCAACAAAATGTCACGCCCCCCTGGTCAACAAACCTTCCAGTGTGCCCCGTGCCGCTATGTGCCCTTTTGGAGCCAGTCAAGTGCAATTTTGGAGCCGACAAGTGCCCTCTTCGGTTCGGGCCCCCATGGAAAAATCCTGGGTGCGCGCCTGATGAAGAACGTAGCTCACTTGCTGGCCCATTGCAAAAGAAGTATCATGATTGGTGCTGGAGAGACTCAGAAGCAAGAAAGACGAGTGAACGCTGGTTGAAAATTATTTCATCCGGTGTGTGGCAGTCCAATATTGGCAGGGTGACAGACCGAGGGAAAGAAAAATGCAATAAATATTAATACATGGTATGTTGTTCGTACTCACGGCCTAATTCCACCATATAGGTGATCAGCCACCTCAATCACCCTAGTAATACACGTCGTGCACCTTAGAATATCCGCCATTTCAAACGAAATGCTACTACATCATGTGACTCCCGGCTGAAACAGAATGTAAGCGCTTATTTTGGGGACCAACAATTCAGCGCAAAATAGCCGACAGTTGACAACACACGGAACCTCATAAAGTCATAACGTGTTCAGACTTAACCGCTATAAGATACCGTCGTGAAAGCAATTTGATGATTAGTTCTCTTCTTCCCACGTTTTCTGTTCCCTAAAAAATCCGTATGACCGCTGAGCTTTGATACACCACATCTCTTTGGTTAGATACGCTCCCAGATTGGCTACCGAACGGAGTTTTGGTGATCTTTTTTTTGGACTTTTCGACTTTTCTGTGTCTATGGATGCGATGGCTCCAGACAATTATTGTTAGGTGCCTGACACATTTGTTGTGATCTAGTTCTTTTTAAAATGTTGTATTGCTTGTTTTACACAGACGATGCTTTTTAATGTGTTAGCGCGTTTTCGCAATCCCCGAAGTGTTTATTTAGTTCCCGGTCTTTGTGCTCCTCTTCTAGTACCATGTCGATTTCAAGGGCCCCAGCCTGCTTTTCAGGCTCCCATGCTGTCTCAAAGCCTCGGTGTGCTTTAAGGGACCGGTTGTGTTTGCTTTTTAGCTTCCAGTGTAGCTACTTTGAGCTGCAACTCATGTTTTAAAGTCTTGCCGCTTTTTGCCAAACCCGGTACGCTTTGGAAGACCTAGTGCATTTTCGCCCTTCAGTTGTGCTCTTAGGATCCCGTTGTGTTTATTTTGGATTCCTCGCTCACATTTGTAGGACCCCAGCATGATATTGGGGGCTCCAATATAATTTCACGTGGTCCCGTCGCGACCTTTCCGGCCGAAGCGCGCAATTTCGGATAGATCCGACGCCAATTTTCTGTGCTCGACGTAATTTTTAGTAAATTCTGAAGCATGCAAAATTCGAGCCACCATCCTTTTTCGGCTCCCGGAGATTTGTCATGTCCCGCCTCGATTTTTCGAGCTCCGATACGTTTTTCGGTGACCGGTATGCTATTTGTTAAGGCATCTGGTGGTATGTTGGACAAAGGAGTGATTTTCCTGACTCGTACTTAGTTTGCGTATTTGGCTTCGTAATTAGTTTTCTAAATCTCTCTTTATTTCGGAGATCTCCAGCTCGATTCTTATCGGGTCCCAATGCGACTTTGGGACCACACTGTGCTTATTTGGGGCCATCGACGCTAATTTTAGGGATACACGCGTGGAATGTTTGATGTCCTGACAAAAACTTATGAGACTACCAACAGGAATTTTGGGTCCCAATCGTGATTTGTGTGTTCCCTAGTGTGATTTCCAAGGGCAGCGGTGCGCCATTTTTGGGTCTAATTGCGATTTTTAGACCCTGTTGTCATTGGTTAGGGTGCCTATCGCGAGTTTTATGGCCTCGACACCTCTTTGGGGACCCAACACGTATTTGTTTTTTAGGGGAATTTGCTGAGACCCCAGAATTATTATCCATATTCGGATTGTTTCTTTTTCGTTGCCCCGACTTTATTTAGTAGGTGTTCTCCATGAGACTGTTCGGACGCCGGTGCGACTTGTAAAGCCCCTGGGGTGATTTTAGACGGTCCGGCCGCGACTTTTTGGCACCTTCATGTTCAGCGTAATTGTCGGGAGCGGCCAACCCTTGGGTCCCCGTTATGATTTTTAAGAATCTTGACACGACTTTTTTTCGCCCCCCGGTGTGGTTTTCGGGCCGCAGGTGAGACCTTTTGAGGCCCCCAGTGTGATTTTGAAGGGCCCAGTCCGTCTCCTTCCAACTCCCATGGTGATTTTCAAGGACCACGGCACGACTTTTGTTGTGCTCCCAGCGTGATTTTCAGGGGCCCCGGTCCGACCTTTTGTGGACCACAGTGCGATTATCAAGGATACCGACCCGACCTTTTGAGACCGAACGAGATTTGTACAGCCCGGCCAGTCTTTTTGGCGCCCAGCGTGATTTTCGCACACACCACTGGACGATGAAAAGCCTTCATAGTAATATCCGTTGCAAATTGGTATTCTAGCGCATTCAGTCCAAATGTCTTCATTGAATAGATTCTGTGATCAGTCTTTGCTAAACAGAGATTGTTGCATATTCCGTGAGACCACTATGTGACGGAACCATTTCCGTTGAACGACATAATTTGAGTTAAAAGTTTAACATGCTGTCAATGTCACTAGGTAGCTACCCAGCTAGAGATCCACTCGGGTCAGTTGCCATGCTCGTGATGTGCCTTCTCATCAGGTCACATGACAAGCATCACTCGTCACTCGTCACATCATCATTCTTCATATGTCATTCTTCACCTTTTTTAGGTAACATCACGAGCCGAATCATAGTGCAAAATGCATCTGTATCAATCATAGTGCATCTGTACTTTAAACCAATGGCAGCCCCCATAATCTTGCACTATGATTCGGCCCACCCGATGGCCATAAAAAGGCCGTTTTAACATCCCAAATGAGGAGAGCAGCACGAGTCTCCTCCGATACTATTTCGTGCGAGCGGAGCCTTGCGAAGATGACAACCCTTTTCCTGGAAAACGGATACCCAGCACATCGGGTACACTCCGCCGCTCGTGCTGTCCACCCTCACAACAGGAGTAGGATAAGTGGGCAACGTCGGCATCGAGCATGTAGCAATCCCAACTACGTCTACATGAGACTTCCTTTTGTCGATGACCAACTATGTCGACAGGTAAATGCAGCTATCCGTTCGTCTCATCTAGATCATGTTAGGGTAGCCTGGACTAGCGGACCTACACTGAAATATTACCTGGTCCGCTCAGCCCTGGAATTGTCGCCATGCCCTGCTGGTAGACGAACACTCCTGATGATGGCCCCTGGCCGAAACGTTGAGTAATATAGCATGATCCCTGGTGCTACTTTTGATGTTGAGGATGACCTCTAATTGCATTCCTTCTGTCAACTTCCAACATCTCCCTGAGATGTCCCTGGTCCTGACCATGGACAAATGTAAAAACCTCGATGAGATCTCCTCTCAGCCTTTTATATCTCATTGAAAACATGTTCAATTTCTTCCAACTTTCCTTATATGCTAATCGTTCCTTGCCTGGGTGTAACCATTGGGGTGGGGGGGGATGCTCCAATCTCCCTTCCAATTTCTGAAAAGTAGCGATTTGTCCCCCCCCCACAATTTTTCGGTACCTAAAGCCTTGCTAACTGAGTATCATCGCCGCAAAATTCTACTTAATAATTTAGAGTCGAAGTATAGACGCAGGAGAATCAGCAAACATACTAAAAGCCGATGTAGCCAATAAACGAGCTTCACAGGCTATCTGTTGTCACAAAATCTCCAAATAACAAAGTTGTAAATGCTAAAAATTTATCCTTCCAGGCCATTCTTCAAAGTAACATCAACCTTGATCATTTTCTGTTTTCGCTTGAGTGAAAAATTCTGCTCTGCTAGGCAACACATCTGCATTTTGACCGTTAAAGTGGTAATGACAAAGTGGTAATGGCAGGGGAGACAAGCGCAGACCAGCGTTCCAACCAACTGCGCTCCCGGGGCGGCAATATGACATTAACTAGACGTACGTGCTTAAGGCCGCCCATTACTTCCCTCAATAGTCTTCAAGGAACCCAAGGACACCTAGTCGCATTTTGTAAAAGATATATCAGCATATGAGCAGGGAAATATAACCTAAGACGTATAAAGCCCTGCGATGATGCAAATTAGTTGCCCAGCAGAGCACAATTTTCCACACAAGCGAAAACAGAAGGTGGTTAAGGTTCATGTTCTTCAAGAATTGGCTGGAAACAAATTTTTTTTAACGCTTTGTGATTTATCATTCGGATATTTTTTTACTATAGATAACCTGTGAAGCCTGTTGATTGGCTAGATCGGCTTTTGGTATTTTTGGTGATTCTCTTGCATATATATTTTCACTTTATAAATGACGAAGTAGAATCATGCGGAGATGATACTCAAGGAGCTGAGGTTGAGGGAGGGGAACACGACAAAATTGAGGGGGACAAACACATGCTTTCGTTGCGGAGTGCAATCTAAACATACATGGGAGGAAAATACAACTTGCAATGTCTTCATAACCATGAAAAGGTTCTCAAAATGAATTACTATTATTTAAAAAAATTACCAACGTTTCGGATTTCATAATCAATTTCTGACATATGGTGATCAAGTCTGAAGCACGATACGTCGGTAATCTTGTGAAGCAATGTAACTTTTGTATGTACTGTATGTACCAAAAGAGTGAGGGAGAGAAGGACATTAATGCCTTGCGGGGTGATAGTTGGCGTCATCATTTGCCAAAATATGCACCATACGACTGCTAATCGACAAGAACGTAGCTTACAAAGGTCTGTTAAGCCTAAAGTCATCTGCCCTAAACTTTACTTCAAAGACTCATGGTTCCTCAGTAACATGTTTGCGTTAACAGACGCACGCTGACAGATATTACGCCACAACGTTCAGCAATGACACAAACATTTGAGGGCCCTGAGCCTTGAGTCCCCAGTCGGCGTGATTTTTGGTCCGGTGCATCGATCTGTAAGCCTCAATGCAATTTGTTTTAAACTCTACTGGATCGTTTGGGGCTCCTTGGTTCTTATTGGTACAAATTGAACCATTCCGGAACCCTGTGCAAGCTTTGAGACCACGGCGCATTTTTTTCAAGTTCCATCGCGATTTTTCGGGAGGATGCTGTCCTACGACTTTGTGGACTCTGATACGATTTTCTTAAGTCGCGGCGCGATTTGTTAGAGTTATTCCCAGCGGTTTTGTTTTGAGATTGAATGGCTCATTCAATCTAACTACAGGATACCGTCCCCGTCTCCGTAACACCTAGCCCTACACGAAGCCGGTTTTATCTTTTATCACAATGTTTTGCAATGTCCTTCCCGCAGCGTTTTGAAAGCAAATATGATGCCAATGATTATGTAACCACTGATGTCAGAGGATCCAAATGGCACAGTCCAGGTGACAGCTTGCGAGGTTGTCATGTAAACACATTAAATAGGGGTATTTAATGTGTTTACCGACAACCTCCTATTTTCACGGCTCCGTGAAAATAGGAGTAGGGAGACCGGGGCCCAGTTCATGCACGGGATGGTTGATACAACAGCATTTTCTCCAAGAGCATGAAGCCGGTTGCCATGGCTACTGCTGCTACTGTTGCTACGGACACCCTCTTCTCGTGGCAAAAACAAGACGAAGTACTTTCGACCCGGGACTACAGAATGGTAACCAAGTGACACATTTTTGGACCGAAAGTAAAATTTCAATGCCTTTGCTTTGCCCTTAATTTATAATTCGCCGTCTACTTTGTCACTTTTTAAGTGTCGGCTATCACTATCATGTTCCCTCAACTTTGCGACCGTGAAATGTGTCTAGATTCGTGCTTAACATGCAGCCTGTTTGAACGTTTTATGGATTGGAAATGGAACAGAATGACGATACAATTGCCTACTTTTATTAAGGTGTCTGCTAAAACTGTATCAAGATATCTAAGGAATGAACGTTCGACCATTCCATAAATAGCATAAACCATCAGCTATGGTCAGTCAAGACTCAAGACTCACACCAGACTTATTACTATAAGCGTGAAATATGGACTTTTGAAAAGGCGCAAACCAGTGCCACCTAATGCACAACATAGTGTACTTAACTTACATTATATCAACTTAGCCTATCATTATTAACGATTTAACCTTATTGCGGGTTAAGTTGATGAACCGATAGCTGCGCGGTGATTTGCTCTGATGGAAAGCAGAGGGCGCCACGAAAACAAAATATCGTGATGATATTTTGATATCACGAAATAGGTTTAGGCTTGGCGTAGATGTAGTTATCTCCTCGCTACCCCTACCAAGTGATGAGTTATGTTGAGTTTCGTCACAATTGTATCAACTAGACACGGCTTCCCCTACCCAATGATTGCAGCAATGACGTCTTTAATTAAGGTTTGCTTCACTTCATGGGAAACGTTTGTTATCAACACTAGCAAGACCGAGGAGCATGAGCATATCACACGAAGTCACCAGATAAGCTCAGTAGATGCTATGCCCACACATCCAAAAAATAGCCAGACTTCGGCCACTTTATTGTAGACATCGGGAATTTTAAAAATATTTTTACCAACTGTAAAAATCAAACATGTATTTAGAAGTTGATGAGGCCCTGCCATACCGACTTTCAAGTTGGAGGGGCATTTTTCCATACTGGCATCACAGTATCTACAGTGATGATGTTGTCATTCGCCTTATTAAACTTAAAAAATACAATAAGTAGTACCGATATCATATTACATCCTAAGCGATCACCACAGCTTCATTGCGTTACTTCTTACTTTATTTGTGGTCAATAAGATGGATTTCAAGGTATAAATATACCTACTTTTTCTGGTTTTTCTGACTATAGGGGTACCAATCAAATTGTCATGCTCGAACAACTTCGATTTACGTTCTCAGCACGAACTGACGTGTGCATTGCGATGCCTGTTGCCGATGGTAGCACGAAATAATTGGTGATCTCGCACCAGCCCCAGCATCACTTGAAGTTCACCTTCCCTCGAAGCATTTTCATTGTCAACATGGAAGAAGATTAAGACAGTTTTTTTTTTGTCGATCGTTGCACATTTGGCAATCAACATTTAAATTTGACATGCAATACCACATATAACATCCATCATATGTTTGCTACACTGTTACATGCAACAAATAACATTCGGTATTTCATTCCATGTTAACCGATTGTGTATACTTGTATGATATCGCGCTAATTCGATGCCTCCCTCGATTTGTGAATTCTCACGCAACATCCTGGTGGCTGTTCGATGTGGACTAGGACTCAATGCATTGATGAGTGCAATGTGTTGACCTTTTACAAGTAATTGATGCTAGTGCATGAATAAAAGCATAGAATGTGGTGATATATATACATATATAAACCTACACATACGCACACCTACACACCAACACACGCACACACACACACCCTTACGTGTAAACCGTGCAAAGCGAGGACCGACTCGTCACCGACTATCGAGGACCATGTGAAGGGACCAGCTGATAAGGCTCAGACTTGGAATGGTAATAGTCGTGCATGTCTAGTCATGCTCTGTCTATTGGGTTGTGAAGAACAACATGACAGGCCATCAGAGTGAAACTGAATACCGCGGACCGATTCCGCACGGGCGCAATCAGGGGGGACAACTACGGGCGTGAGCTCCTTTCCTCGCTCAAATCGTTTTATTTTTCAAGTGAAGGCGCCTCCCAAAGTAGAAAAGGCATCTCATCCAGAGAAATGGTGCCCCATCCGGATAAATGGCGAGCCTCCAGAAAGTGAATATTACAATAATCAAATTTCATTAATCCGCCCCTGCCGGCGTGTGAACTGTACGAACGTGCTGTTAATGCCGAGGAGCGTGTGTGAAGGGTTCCTACCATCCACCACATGCGAGGACCGCTTTTTACCCACCTGTATGTGCATGTGCATGTGTATGTGTATGTGTCATTGTCAACATTGTCAGTAGCAGCACATTAAACATCTTTAAAAACAGCATAGACAATCATTATAAGAATAGAGGGCTTGCTTTTCAGTATTACAGGGAGGGCTGATTGACAAATTTGGTGGGCAACTGGTTCAGTGTACATAGTGCAACCAAGAAGGGCCCTTGTGGCTCATAGTTGCACTAATCGTTTATGTCTTTATGTCTTTATGATATTGAGTTAGCTATCACACGAAGTAGCGAAGGTGGCTATGGGCAAACAAATTAGCAAGTATAAAAGTGCTTAAGGGTTGCAAAAGTTGTCCTTTTCTCACAATGTGGTCATTTGATGCATCAGTTTTGTAACATTTGTGAGTAATTGACAACACGTAATTAACATTTAATTCAACTCTGGTCAGGGGTGGCTCGGCTTGTCGGCAAGGCACTTCCAGAGGGAGCTTTATTGCGCCCTCACCCCGTGAAAGAAAGTTGCAAAGTGGTACAATTTCCTAAATCAGGTTGTATTGATAGGCGGGAATGTGCAGAAACCAGTGTGCAACTACTGAGATTACCAAAGCCAATACCCATGCAGTAGAGCCTTAGTGCTAATCTGAAGTCAAATCATGTATGTTGCTTTAATTAAATTTTTGATGTCATCAAAATGTTTTGTAAAGTTACTACAAAACATGCCAAAACTGCTACTTGTTCGTTTTCGCTTCATATGTAACATTGCAGAAAGAACAATGTAACACTGAAGGAAAAAATACCACACAATGTCGAGTTGCAATTTATTCTTGAATTGCTGCAATCGAGTTTGATCCAAACATCACGTTCGTTGGTGTCGGTAAAGCGCATCAAATAGTTCAACTAATTAATTCACCATACCTCGGAGAAGAGCAATGTCCAGCATTTCTGGTGGACGAAACCAAATATGCCTAATCAGGTCAAAGAATTGCCGGAACTTTTTCATGCCATATTGATTCGTCTAGATGTCTGCCTCTAAGGTTCTTTTGCCACAGCTTTCGGGCGTTTATGGATATCGAGGTGAAGTTGTCGGCACCTTCAGATGAGTACCTTGGGCACCATTTGCTTCAATTGACATTGCACCGTCAACCAACGTAATGCAGCTGTCATGCTACAAGCCTGCTCGTACGCAAATAGTCGGGAAAATCGCATATATCGCTTGCATCAAAATGATGCTCGTTTGTCTATTTGGGCTTAAGGGCGCCTGAACTGCCATTGGCTATCTAGCGCCCATCACTGTTTTATTCTTCAGAACATTATATGGGATTCGGCATGACTACTGTTTAAAGGGAGGGATAACGTGAAACTGAGTAGCAGCTACGTAACGATATATTTTCCCTGTGGCAACGATCTCCGAGCTGTCTCCTAAAACATCGGTATTCATTTCATGACAGTTTGAACCAAAGCAACTAATTCGTCGCTCCTGGAAGTTGCGGCATGAAAACAATATGTGGCTGTCTGTCATTTGAGTCACATCGAGAGCAGCGTGGTTTTTCCTCCTTGATTGGAAGGTGTCTATTTGTAGCGTGAGTGTGCCCTATTCGCAATCGTGCTAAAATTACCTCTTCCCTTCTACACTTCTTCAGTGATGACGGCCATGGCACCAGAACTTGTTTTATAGATCGGAGTTTGTTTGAAACCGGATGATTCCAATTTGTTTGCCACTTTTCTTGGAGAAAAGCAAATCCTGCTGAGTAGAAATATATAGCTGGGAGAGGCAAGGTTCGAGTCCAACGAGCCCCCGCGGCGCGCTTTGCAGCAGCATCGGCTAGCTCGTTACCAGTAATACTGGTATGGCTAGGCACCCAGCAGAGGGCAATCCTCTTACTGGCTCTGCTCAATGTTGTCATGCGAGGTAATATCTCCTGGAGAATTTGGTTGGATGGACAAAAGGATTGTAGAGCCATAAGGCTACTCGATGAGTCTGTTACGATGACCTTGAAATCTTCATCTCCAACCTCAATAAATCACGAAGCTTTAATGATCTCCACAAATTCCGCATTATGCACAGATGCGTATGGTGGCAAGGTAAAGGACCTAGTCACCGTTCCACATACGAATGCGCAGCCAGTTCCAGTCGTTTTGGATACATCAGTATAGGCTCTGGAGTAATATCGATAGGATTCCAGTAATTGTAGCACTTCTGCTTTGAAGAACTCTGGAAGTGTGTTTCCCTTCTTGGCCGTGGCGAGGGAAATGGCTAACGTGGGTGAAATTTGTTCCCATGGTGGGATGTCAGGGTGTTTTACTTTAGCGACACTTCGTAGTGATATCTGTGCCTCTTCAATGCAGATTCGTAACTCGTATGGTAGTCTATGTTGCCCGGTTGTATGCCGTTTCTGGAAAAAGTTCCACATTAAAATATCGACAACAATCAAGAAGTCTAACAACCTAAGGAACAAAGATAAGTAAGCACAACCACTCGAGCGTGTATGTACAGTCAACTTCCTTTAGCATCATCATATTATCACACTGGCACATGTGAACACTGCGCGCTACGCGAGAATACCTATCGAAGGTCAGCTGCTTAACACAGATCACTTCACCCGCGGAGGCTCCATCGAAAACTAACGGACGCCTTCAAGCTGCCCTTCTCGTGAACTCAGTATTGTTGCGCGCGGAGTAACAGAATAAAGTCTTGCACTAGATATGAACATCATGCTCCCGGCAGTCGATCTACTTAGCTCAAGCTATTTAGATGTGTTAACGTCTTGTACGCACACAATCCAGAGAGCCGTGCACTTGGCGGCTACATCCTCCCCCTTGAACCCACTAGGTTCAATACAATATTCAAGGCTTCGAAATCTCTCGTGAAGAAAAATAAAAAGCAGCGTTAAAGAAATTGTTCATACACAACCGGCTTCCTCTAACAAAACCAACCTGGATATGGGCCTTCGAACAACCGAACGACCCCTCCTCGCCATTGCGCTTCTTACGAGGCCTTCGTAATCTGTGGTTACCTCCACCACGAGTCCCAAGGGCCACTGTCCTCTTGGAGTGGCTTGGTCCGCAACCAGCACTACGTCATTCACGCGTGGATTCATATGGCGTTCATGCCACTTGGATCTCGACTGGAGATTCGGCAAATACTCCTTGCATCACCATCGCCAAAACACGTTTGCCAAATATTGTACCTGCCTCCATCGCTTCCTAGGGTAATAGTCATTCGGTGTGAAAACGCCTGGAGGAAACGCAGGATAACCACGCAGCAACAACAAGTGGTTTGGAGTCGATGGCTCCTGGTCCCTTGGATCCGCAGATACCGTCGTTATCGGACGACTGTCGACAATCGCTTCAACTTCACACATTACAGTTTGCAAGGATTCATCATTCAAGGTTTGCTCTGTTGCTACTGCATTGAAAATCTGATTGTTCTAATTTGACGTTCCCAAACACCTCCGAAGTGTGAAACTCCGGGGGGATTAGATATCCATCGAATCTCCCTTTGGAGCATCACCTTACTGATCTCTGCTTGGTTCCAAGCCTCAATTGCTTCTTTCAGCTCCTTTTCGGCGCGGACAAAGTTGGTACCTCTATCTGATCATATTAACCTAACATGACCTCTACGAGCCGAGAAGTGCCTAAGAGCGCGAACAAACGAATCTGTTGAGAGATAACCTAAACCTAACCTAACCTAACCTAACCTAATCTTCCGGTAGATCAGACACTCTGTTTCATTGTCGGAGCCTGCGGCTTCCGGCACGACAAACACTTCCCTAATACTCTCCGTACTGCCGAGTTTATCTTGATGACCCAATACTTCTCGCGCAAACGGGACAAGACATGCCCCCCCCCCTCCCCCCTGGTGGTCAACAAGTCTGTAGACATGCCCTATTATCAGATCAGTTGCATGACCCCTGTACGGCAGGAGACAATGTTGCCGTGCTTCATGAAAAATGGGTGCCGAATGCAGCCTTCCTCCAAAGCGACGAGTTTCACTCTGTACAAAGGGGTTCAACTTGACCAACGTACTGGACCTCTTCACCAAACAACGGTCTATCAGTCAGACCACCTGCATCTTCACAAAACATGTCAGTTTGCACGAACTTAATGATCACCCTTTCAGCTGACGATAATTCCTTGAGCATCGTTCTGCAACTTGCATCTACCTTGGCCTTTCACTTGCGGTCCTCCTGTGATAGACCCTTAGAATCTATGCTACAGTTTCCTGGGAACTCTTCGTTGTCCATCTTCATCAGAGTTTCATCAAGAGACACGTTATCTTCTTGAACATGATTGACCTTCACGTTTGCTTCTGCTCTGTCATTCACAGCTCCGCTAACTACCCACCCTAATCTAGTCTTGATTATGAATGGCGCATTTTCAACAGGTCCATGAACAACATCCCAAGGTTCCAACGCTTGGGGGAAATTCTTACTTTCATAAGATCGACATCTAGACTTGGAAGCAACAACTTCCGCAGATGCGGCCATCGCTCGACATCTTCCTGCTTCGCAATGCCATGAACAGAATCAGGGATATTGGCAAGTGTGTACACGGGAGGGAGGGACAGAAGGGAATAGGAGCCTTCTTTTAGCCTTAACACCCCAGTCCAGTGACAAGATAACTTTTCAGTCCATCGCCCTTTGCTTGCACTGTAGATATCACGATAGTGGTGGGAACTGCATGCATCCCATGCATCCCATCTGATCCAATAGATACTTTGAACAAAATGTTGCTGAACTTCCGCTATCTAACAGAGCATGAGCTTTGATGACTTGTTCACACTTGGACCCAACTTCGACCGGAATGATAGACATGCCACCCCCAGAACAGGCACTCTCATTGAAAATGGTTCTGATGCACATTAATGTTGGGCTGTTCGTTCTCCCAGCTTCCAGCTTGACCCTGTCCTGCTGGACATTGCATTCAGACTTCCTAGGCTGCAGTGGATTCCTATGCAGAAGTGTTGGGTGTCTGTACTTGCAGATGGTGCACGTCATTCTTCCCTTACATTGACTCAAGTGGCCCACTCGTAGACAACCAAAGCAACGGCGACCTTCACGTATAAAGTCCAACTTTATCTGCTAGTATTTACCAGAAAGTTGCTTGCAATTCTCCAAAAGGTGAAGACCTGCGCAGAAGGGACAGCCCGCTGCAGGTGCAGATCCTGAAGGCTCTCGAACATGAATATCTGCAGAATATCTGATACCAACAAACTGACTGGCTTCACACACTGTTTCTCGACTTCCACATCTTTCTCGAAAGCATCCCTACCATATACTGGGTTGGACATGATCCTGGACTCTGATAAAACTCACTAGGACACCAAAGGTCACACATCTGTGCTCATGCTCACACACTATCGGCGACACGACGCCACCCGTCTTGCACATGCCATTCAATACGATTCAATGGGTAACTTCAATACGATATTCAGAATATTCCTGGTATGCTCAATTTCTCTAACGCCCTGGGACATGCCAGTCATAGTTTAAACAGCTCCCGAGCATGATAGAAATGCTGTCTAAACTATCCACGCCATCAACCTTGATGTGGCTATGCGATCATTCTTTCAACGTATGCGGCTGCCGCACTCACTTAATTGTCACACGGCTGGCACAAACTTCCTCGCTTAATCATATTCTAGCCGTACTTCCATATGCAAACATCCTCTCACAATGTCGGGTGGTTTTCCTTTTGTGGACTGGTCAACATATCTCGTAAAACAACTCGGAGTTATGGATCTTGCTTGCGATTTTGCTATCAAATGCCCTCATGAAAGACCAAAAGATTGTCGTATCTCCACCGAGGCTAGAAATTTCCGCAACAGGGAGCAAACTACGCTGAGCTTGGGACAGCACAGCCTGTGTGTTCATTTTGAAGCCTATTCAATCTCCAGGTCATCAGATGGATGCTGACGAGATAGATCAGACACATGTGCTTGAACGGAATTGTCAGGTCGGTGGGCACCCAAAGGTGCATCACTAAGTTCGACTGCGGGCACTTTCATTGCGCTGTGCGCGTCCTTAATATGAGAAGTGAACTGTTCCGACCCAAGAACCGAATCTCCCAGTGTCGGACTCGCCCAGAGCTTTCTCGCTAGCAGTGCATTCCCCAAGATCAACACGAAGCTGTAGATCTTCCCTCTTCATCTCTGAAGGCAGCCTTTCCTCCTGCAACCTAAACTCAGCCTGACGCAGACTATGCTCCGTCCTTTGTTCTCTGAGCAAAGTTCACTTCACCAGGAAGCCTACCTTTCTAGCCGACTCCGCTGCTCACATCAATGCAATCGACGCAGACGACATACATTTGGAAATCCGAGATATGTTGTAATCTTGCTCAGCATGAACGTCTTCCCCCACAGCAATGTCTTGAACCAATTAATGTTTCAAAGACAAACCTGCTGGGGAACCGGATGGATCTACCATGGCATCCAAACTCCTCGCACTATTCACAAAGGCATTCAACTCTACGCCTTCAGAGACCAAAACCTCTACTAATCTATAGACAAAGACTGCCTTGCTACCCATAATATCTAACCGCCTAGTAGCTAACTTATCCTTCGTCTGCGAATTATTCAACTGACCCACGGTATCCATGGCAATCACAAAAACGTCGGTTCTTCTCGAAGGCGACTACTCGCTACCAAACTCAGGAGTTACATACTCCAAATCACACTCAAAGTCCTCGACAAAAGATCAACGCATATTTAATGCTGTGGCAAGGGACCAATATCAACACTGACCCTAAAACGCACTTCAAGAATTCAAAATAAGGACTACCGATTCGCTATACGTTATCATACAGTGCCGGATAGCCCGACGTACCCATCATAACCAGTGTGCATGGCAGTAGACCTATTCACAGCTGTTAAAGGCCTCTATCATTTATGAAGCCATTTCACTCCTCACCTATGAGCAGTTCGCGCGGCACTCAGTAGTTGCTGTCACACCATCGGTCCACCTCACCAGTCTGTAGTCTTCGAAGGTTTCACTTCCACAAGCCAGGAAGCAGGTGCCGAAGATGCCAATGTCGACTGCAGATCCCACGTCGAATTCTGGTCTTCAGGGTTCCACCACCATCCGAGCTAAGATAGCAGGGGACTGGGGACCTCGAAGCTGTTGGTGCGTGGTTTCGACGTCCAGTTTTCAATTGCAGATTCGCAACTCGCATGACAGTTTATTGTTATCAGGTTGCATGTGGTTTCTGAAAACGTTCCACATTAAAATATCGACAACAATCGATTAGCCTAACAGCCTAATGAACAAAGCTAACAAAGCACAACCACGCGATCATGTATGTGCAGTACATTTTCTTCTGCATCAGCATATTATCACACTGGCACATTTGAACACCGCGCTGCGCAAGAATACCTACAGAGGTTCTGCCGCTTAACACAGATCACTTCACCGACGGAGCCTGTATCGAAAACTAACAGTCGCCTTCAAACTGCCCTTGTCAATTCAGTACTGTTGCGCGCGGAGTAACAAAATATAATTTTGCACTAGATATGAACACCACGCTCGCGGCGGTTGATATACTCAGCCCAAGCTATTTAGAGGTGTCAACTTCTCGTACGCATACAATCCAACCAGCCGGCACTTGGCGGCTACAGCCACCGTTTTCGAGGTAGAATATCGGACCACGTTTAAAATGGTCCACCTTTCAAGACGAGCCACAGCCATTTGCAGTTGTCTTACCGTAGATTGAGACCGCGCGGAACATGACCAAATAGTCAGGTCATCAACAAAAAGTGATCTGCCAGTACTTGGTGGTAGCTCGTTTTCGATGTCATTTATTATAATTGCAAATAGTGCGACGCAAAGAACGCTGCCTTGTGGAACACCATTTTAATCAGCAAATGTTTGTGATGTATGGCTTCCCACGCGAACCCAAAAAAAATGCGATCAGACAAAGTGTTCCGATAATGTACCAATTTCACCACGTATCCAGTGATTCCACAGTTTGCTGAGTATTCCTGGTAGCCATGCCGTGTCATAGGCAGCCTCACTGTCAAGAACACTGCACCCACGTGTCGATTCTGCATAACATTGTTGTACTACAGTGTCTAAAAGTAATGTGGTCTAGAGTGCTGCGATTTCTCCTGAAGCCGCACTGTGAGTTTATAAAGATATGTGCTTTCGAGGAGCCAGCTAAGACGGACATTTACAATTCGCTCCATCAACTTGCACAGGCATGATGTCAAAGACATGGGACGGTAGTGCAAAGGGTCGCGACCACTCTTACCCGGCTTCACTATTGGTATCACAATGTCTTCCTACCATGAAGACGGAAATGTGCCACATTGCCACAGTGCGTTGAAGGAGACGAGAAGGACATCCAAAGCACACGGTGGAAGATGCTTCAACATAGCATTGTGGATTCCGTCGGGCCCTCCAGAGATATTTCGCAGAGATCCGATGGATAAAGTTAGTTCTGGAATGGTAAAGGGACGATTATATGCGTGGTACACCGAAGTAGTGAAATCCACAGGCGTGGGCCTACATCGTGCCTCATGCCTCACAAACTCTGGATCAGCACCGCTGTCGAGACTTCGTTGCGATATCGCCCAATCGCGTATGAAACATCTGCAGGGTGGGTGATATCTTGGTCTGCCATGTGAAGCACAGGGAGAGGGGCTGAGCGGAATGTGCCAGAAATCCTTTTATCGCGAGACCACACTTGTGATGACGATGTACAACGATTCAGGTTACTCACATTTTTCCATGACATACGCTTAGCATTAGCGATGATTCGTCGTGCTAGCATTCTCGCCTTTCGAAAGGCGATTATGTTGGCTGTCGTACTACTGCGACTAAATTATTTGCATGCACGGCGTCGTGCTCGAATGGCGCCTACACTCCTGTCCACCGCGGGACAGGGGTTCTACGGGGAGTGCCGGATGTTTTCCGGATACACCCCGATGTCGCTTCTATGATAACAGCTGATAGGCTTTGCATCGAGAGCGGGTGCCGTTCTGCCAGGGCGCCAAAACTCTGAGTTGCCTTTCATATACTTCCCAATAAGCCAGATTTAAATTCAATCGTCGAGGTCTAGCATTTGGAAGAGATTATCGAATTCATAGCTATACTGAAAAGTGATCACTTCCCATAGGATCTTCCGACCTTGTCCAATCGAAACGTTGTGCAAGCTCAGGGCTGCCAGACTAAAGTCAAGTACTGATGTGCTTCCTGATGGCATCGTTAAGTTAGTTCGAATGACAGGGTTTAAAATGCAGTGATTCTTCCAGGATGCAAGATCGTAAAACTACCTCTGATGTTCACAGAGTTGTATCCCACACAGTGGGAGGAATTGAAATCCCCTAAAACCAGAAAACGTGTCGGTAGCTCAGAAACTAGCTGGCTGAGCTCACGCCGTGTAAACCCAGTTCCAGGAAGCAGGTAAATCGAGCAAACTGTTACAGAGCTTCGGTCCAATTCGATCCGGGAGGCCACTGCTTGGAGATCAGTGCTTAGGGTCATCTCCATTGCACCTATACTATGGTGGACAGCTACCATGTCACCGCCGTGAGTAACTATGTCGGTTGCCACATCCTTACGGAAAATTGTGTATCCCTGTATGTTGCATCGTGAATTTGGTCAGAGTTTAGTCTCTTGCAGGCATAGCAACAGGGCAGTGCCGATTTAAAACTACCTGTATTTTCTGCGTACACTTTCTAAAACCTCTGCAGTTCCATTGTAAAATAGCTCGCATGGGAGCTTGTTTGCGTTACTTACTACGGTGAGGGGATCGCTTTGAAGCGATGCACTCAGATGTAATAAACTAAGACTAGTGGGATGACTAGGACCAGTTCAAATAAAAGAAAACTCTAGTGTTAAATATCTGGTTCCATCCTCCTTCAAAGAGTGGGCGCCACCGTTGACTCTGGAGGCGGAGGGTCGCCTCTTTCGTCCCAGGGACTGGGTTCTGGGGCGGAAACGTGGTGAAACATCCCCCGGTGGAGAGCTCGACAGTGGCAAGCCTCTTTTGGGGGCCCAGCCGGGGCGGGGCCGGAGGAGGGCCCATTTCTTTAACAGACCGACATGGCCCCCTCCATCCTCCGGCGCGGAAGTGGGGTGGCCGGCCTTGAGGGTGGGGCCAGACAGCTACTTGGCGGTCCTTTACTCGGGCATCCCGGGCGTGCCTTTCGGCTTCTTGGTAATGAAATCTCAGATCTGGATAGGTCGGTTGGAGTTGTTTGACGGCGATGGAGGTGCGAAAGTAGATGTTGAGAGTATGGGGCTGGCGTGGCTCACGGGCAATGTGGAGGATTCAGGAAGGTATGATGTGAAAAGTACGGGTTTGGAGGTGGTGCTGGTACTTGAAGGTGGTCGTTGGAGGGCGGACAGGAAGTAAAGGCGGGGATTTCAAGGTTAAGTATTGAGGTAGATGGGGAGGAACAGAGTTTCGGTGGAGAGGACCGGGCAGGTCTTAAACCTTTGGATCAGGGTCCACTCGCCATCCTCAGTGGTTGATCTGGAAGGGCCCTCTGGTGGCTCAGCGCAAGCAAGGTGGTGGGTGGGATTTCGGCCGCATCGTTATTTTGGGTTGGGCACCTCTGCCCCGCTGGCGAAGAAGGGGGCCATGCAACTCCAAATGCTTGTAGTAGAGCTACTAGACGAGCCATTAATACCGTAGCACTACCGTGGTTATGCTGCTGTGAGTGACTAGATGCTTTACTCGATCGAGGTAGTGCTGCTGCCTTTGCAGCGTAAGAAACTGTTGGATGCGAGCTATTATACATGTATCGTGCTTCACGGAACGAAATGTTAAATTTCAGCGATGTAGTGAAGTATCCCGTTGGCAGCGTGATAGTCTGTGAGGCTCGCGTAGCGATAACGCCCGTTCAAAGAATGACTGTACGTTCGACTTTATATTCAACGGTTAACGCGAACGAGGGGCGAAAGGTGAGATGTGTCGCCAGCAATTTAGACATTGCGTGAGATGAAATGTACGACCCTCAATATACCAAGAGGTGCTGAGTTTACATAAAAAATAACGTTGGAGTGACGATGGCCCCTGGCCGAAACGTTGAGTAATATAGCATAATCCCTAACGTTATTTCTTGTGTAAACTCAACACCTCCTGGTATATTGAGGGTCGTACATTTCATCTCACGCAATGTCCAAAACCCAGGAGCACTTGAGAGGCATTCTTCGTTGCATTAGACAGCAATTTGGTACCTACTGTCCCTGTTATTAAATTTGGTACCTTCCGTTCACTCGTGGTGTCCCCAGCGGCCGGGGCCACACCCGGTACACCAGTCAGTACACCAGTCGGTAGCTCGACGGCTTGGTCGAGCGGGGTCCCGGACTACCTTGCGGACCGTACCTTTCAAAGGGCAGCGGCGTACGGAGCTTCCGTATCCTCCGGTAGAGGCCCACTTGTACTCATCAGAGGCCACTTGGGAGAACAAGCTCCTCCCGAGTGGTCTCAGATGGGGGGAAGCCGGACCACTCCACAAGGTACTCTTCGTCGCGGATACCGCGCCTCCGGGCGCGCGAGATCTCGAACTCCATCTTGGTGTGACAAGAATGGGGTGTGGTCTGGTCGACGTCCTGTGGTAGTCTGGCGTGCTCGTCAGGTCAGGTCAGGTTCTCGGCTCGGGTGACCTCCGGCCGTGATCGAACAATGAGGACGGCTTCACCGGATATCTCGGGGAAGGGGGAATGAGGTCAGAGGAGTGGACGTCGGGAACAGAGCTTTGTTTGCGTTTCACAATCCAACACATGACGCCTGTCGCGGAATCACAATTGCTGCCGATATTACTAATGCCGAGTGACCCAGTCTAGCGTGGTATCCAAGGTCTCGAATAGTTTGTAGCCGGAGTTTCAGTTGGGAGATTGGGATATCGAGGTCGGGTAGGCTAAACAGGACATCTGTCCCAGGGTTATGTTCCAGGTTGGGTAACTGTCCGGAAAGTTTGTTCAGCCAGCTCGGCCAGACTGGTCAGCTACTTACATAGTGATTTGACATGGTTAATGTCTGGGCGGGACGTCTTGGTTTTGAGGGTGGGGGACTATGGAGTACTTTGAAAGCAAGGAACAGCCGTTTCTCAAATGCACCAATTGTGCATGTTTTGTAGTGGCGAAGTCAGGTGTCATTTCCGCAAACTAAACGAATCTCTATCAAAGTTCCAGCAATGATTAGCCAAGTATTGTACTTCTAGTACCCCTGGTTGGTTATTGGTTTTACGACACATAAACCGTTCAGTCATGTAGCGCCGCCAATCTCACGCCGATTGGTCGCGGGCGAAGAGTAGCGACAGGCGAGACCCAAACCCACAACTTTTCGATTGCGAGACTAGCAACTTACCCCTAGGCTGCTCGTTCCCTCTATTGCCCTCGGGGTAACTTTTCCGAGACATGTGTTTTGCACAGAGTGTTAATTTCGACAGAGATACGAAAGCATAGCGACTTAACAGGATAACGTGGTAGCAGTGGATTTCTCAGAGGTGTGAAAGTGGCAAAATGGCAACTTGTTTTAAGCAGATACGTATGTCCACTTCGATTTCAAGATACTGGGTATTGTCTTTGCTAACAGCAAGGTACCCTACCTTGCCAATGTCGATTTTTGCTTCTAGAGAAAAGTTATAGCTGGGCATGTTCGTGCTCAAAATCTTGAACACTTCGAATTGGTCAGGGATAGTCACTATCGGAATGGTCAACAATACGTGAGGATCGGCTTTCACCGCCATGAAGGAGGTATGTATCAGCTGATAGTTATTTATCTAAGTCGTCAGGATAGGGTAGGGCTTTTGCACTGGGTAGAGTGTTTGATGTTTGACAGGTCACGAAGCTGTGCAGGTTTGACAAGAGATCGGTATGAGATGCCATGAGCCAGAGAGCTAAGTTGCAGTTCTAGCTCCGAATGTTGTACTCTGGTTTGTTGAAGAACGGCTCGGGCGTTTTGAATTGCTTTCGTAATCTTATTTTGTAGGTTTTTGCATATTTGGAAATTTTGCATGTCGGTCTGTTCAAGTTTCGAAACCTGGTAAGTCAAGTCGTTCACTGGATTGATAATTTGGTTGATAGTCTAGATTATTCTGAACTATTGTGTTTGTTCAGTTCATCAGGGATATGCTTCCTCCTTAAATATGGATGATCTGGCGGTTGTCAATTTCCAATATGTTAAAACGGCTTAGAACTGCTAAGTCAGCATCTGTGGCGGTTCCGAACATGTATGACAGGGCTTCTCCGATGAATGGTAGCACAGACCTTTTGGGCCTGTGTGTTTCGTGGGATGGTTGATCGAGCTGCTTCAGGGATGTCGGCTAGGTTCAGTCGAAGCGTTGTCAGGTGGTTGCCCAGTTGGGATTTCAGATAGATTACATATGGGAAGTGTGGATGATCAGCTAGGTATTGGGTCATACGTTTTTCAAATACGTGTAACGTGCGGGGCTCATGTCCATGAACATGCTCGATACAAAGTCTTTTGGAATAGGTATGTGCACATTCCACGTTTTACGAGTGGCATACAATGCACCGCGCGGTAAAAACAAAGTTCCGTGGGTAGTCTCGAGTATGAGGAATAATAGGATAGGGATTATTTCGACCACTCGCGACATTCTGTAGCGTAATAAAATACTGGCGTCACAAGACGACATAATTTGACGTCACAGCGTCCTGCTTAACATCTTCATACCAGTACAGGACAATCTATACAAAAATGACGCTACTCGCGTCATCGTATATGGCTTCACCGAGCCTTGCAATACAACGTTGTACCGTTTGTATTGACTCACTGGTCCACAATTATTATCGTCAACAGCTTATGCGAACAATAATTGGAACAATACCCTTTGCGATTTCATTTATACCAGCATAATTGCGCTCCGTTTCTCCACGAAATTTGCGAGTATACTAGCCTTCAGGCTTTATCTTTACACATTCAACATCAGCATCACATTCAGAGGATGACTTATCGTCGTGAATCTGCAATTTTTTTGGGGCAATCGTCCGAAGTTTCTTCCAAAGGTAGTTTTTTCTGGGGGGAACTCGCGGTGGGCTTTCGGCTGAGCTGAAACGTTCTGCCAGCTCAGATAAAGGTAGGTTATCCTCGGAATCACCGTTCTATTTTGTACGCTTAGTCACTCGCGAATGTTAATTTTCACTTTCTGATTCACCAGACCTAGGCAGAGGTCGTTTCATGCGTTCAGCTATTTCGGCCAAAGGCAACTGATCCTCTGAATCATTGCTGGAGGCTGGGGGCTGATCTGGCTCAGTGGGCTGGGTGAGCGCTGACCCAGTTTCCTGTCGGTCCGACTCGACCGGCGGTGGCGGCGGTGGTGAAGGGAGCTCGCTGCGTGCTCGTCCAAGGACATAGTCGCCTGGTGCGGATGCCAGGAGTGGCACTGGCACAAATACTTGTTTGTTTTGCTTGTTTTGTTACTTTCATTTTTCCAATATAGAAACGGGTTAACCAAAGATCTCCATGAAAATTAAATCCTGTTGAAGTGCTCGTTGCCATTTCGTCCATGTCCACTGATTTCGGTGATATTTGGGGGAGTTGACAGCTCTAGATCACTTTCCCTAACGTATACCGTATGGGGAGAGCCATCTTAGTATAGACAAACTATTTTCGACCGACGTTCAATTGTTCCAGACACTCAAGCTGGCCGCAAGGACTGAACATCAAGGATATGTCTGAACAAAGGGATGATAAATGGATTAAGCTGAACGTCGGTGGCACTCACTTCATGACTACGAGGACCACCCTGCGTCACGATGAGAAGCCATTTCTGTACAGGCCGTGCCAGAACATGGATCTGGCTACAGCTAAGGACGAGCAGGGCGCTCTGCTGATAGACCGCGACACGCGCTACTTCGGTCCGATGCTCAACTACCTGCGGCATGGCAAGCTGGTGATGGACGCCAGCATGGCTGCCGAAGGCGTGCTGGAGGAGGCCGAGTTCTACAACATCACCGGCCTGATCGGCCTGGTCAAGGAGCGTATCGCAAAGCGGGAGGCCGGCGTGCAGGGCCACTCGTGGAAGCACGTCTACCGGGTGATGCAGTTCCACGAGGAGAGAGATGCAGTTCCACGAGGTGAGTGAGTTAGTGAGTGAGTGAGTGAGTGAGTGAGTTAGTGAGTGAGTGAGTGAGTGAGTGAGTGAGTGAGTGAGTGAGTGAGAGAGTTAGTGAGAGAGAGAAAGAAAGAGCGAGAGAGCGACTTTGTATCCATTTTGTAGGCGATTTTTAAAGGTGTTCTCTGTGGTGCGTTTTCTCGCCTTACGCGCTAAGAATTTGCCGACAGAGAATATGAGAATGAGCCAGTTGAACTCGTAGGAGCTCGAATGGTGTAAATCAACTGAAGCACTAATATATCGTGTTGAGAATCTTCGCTCCTGTCAAAGCATCTTCTAATCAGACAATATGCACACCTTCACTTCAGGCGACAAATTGCAGAGTGCCGATCAATCACCGATGTGGACCGTACTCCACTACATCGCTCCACCGTTCGACTCGGGAGCACGGGGCAGAGCCAGTCACTGAATGTCGCTAGTCCACCGCTCGACTCGGGGATATGGGACAGAGCAGGCACCCAATGTCGCTAGTCCACTGCTCGACTTAGTGGCACGAGGCAGAGCCAGACACTCGATGTCGCCGTTGGAGGACTGTGGCAAACGAAACTCGAAACCTACTGAAAGCTGAAAATCCCCCGGTGATCTTCTGAAAATCCCAGGCTCTCTGGTGATCTGAAAAACCCCAGACTACTCCTTTTCCCGACTAGGCAGTCAGGCAAGGCTGCCATGTCATGTCGACACATGACATGTTATGGATGATATCAACACCGGATATATTCGCATCAATGCTACCTCACATGAACAAAAACCGACCGTACAAATGGATGTTTCACAAATGCACGCGTGTAGCACGGAAATAGGTACCAACTGATTCGTATAAGAGATGTTGCCAATGTATGGACATCTCGTGGAAGTTTTGTATGAAAAGACATGAACCCACACTCAACCCGAACGTCCTGGACACAGTTGTCCGTGGACAACTTTGCTCTATCGTGCATTTGTTTGTACATCACTGAATTTCTTTGCAACCTGTGAATTCGGTGCGGAAACCTCACCAGCATTCTTCCAATGAACATTCCTTGCATTTAAACCGCATGTGCTTTCTCTCCAACACTGCACTGGTACACTTGATTGCACACTTTATATGTAAAAGCTGAAGGTGTTTAAACCTGCGGAGGTGGTTGCGATAGAGGAACAAACACTGAAGTGGTCGGTGGCCCGGCACTCCCTAAGGAACAAAAAAATGCATCTTGTCGGCCGCAGTACACACGGCTGGCGGAGTGGCTGCACGTCTCGGGGACTTGCCCCACCGGAGTCACAGTCGCAAACCCGTGTGGACACGAAGTATCCCAGTGAGGAGATGCTACACGACCTGTGTGCCACAGACCAGATACAATATGCGCGGTATGTGCGGGTTTGGCCGCCACGTGAAGTGTAGCTTGCTTCCTGTCGCCGCCCCTCTGGATTGGTTGTAATATTTATGGTGATATGCAGGGAGAGTAGTGCATGGAGGGGTGTCCTGGTTCAGCTCATTTTAATGTACGACTTTTGCAATTAACTGAATAGTAAGCTTGCAGCAGAACAGAAAATGTGAAGCTTGTATCTAAATGTTGAGTTGCGCGTAAAGGAAAATTGGATCAGTCCAGAAATGATGTATGGCCTTAGAGTTGTTTCCGTGCAGTGTCTACAACAGTCTAGTTTTACAGCTACCATTACGACGCACACCGGACCTTCCGTAGCACATGCAACCTGTAATTCAAACGCAATCGAATCATCGAAACCCAATACTAACCTTCACCGTGCTGGCCGTCCAATCGAAACGGTGTTAATCTGCCACCGCACTCGTCCTGGTAAAGCAGTGGAATAGCATTCCGGTTCTGAAACCCGGCGGCCGCACACGAGTCCGGGTACATCGGAGCGGACCTCGCTGGACCGCCCGACGACCCATGCCGCTCGTGTCTCAGGTGGAGGTGGGGCAAGCTCAGCGTACGGCATCAACTACAACACCAGGGACGGCATCATTGCCCTAGCTTTTGCAACTGTAGGTTGTGTTGGCTTCATTTGGATTGCGGATGTCTTGATATATAATATGTATGCATATATATATATATATATATATATATATATATACATGGTTTAGACATAGGGGACTCAATGGTTGCGTATGCCGACCGCTCATTTTGTAGAAGAAACCCGAGCATGACTTAAGTCCGCTTCCCAGGTGCCCTATTAAAGGACGCCGAGGATAGGTTAGAAGTGATGAAATGCAGTCTAGGTGCAACAGTAATTCTACATGATTGTGTGAATTATGTGGGAAGAAAAGCTGAGGAAATAATGAAAGAATGTAGAGATTTCATAGGACCAGTCTCGACGGAGAACACATTCCACCAATAACATACCATATCACCAAGAACATGACGTTAATTGGAATGTAGCTCAATTGTATTGTCTTGTTAATCATGCCATGTTAGTAATCGTCAAATTGTCAACGAACACTGCATGGAGGAAATGCTACAGGGTCTGCATGCCACCGACCAGGTGCGATATGCGCATGTTTGACTTCGCTCCCGTAAGTGGATCTCGTTCTCTGCCCCAACCTTCGTGGATTGCTGGATAATGTTTATGGCGATATGCAAGGATAGCAGAGTGCATTGAGAGGCGTCGTGGTTCAGTTCATTTTATTGCGTTACGTCTTTTGCAGTAATCCGAGTAGTAGGTTCGCAGCAAAGGAGAAAATGTGAAGCATGTATCAAAATGTTGAATTGCTCCAAGAGAAATCTGATGACCAGATCGTAAATATTTCCTTAGTTGCTTCCGTGCAATGTCTACAAAACGCCAGTTTTCAACTTGCCTTGCCACTCACCCTTTCTAGTGCATGCAACCTGTAGTTCCAACGCCAGCGAATCATCGAAACCAGTTCTTCCCCTTCGCCTTTCCGACCGTCGGAGCCGCCGTTGAAACCGCCGTAAGCATGCCTCTTCCAGTCCTGTTTCAGCGATGGAACACCATGGCGCTACGCTATTTCAACCCGGTGGGAGCGCACGAGTCCGTACACACCGGCGAGGACCCCACCGGGCCTCCCAGCAACCACACGTTTGGAGTCTCAGGTGGCGGTGGAGCCAGCTCAGCGTGTACAGCGACAACGCCAGGGAGGGCACCGATCCGGGACCGGCTTCAGGGTGTGCCGGACAAATTTATGAAGCATGCGGGTCAACGAGGTCAGATGGCAAGTCAGACTTGCGCCGGCTCCAGGCACAACACTCAACCAGCAGAGGGTCCACCTTCCACTCCAACGTCGCCCCTATTACGAACGGGGGCGCCTGGAAGCTGGTTAAATCCGTGGCTGGAGCTTTCTCTCCTTGGTTGCCATAAAGCTAATGGGGAGATGGTGCTAGTTGACTTGCGACTAGACGGCCACACAATCCAGCACAAAGCTGGCATTACTGCGCATTTCACCGAGTCACCAGCACGCTCTTCATCTGGGAAAAGTTACTGAACGGACATCAAGACACCTGAACCGTCCGCTCGAAACTGTGGTACGAAATATCCACCTTTCGCCGGGTGCAATAACAGAATTCCAACACATGAGGTTGCAGGACGGCGACCAGCAAATGCCCTCGTTCCGTGAAACTGTTGGTGTGACAAGAACTCTGCTAGTGAAGTTCACAATGAGTTCCGTCTTATTGGTCAGGTCCATGGCTGCAGAGTGTCTGATCATCGGCTCAAATCGCATTGACTCAACCATCTGCGCATGAATTAAACACGTGCTCGCCTGGCCTGCGACAGATGCGACGCGTCTTTAGCTTGTCCATAGCTTGTTAGGTGACAGTTCGTCTTGTGGCAGATAAATACAGTGTGACGTAGTGCGGGTCAAGCGTCATGAAATTCAGCACTTGTGATGTGGAGGCGCGAGCTTAATACGTCAAAACCAGTTTCGACATAGAGGGTAATAATGCCACACATTCAGATTGATGAAATGAAAATAGCAGTCGGCAACACGTTTTCATGGTCCCAACAATGGAGTTTGATGAATGGGGAAACTAGTTGATGAATGCAACGCATTTCTGGTACAAGGTTATGAAGTTAAAGGACTATTGGAGTTAATAAAGCATCCGGTTGCTTGGGACAATGCCGATGGTGTATTTGTTCCATAAGAAGCTTGCCTGGCCTCGGGACAGTTTGAATAGCTAACATTCACACGTCAAGGCTCAACTAACGTCAAGTTAGCCAGCAGTGATGGCCACATCTGGCGGCTGGCCCTCGATCAGAAACCCGTACGCACGGGTTTCTGTACGTCGGGCTATCTAATCCAGAACTGTCCAGACGCAGTCAGCACACGAGCGCTCGACGAAACGAGGTCGTGCCCATCCCGGCTACCATGCCATGCCGGCTACCATGCCATGCCGAGAGAGGGGGCAAAGCCCCGAGGGAATCTTGGCTCTGCCCAAGATTCCTCTTGCGTGTTACCCCATCGGGAGAAACTCATTCCAAACTAAATCTACACAGAAACGAAAAACGCATAGAAGCACAGGTGGCGAATGCACGACGAAGACGAAAACCACGTGGAGTGGCGGGGGCCACTCCACTAGAAACGAAATATGGAGAAAGGGCGAAGTGTCGCCGAAAGGAAATTTAAAAAATGAAAAGGTGCGAAATCGGAAGCCAATCGCGCCAAGTGGCGGAACCGAGTGATCGACGGGCTTTGGCTATGTGTTCGGAAATAGCACTAACACTCCAAGCCAGTCACCTCTGCCGACTGAGAATATAAGAATGAGCCAGTTGAACTGGTAGTAGCTCGAATGCCGTAAATCAACCGAAGCACCAATACATTGTACTGAGAAGCTCCGCTACTGTCTTTAAGCATCTTCTAGTCATGAAGACTGTATGAAAGCTGCCAGACAACACGCACACCTTCCGCTTCAGGAGAGAAACTGCAGTGTCCATCAGTCGCCGATGTGGGCCGTACTCCACCAGACTCCACCCCCTCCACCGCTCGACTCGGGGATATGGGGCAGAGCAGGCACCCAATGTCGCCGTCGCCAGACTGACCAAAACCCGAAACCTGCTGTAAGCTGAAAATCTCTCGGTGGTCCTCTGAAAATCCTGGGCATCCTGGTGATCCGAAAAAAAATCCCAGGCGACTCGGCAGTCTTGCCCGTCTGCGCAGTCGGCAAAAGCCATGCCATGTTGACATATGACATGTCATAGATGCTATCAACATTCGTTATTTTCGCACACATTACCTCGCATGAACAAAAACCGACCGCACAACTGAATGTTTCACTAATGCACACATGTCTCACGGAAATATAACTCAACCGATTCGTACAATAAATGTTGCTCATGTATAGACATTTCTTGGATGTTCTGTATGAAAAGACCTGGGGAACGGATAATTTCTTCGTCCATTATGCTATTTACAAGGCAAGAACCCACATCCAATGGAGCATCCAACCCGAAAGTTCGGGACAGTTGTCGGTGGAAAACTGCTCCATTATCAATTTGCCTGCATATTATTCAACTTCTGTACAACTGGTCAATCCGGTGCGGAAACCTCGCCAGCATTTTCCAAATGAACATTCTGTTCAAACCGCATGCGCTTTTTTCCAACACTGAACTGGTGCACTTAATTGCACACAAAAACAGATGCAAGAGCTGAATGTGGTTACACCTGCGGAGGTGGTTACGACAGCGGGAGAAACACCGAGGTGATCGAAGGCCCGCCCCCTAGGAAAGAAACGCAACAATACACCTCGTCGGCCACAGTGTACGGTACATTGCTGGCGGAGCTGCTTCCCGTCACAGATTTGTCCAACCAGAGTGTCAGAAACCCGTATGTCACTGCAGTTGAAAAGCCAATGGGGACCAGAAATTCGCGCCGGGGCCGCACAAGTCCCAGCTGGCCTACCAAAAATCGATTCATACCCAGAAGGTCACTACAGTCGCAAACATTGCCATAAAGACGAAGCGTCTGACCTCGGAACGTGCTGGGACCCCGGAAACAATCCCACCGGAAGCCAGAGGCATTGTACCGCGGCCAAGAATATATCGCATGGGGCTTACAACAACGGAACGACCCAAAAAATCGCAAAGGGACATAGCAAGACCAAAAAGGAAATTATCCGAAGTCCCTGACCTTCCGATAGTTGATTTTTAGTCTCAGTCAAGTTCCTTTGCGATTTTTTGGGTCGTTCCGTTTTGGTAAGCCCCATGCGCGGTATTTTTGGCCGCAGTACGACGGTATCCTTCAGGAAGGATACCATCGGCTGAGAAAAAAAAAACTTCAGCAGCCGCAATGACTTACCGAAGAGGAAAATGACGCGAACTTCCGCCGTATCCAACACAGCGCGCTCGGGCCACAATTCCCGTCGGTAGTCTAAAAGTAAGTATGAGCTTCAGAATTCCGCTCGTGGCTCTAAAAGAATAGCATAGATTGTTCAAATAAGCACAATGTGATCGCAAAAATCGTATCGGGACCTGACAAACCAAGTCGGAGACATCCAAAATCAGCATCCCGAAAAATAGATGTGTTCAAGAAAATCGCTCCAGACGAAAAGCATCCCAGATATCTTAAACACGCGTACGTCACACAAAAGAAAAGCACCGGGGCTCTAGCAATCGTGACAACACACGACCCAGGTCTCATGGACTATACAAATTCATAACGAATCAGGAAAAAATTAGCTTAGTCAATAAATTTCGTCTGGCCTTCCGTAACCACGTGCCTTGGCCCGAAAGGTCACCCCGGAACTTTGATTTACACGAGCCCACAAAATCGTGCCAGGTTTCCACAAACGTGAGTAATAGTTATTAGGGCTTTAGGGCGCATCGACTACATTGGCCATGTAGCGCCCAAAAACGTGAGTAATACAACTGGGTCCTTCGAGCACAAAAGGAAGCCGAAAATGCACTGAATACTACATATACATATATACATTCCATATAAACATTCCAGAAGAGTCTATGCCGGGTCATCACGAATGACCGCGAGAAAGGAAAAAAGACCAAAGGCGACCCACCACTAAAACTTCGTGGGTGGCAGACGCTTCTCCAGTCCTGCACTCTTCTGGTTTATGCGACTCCCAAGCGTGGGTAGTCTTCGAAGGTAGCCAACTCACGCGCTGCCGCACAGGGAAAACCATTGCTCTCTGAAGAAACCAATTTCCATCCGATAGTCTTAGCACTGCTGCTACAGAAGGACAAACGCAGACTTGTCGAAGAATTCAGACGTGCGACCAAAGCTTTAGAGAGGAAAATGTTGAGCTCAAGTTATGGATCGGATGATATTTATATTAAGTAGGTGTGCACGGCACAACCCTTTAAGCAGGCATGCATATAGTTTGAAAATAATTGGCAAGGCACTCAATCCACATGCGTTAAGAGGGATCAAGGGAGTAGGGCTAGATACCTAGGGTAGACAGGCATTGATGTGTGGGAGATGGTAGATGGTTTCTTTAGAATGTAATATTTGGGGTGGGTCTTTTTACCAGGCTTATGGCATCTTCCATCACAGAGTTAGCTGGATGGGTCCCTGTGCTCTTGATTAAGTCTTGATTAACACCTCATGAATAAAGCTTGTTGCAAGCCTATTTTCACTCCGCCGCCATTATGTAAAACCCGTGAAGAGTATCCCATCCACGATATTTTCCACGAAGTTCCGCGAGTCGTTCTGAACGTCCTTTACCGAGTTGTCATGCGGGTCAGACAGATAGTGCAGCTTAGAGCATACTACTGCTGGAGAATACATTGGAAGCGTCCCTGCTGCAACACACCCAGACCACAGTAGCCCAGGCGCTCCGTCCGACCCGACCGCCGGCTCAGCTACTCCGCCGTCTGACCCTGAATAGCCCGGAGCAGAGTATGGACGACGGGCAGCGGCGCAAACGTCCGCAACACACTTGGCCGCTGGCGTTGCGCACGGACGGCCCCACCCCACATATGGTACAAGGTCGCCTCCTTCACGACCACAGTCAGTCGACCATCTATAGAGCCCGCCCAATCTAGTGAAACATCGACAGGGGAGGGGGTAGGGCCGACAGGTAGTCTGAACACGTACATTGCTGCGATGCGGTACGCAAGGTGCGTGCAGGGAAGGCATGGGCAAGGCTCCTAAGCTCCCTAGGTATCCTTACAGTCTATCACATACGAACATTCACCCGCTCATAGACAATGATAAAACTTCACATCGCGAAAAGCATCATGTGCGAAGTAGTTGGTTGCCAGGCAGGACCCATCCGAACACGCTGTGCTCTTGCATGGAGCAAACGCTCAGCGAAGAGGCGCTCCTTATGATGGAGAGAAGCACCACGTGGCTCATGCACGAAGATGATCAGATCTACTTCGCAGTCAGAAGAGAGACATTGTTCAAGCAGAGGCCAGACGTACCCAGCTATCCTCGCTGGAGGTTAGACCTACCGTGTTGCTGAAGGCGAGAGTCACCACTCCCGCGCTGGTGGCGCCGTCTGGTGCAGAGGGCGGAGGGCGGAGGCAGTCGAAGGCTCAAAACGAAACTTAAAAGTCTCACAGACCGGGAGGCTTACGGAGGGATCACAGAGCGGCAGCTACTCCAGTGACCCGGCGGCCGACACCTCTACAATCGGCGGTCAGCGGCTGGGTCAGCACGGACGGAACCCCGGCCGGCCGCCACGACACGCCCTCCAACACGTGACCTGAGATCAGCCAATCGCCGGCCAGGCTGGCCGTCTCCGAGCGCCGACCAGTGGGATGTTGGGTAGGGATGGGGGAATTAACGTTCGGGGAATCATTGTTTTGCTTCAGGGACTGTCTCAGCTGTGTCGATTTTCCATAAGCGAATTCCAGGGAGCATTCGATGTGTGTAGTGAACAATTCTCGACGGCAACAGGATGCACATTAGGGGTATCCAGCATCAATAATTCACGTCTCTAGTTGTGTTTATCTTTAGTGCGCCTGGTATCGATACTGGAATACATGGTGATTCAGCACTACAACTGCAGGGTGATTCAGCATAACCGAGTGACTATTGGCTTCCCGCCCCTTCTGCTGGTGAGGGCGCTCCGGTATTTCGCTTCAGGCGGTACTGAGTGTCGCCGGTCCGTTTCTCGGTGTCATGTTATGTGTGGCGGTGAACACGACTCCCCCAATTTTTGTTGTTGTTAATAAGTGCCAATTAGTAGTCATCAATTTTTTTTCGCGCTGCTCGAGCCCCAGGTATGAAAATACTGGTGTGTGATTGCCGCAAGACTCCACTTACATCTTTATATAGTGAATATATATATATACATATATATATATATATATATATATATATATATATATATATATATATGTATATATATATATATATACATATATATATATATATATTCAAGCAAATCGCCAACAATACTAGGTGAACAAGCTTATCAACGATAGCCAATCGATAGCCATTGGCCATCGGTCGATAGCCAACGATAGCCAATCGATAGTCATTGGCCATCGGTCGACAGCCAACGATAGCCAATCAACGCGCTTCACAGACTATCCGTCGCCACGAAATCTCAGGGTAGTAAAGCAGCAAGCGTTGAAAGATTCTACTTTCCAAAGCGTCCTCCACGAAATGCGGGTCGAATGCCTCAGACAGGAGGCAAAGATAAGGACGCATGCAACATGCACTACGCCGAGTTTAGAACAAACAAGGAACAAGCAACACAATGGTGAAATACATCGGGAACTGGATGTGAGAGATAGTGCCGGGCTGGAAGACGCAGACACCGGATCAATGACGGGACGGGATTATCGCGGCCATTTCAGTTCCAGCGCGAATCAAGAGGACCTCCATTGTATAAGTAGAGCAGTGTGGGGATGATGCGGCGGTGGGTATCGCAGCAACTAATTCAGGGGTCGAAATAGACGTATGAGGAACATGTGCTCGCCATGGAAAGGCGGCGCCCTTTAGTGAGACTCGATTACACTCATGATCCACAAAGAGTTATGGTCTTTTTGGAATTTTCCGCATTGGAGACAAAATGAAAATCTGGAGTCTTGCTCGGTGACACTCCAGCAACTGTTTTACCCTCTGGCACTCACCTGCCAGTACGTACGGAGTTTTTAACACTGCTCGAGTTGCGGTCCCACTCCATTTGTTGAAAAAGTCCGGGTGAAATCGAACGTATAATTGGAAAATCTATGTCTAAGATAAGGACCCAGGGTTTTTTCCCCGACTTTAAATGGGATATAAAAAATTTGTCTAAGATTTCTGAAAATGTTTTGACAAACTTGCATCAAAGATATCGATATATATCACAAGGTGCTGCACTTAATCACACCGCAGCAGTGGTCGGATATAAAATGTTCCGCCGTTCCAGAAATACAGAGTCTGTGATATGTCAGCAGGTCAATTTGTGGTACATCGTTATATTTCCGTGGCACTGCATAGGGCATACTGCAAGGTAGAGGGTCAAGGATCGTGCTCTGAGACTAGTATGATATCCTATACAAATATTGAGCATAATCTGGCGTTTGGGGGTGGGGTTGGGGATTGTTGTCCACCGGTTCAGTTGGTATGGAACGATCCAAACAGTGCCATTCAACCTCCAAATGATAATATTCATACTTGTCTGGAGAGGATAATGTTCTGGATGTCAAAAGTCCAGGAACAGCGTGCATTACCAACCACGCCCAGGGATCAAATGGTCGCATATAATCGTTTTCTTGAAAACGAAAAGGAAACGAAACATCATATAATAATATAAAGAATTAAGTCAAGACTCATAAAAAACACACAAAGCAGCGTTCCTAAACGTGCATACTCTGTTTTTTAGATGCTTAAAAAGATGTGGCGATAACCCGTTCCCAGCCCACCTTCTACACCCCAAACCGGCACCATCCGGCCACCCAACTCTTATCTACCCATCATCTACGGCCTGCCAACGACTTTGCGACTCAAGACCAACAATTCAACTAATCTTTGCTCATCTCTACTCGTCTACTGTCTTCATGACAATATACAGTTACGCTCCCTATCGAATCTCTCTAAGACGAAATGTACGACCCTCAATATACCAGGAGGTGCTGGGTTTACTCAACATCAAACGTAGCGTTAGGGATCATGCTATATTACTCAACGTTTCGGCCAGGGGCCATCATCAGGAGTGATATAAAAAATGGCAGGGTTAACAATTGAAAAAACGCGGGAAGAAAGCGTGCAAAAATACACGTGAAACACAGAAAAGCATCTCCATTGCTGCAGACACTACAAGAAACTCCAAACCAGAAATCAACTAGGTCAAGATAAAATCCTCTGAGGAAGCCCGGGCCGATGGTCCATATACATATCGACACATATATAGACATATATCGAATGTAACGCTTAATACATAAAATATAATTTATGTTCATGTAACTTTATGTGATATACCAAGACGTCGTTTGCGTGTTTAGTTGCGGCCGTAGATTACGTATGTGTAGAGATTCGAGGACCTTCAGATCAGCGTTGTCCCTGGCTTTGCTAGAATTTCTACTTTGAAGTTTGTGTTAGTGTCGCTGTGTTCCATGTTAGAATGTTTGCCGATCATGTGTTCGCCTAAAGGTGTGTATTCTCTCCGAAGTCTGGCATCTCCCAAGTGCTCATTGTACCTATCCCTAATGCTACGCTTGGTTTCTCCGACATAAAATATTCCAAGACAGCTGCTGCACGTTATTTTATAGACTACGTTTTTCCGCGTGCATCTACCTTTGAGCCCGTTACTACAGGTGTGGCATGTTCGTCTACCAGCAGGGCATGGCGACAATTCCAGGGCTGAGCGGACCAGGTAAGATTTCAGTGTAGGTCCGCTAGTCCAGGCTACCCCTAACATGATCTAGATGAGACGAACGGATAGCTGCATTAACCTGTCGACATAGTTGGTCATCGACAAAAGGAAGTCTCATGTAGACGTAGTGGGGATTGCTACATGCTCGATGCCGACGTTGCCCACTTATCCTACTCCTGTTGTGAGGGTGGACAGCACGAGCGGCGGAGTGTACCCGATGTGCTGGGTATCCGTTTTCCAGGAAAAGGGTTTTCATATTCGCAAGGCTCCGCTCGCACGAAATAGTGTCGGAGGAGACTCGTGCTGCTCTCCTCATTTGGGATGTTAAAACGGCCTTTTTAGTGGCCATCGGGTGGGCCGAATGATAATGCAAGATGATGGGGGCTGCCATTGGTTTAAAGTACAGTTCGGTAGGTGTAGCTACCATCAGCCTGAACTACAAACAACGTATCGAGGAAAGGAATCGAAGTGGTATGAGCAGTGTGTTCCAAGGTGAACTTGATGCTGGAGTGTTGTTGGTTAATTTCTGCAAAGAAGTCGAGCAGAGAGGCCAAGCCATGTGTCCAAACACCAAAAATATCGTCTATATACCTCATGTAGAGAGCTGGCTTCAAATCGTGCGACGCTAGGAAGCTCGACTCAAGGCGGTGCATAAAAGCAATTGCTAAAGGAGGTGCACATCGGTTGCCCATAGCCACTCCTTTCGTTTGCTTGTACATGGAGTTACCAAAACGTATGAGGTTATTGCTGAAAATATGTGTTAGTAATTTCGCACAGTCCTGTACCCCAATCCCGAAGAGACGGATATCATCCAGATTGTCCTCGATTAGGCGAATTACAGCATCTATTCCCTCCTTTATCGGAATACTCCCATATAAATTGTTGACGTCCATGGTGAAAACAATACTGCCCTCCGGAAGTTTGGTAGGAAACGTTTCTTTCACTCTCTTGTAGGTACGACTCCGTGTTTGTCAGATGGGCGGGAACCAACGCTAGTATCTGGACAAGAATTTTGCTCAAGAACCAAGATAGCTTGTCTAGGGGGTCACCACTGGCCGACACTATGGGGCGCAGTGGAACCCCTAATTTGTGTTTTTTTGGAAGCCCGTATAATTCCGCTGTGCGGCTGGAGTGAGGGAGGAGAGACAAAACTGTGTCTTTATGTAACTTCCCGGATAAAGTTTCCTTGATAATAGTACACGTTTCGACACGTACACGTACATTTCGTACACGCAATGTCTAAAAAACCCAGGAGCATCTAAGAGCCATTCTTCGTTGTATTAAAGAATCTCTCTAAGTTAGCTTCACTATTCCTTTCTCGCCTACTGTCCTGAACTCAATACTCCTTGCTCTACCTCGTTCTACCTCTTAGCCTTACACAGTCACACATTCATCACAATACACGGTAACAGCCAAAATCATGTACACAGTGGCAGGCTGGCCAAATTGAACTACAACCCCCCACACACACACACACACACACATGCACACACACACACAAACACACAGAAACACACACACAGACAGACACACACACACACACACACAAACACACACACACATACATACATACATACACACATCGCATACACACCACACCGTTGATGCAATTTAATCTGGTAAACGATTCAGGTGGGTGCATATAGTTGGTCCTTGTTCCAGACATTTTTCGAAAGCATGGCTTGATGCTGAAAAACCTATGTCACTGTCCCTATCGGCGTGATTGAAGCTTCCGACGCTGCAAGTTAATACACCACTAGGGTATTAAAACCTGCTCAGTCTTCAAATAATTATCGGCAGTTTAACACCAAGAATGACAGATGGTTCGATTACATGTTGTCCTGAAGCAATGCAAAGTAAACACTTTTTGTGTTAAAACAGTTGGAAGCCTTCTTTTCCGTCCTGGGGAGCCTCCTTTTCCGTCCTGGGGGAAGCCTCCTTTTCCGTCCTGGGGAAGCCTCATTTTCCGCGTCCTGGGGAAGCCTCCTTTTCCGTCCTGGGGGGAGCCTCCTTTTCCGTCCTGGGGGAAGCCTCCTTTTCCGTCCTGGTGGGAAGACTCCTTTCCCGTCCTAGTGGAAGCCTCCTTTTCCGTCCTGGTTGAAGCCTCCTTTTCCGTCCTGGGGGAGCCTCCTTTTCCGTCCTGCGGGAAACCTCCTTTTCCGTCCTGGTGCAAGCCTCCTCGTCCTCTGGGGGAGGGGGGGCCTCCCGTCCTGGGGGCCTCCTTGTCCTGGGGTCCT